>JAVIWB010002449.1:0-325957 GCA_031893035.1 Dermolepida albohirtum | reverse complement strand
GGAAAAACTTCGCTCAACGGACGCGGAAGTTACCGGTATGGTAACTACTATACTTAGCAATTTAAAAAGTTCTGGCATACAGATGGCTAACTTTTGTTCGGTGCGTAAATCTTAACATTTCACATGGTGTTTTAGAATTACCAAGGAGTTGCATGTCACTATAAATAACAGCTAATTCATTTTTTAATTGAATTTGATCAAAAAATTTATATTGTTCAAACAAATTATTTAAGAGCCTCTGAGGAAATGCCTTCGAATATTCTTCAAATTTACTTTCTGTTAATAAATCAAAAAAAGCAAGTTTTTCTAAATCAATAAATCTAATTTCAATTTGACTAATAAACGTATCTAGAATTTCAAAAATAATTTTCTATAATTTTGTTTAGTATCTGGAACGTCATCAATTCTACGCCTTTTATGTGCAACAGATTCGTCAGACATCGAATTTTCGTATACAGTACTGAAATATGTATCACACTCCCGAAATTCTCTAAACTTATCAAGCAAAAAACGTAAACGATCTCTGGCATAAATAACATCAGTTAGTTTGTTTTGTAATATTGAAAATACAACGTCAGTTTGTCCAAATATTAACTTAAAAGTATCTAAAAGAAAATTAAAATCATTATCCAGAAGAAGATTTTTTAATCCAAAAGCTTCTCGTATAGATATGCTATCAAAGTCAGGACTTTCTGCAATGAAATCAAAAACTTCAATTGACTTATTTTTATTCGCATGAATTGTAAAAACAGCCCTAGAAGTGAAATTCCAACGAGTAGATGCGTTTGATGGTATATGTTTTTGACAGATTAAATTTAACACATGACTTCTCTTAATGGATTTGGAAAAAAAAGATGAAAACCCTGACAAATTTGAAAAAAATATTCTTACAGACGTTATGGACTTACAAGATGTTCCTAACACTAAATTCAAGACATGTGCATGGCAGTGTGTAAATATTGCTTGAGGAGCTATTTCTTTAACTTTTGTTTGTAAACCGTTCACATGCCCAATTTCTTTAATCTGAGTGTGATACAATTAGTTTACTATTAAACTGTTTACGAAAATTTAAATAAATTAATTGAAGTTTTTGATTTCAATATTACCCTCGCAGAAAGTCCTGACTTTGATAGCATATCTATACGAGAATTGTTAACTTTTTTGGATTAAAAAATCTTCTTCTGGATAATGATTTTAATTTTCTTTTAGATACTTTTTAAGTTAATATTTGGACAAACTGACGTTGTATTTTCAAATTCATCAGACAATTTCAACAAATTAACTGATGTTATTTATGCCAGAGATCGTTTACGTTTTTTGCTTGATAAGTTTAGAGAATTTCGGGAGTGTGATACATATTTCAGTACTGTATAAGAAAATTCAATGTCTGACAAATCTTGTTTGCACATAAAAGGCGTAAATTGATGTTCCAATTTAAACAAAATTATAGAAAATTATTTTTCGAAATTCAATACGTTTATTAGTCAAATTGAAATTAGATTTTATTGATTTAGAAAAAAACTTGCTTTTTTTGATTTATTAACAGAAAGTAAATTTGAAGAATATTCGAAGGCATTTCCTCAATTCTTAAAACAATTTGTTTGAACAATATAAATTTTTTGATCAAATTCAATAAAAAATGAATTAGCTGTTATTTATAGTGACATGCAACTCCTTGGTAATTCTAAAACACCATGTGAAATGTTAAGCCATCTGTATGCCAGAACTTTTTAAATTGCTAAGTATAGTAGTTACCATATCGGTAACTTCCGCGTTCCCTTGAGCGAAGTTTTTCCACATTGAAACGTATAAAATCGTATGTTAGAAATACAATTGGACAACAAAGACTTAGTAACTGTGCACTAATTGCAATCGAAAAGGAATTGGTTAAAACGATGACGAGGGATGAACGATTTTATAATGATGTAATTGATTATTTTGCTAACACAAAAACCGGAGGATACCTTTGCTATACAAGAAGTAAAATCTATTAAATGTAATTCTACGTGCAATGCCAATAAAGGAAATTCTCTGTATTTTAAAATATTTTCATTTTGCATGTAATTTTGAAATTTTGTTATTGGATTGTTGTTGATTTATATATATACATATATATGTATATATTTGTTATATTATTAAATTTTATATTATAATAGGAATGTATTTATTTTTTATTTTTAAATCCTAGAAGATTGAGTTCTTATTTTTGATTAATGTTTTTATAATTTGTTTGATTTTTTAGAATATTTATTTTCTTTTAACAAGGGTTTGCTTTGAAACTTCGTTTTCCCTTAAAAATCGAATGGGCGCGATATAGCGATTCTCGTTTTCTTTGTATAAGAATTTAATATATGTATATTGCTAAGTGAAATGTTATTGAAACATGCCAAATGTGCAGACGTATAGCAGAGTTCATTCTAGATGTGCAAAATGTGCAACACTTATTTCACTGATTTTTCACATTTTTTGTATACAGAATGGTCTTAGAAGTTCAAGAGCAGTTGTTATATTTTGAGTTTATGATTAATTCTGAATATACAATCCTAGTAGAGAAATTTTGTATTGTGATTAGTTAAGCCATACGAATTGCTTACAACAAGTGTAGATTTGGCAACGTGGTATAAAACCATCAATAAATCAGTAAGAATAATATTTTCAACGGCACGGTTCGTGTGCGGAATTTGGTTTCGTACGGGTATCTTGCCTTAGTTTCCCAGGTGCGATACCTTAATTATCTGCTGATGATGACAACTTAGTTATCGAAATACGTATACATAATACGAAAATTAATGTGCAAAGGGGTTATAAATAAACCTTCAGTGATTAAGTTAATCAACCACAGGTTCCATCAGAACTACCTTCAAGAATAATATGCCAAAATATTATTTATTCCAGTCAAATGAAAATGACATAAATAATTCTAGTTTGCGTAAATATTGAAATTGCTAGCGATTGGTTTGATGACAAAGCTGTAATCTTTGTGAAATTGAATTTAGAACGCATTGTAACATATCTGTTGTAAATTATTATATTGGGGCGTTAATTACTTTTGTTACTTCCTGTTCATTTGCCGAAGACGTCGCATAAACTTAAATATATCCCAAATAAAGAAAATCAAGGGAATTCATGCTGCTGATCTTGTGGTCTTGATGGCACCACCGTTCAAATACTGAATTTTATTTTATTTTGTTGTTTCAACATAATTTCAAAATATCAAATGAGTAAAATATCTGTTTCTATTGAAAGTAAAGGCTGCTAAATCTTATTATTTCCTCCCAAGCAGTAGTCACGGCAAATTATCAAAAATATACAGGATGTTTCATTTAAAATAAAAAAGCCATCATTTTTGACTTAATGATAAGTCTAATTTGAATATAACACGAACTATTGTTAAAACCCGGTGTTTGCATTTAGTAAAATGTAGCAAATTTTATTAAAATTTAAAGAATCGTAACAAATATAGTTGAATAGATTTATACATTTGACCGACCCTGAATAATATTTATTATTATAAAGCAGATTTGTATCGTATTTTTATGACATTCCCGATACAATAAAGTACATAAAACCTGCTTAATTAGATTTCACCAACTTCCGAAGCTACTTCTTGCATATTTTGATGGATTTAATGCAGTGCTATTACACATTATGATGTCATCACTTTTGTGATACGTTAAGTATGTATATGTTATGTAATTATGTGAAATTCATTGAAAAATATTTTTTTGTTCCTTTGTCTTGTTCATACATTTGTAGACAAAAGTAAATCAATACCAAATACCGATTACATTAGAATTAAGATTACAAATTAAAATTGATTTTATATTGGATTGTACAGTGTAAACTTTCACCATAGATATTCAAGTGTAAAGTATTAGGTTAAGCTGGAATGCATTGTTTACATTTAAGATGCGTTATAGAACCGTTATAACAAAATACAAGGAATAAGTAATCAATTTCGTTTTTAGTATACAAACCTGTAATGAAAACAGGTCACAGCTTGAGTATATTTCCATTAATATTAGCATATATGGTTTCATAAAAATTATATAATTACTTGCGGGAAAAAATATATAATATCCTGATATCTATTTAAAGAAGTAGGTATAACAACTAACAACTACATATATATATATATATATATATATATATATATATATATATATATATATGTGTATTATAGTTATTATTTTGCTAACATTATAACTTCTAGAGTACCACCAAAATACAGTGCGTTTCAAAAGAATATGTTAAGCATTACAAGTACCCCATTGTTGAAAACAATGATCTCGCTGCCGCCCCCGGCTTGACTATCGGAGAAACGAACACATAGTTTAATTTATTTAATAGCCGCTGGATGTCAGTTGTCCTCTGTTTGGTAACCGTCATATGTTTAATGGTTACTCCGCAGCAGAGAGTTCGAGTTTTTGTGTTCGAGTTTGCGAAGTGCAATTCCGTAATTACAGTGCAAAGACGTTTCAGGTTGAGCTACCAAATTGATTCCTCCGAATAGGTGGAACATTACAGATGGGTGTCGACAGTTGAGATACAGGATGTGTATGTAAGGAAGAGTCTTATATTTTCGTGTTCTGAAATAAATCACTGAATTCAAACTGCTTTCCAACGTAATCCTTCAAATCTACTGTCGTGCCAGTGGAGAGTCACAGTGCCTACAATAACAATTTGGCGTGTTTTTAGACATCGGTTGGTCGCTGCACAGTTACAGTTGTTACAAGCTCTGCGTCCCTATGACAAACAGAAGTTTAGGTAGCATTTTGTACCGATATTTATGACGCCATTAACAGTGATAACACTTTCGTACTACCATCGTGTTCAGTTATTAAAGCGACTTTCCATATTAGTAGTCTAATAAAGAACAAACACAGTGTTCCAATCGGTAGTCACAGTACCACATGCAGCCACTCAACATGTACAAGATTCGCCTAAAATCAATGTGTTTTGTGTGATATCCCTATTATTCTGTTTATGGCCCACTGTGATGGGAAAGACGGTAACTTTACAGTATCTCGCTATGTTCAACTTCATTTTTCAACAACAACTGCATATATCCCCCTCATGTAGTTGCCAGGTGCGTGTATATTTGAGCCAAACTCTATCAACTGTTTGGATTGGTCGTCAGCAGCTTGGCGACTTAGTATATCTCAGCTGTGCTCCACGACCGTTGCATTTCTACATCCTGTGACTTCTTCCCGTGGGGTTTCCTTAAAAAACAACGTTTATGTACCACCACTCCCACAGAACCGGAAGGGGTTGAAAAAACCCAATCCCCACCGCCATAACATCAGCTGTCGAAGAACATGCTTGCCCGAGTATTGGGGACTTGTGTATCGATGTGATATCGTTCGTGTCGCTGATGGAGGACATATTCTATATTTGTCACTGAACTTGAGAGGTTCGTAAATATGTGTGTAAAGTTTCATATTCGTATGTCTTGTCGATCTGCACATTTGCCGATGAAAAGACAACGTTATGTTGATGTTGAAGCATTTAATAGGTGTTACAGTGATCTTGAAGGACATCTCTAAGTATGAACATAAAAATTCATTTGCGTGCTACTTGGCCGTGCAAAAGGTTGATCCAAGCTGAAAGCTACTTTGAATAAAATAAATGATTTTTACGAAACTGGAGGTGTGTGGGTTTCTATTTTTAAAAAGTACGGTTTTATCTATAGACTGTGTATAATGTAGATATATAAACTAAAATATTTATTACCGACTTATTAATTTATTAACATAGCAACTCCAGTAGATATTAGATGCTTTAGGACATTTTTTTAATGCAATTGAAAAAGAACCAAATCGTTAATTGTGACAGATTTCTTGAAGTATAGAATTGCATAAATGATGCTTTAGATAAAAAATATTTTTTAGAACATTCGCTTTTATTCACACTGTAGAAGAAGATTTCCAATTATCTAAAGTTTCAAGTAATAATTTGGAAACCAAATTATAAACAAGCAAATTATAATACTACAGCTGGCAACGTTCTATAGAATGTGTACAACCAAAACCCCTAATTACTTCCTGCTTCTTATTTTGGACATTTCATCTGATTTTCAAATTTCTTATTTCACTTGACAAATAAATATTTCAACACCCAACTATACTTTAGATAATTTTCCGTTACATTTTGATCTTTGATATTTTCCGTACAGGAGATTTTAATGGCGATTTTTTAAATAATCTATTCTTATTTTCGTATGTTTCTTTTTTCTTTACTGAAAACTGTTATTGTTTGTTTAAAATATGTATTATCCTGGCGTTCTCTTTTCGCTTAAATTTGTTCCATTCGCAAGTCAGTTATAATTGTTAAATATGATTATTTTCTTTCTAAGTATTTTACTACAAATATAAAATTCTAAATTTTTTAAAAACTTATTAAAGTTCTTGCAAACACTCGCCATACTAGAATCGTTAATATAAAATACAACCTGAACTACTTTTCGGACCGCTTACAATAGATTATTGTATAAATAAAATCTGTTGTTACATGAGATGAGGCATTAAATAATATATATTGCAGATTTAGAATAAATACACTAATATATCAAATAAAATGACACTATTTGTGCAGTTTGTTTGCGTCATAAAGAATATGCGTAATAGGTCGACATAGGTAACGAAAAGAAACCGTTTAGGGATACGTGCATCAATAAACGTATTCGTAAATAACTTTCCCAAACGCTCAGATACGTAGTTACTTATTTTTTTGACTAATGGGATATTATTAATGAAATCTCGACAAGTAAAGTTAAAAAAAATATATATTATCTTACATGGCTAATTACTTAAATCATGAGTACATAAAGTAATGTATTTTTTGTACTTATTTTTTTTCCATTTGAATGCTTGTGAAACAAATTTGTTACTCCGATCATAATATGCAGTTGCTTTCGTGTAGTGCCAGTGCCGTAATTAGCTATTGAAAATAGTTTTTTGGAAAATAGCAAATTTTAACAATATTATAATATAAATCCAGATATTGAACCTAGCCCCAACAATTGAAAGCAAAAATAATTAATTAAAATAAATTTAAAAAACTATCGCATAGTATCCCAGGTTGGTCCGCAGAAGCTCCTACCCGACAAAAACAAAAACACAAAAATTTTGGAAAAGAAATATATTTATTTTCCACCATATTCTCCTTTCAGCTCTATACACTCTTCCCCAGCCATGTTCATTAAGTTCAGCACCCTTTTTAAAATAGTAACTGCTCTGCTCCTCAACATAACAATTAACTGCCCACATCACTTCTTCATCTTTGGAAAATCTTTACTACTGATCCATTCTATCAACTTTGGAACAGAAGGAGCTAAATCTGGCGAATAGATTGCCTGAGGTGGCAATTAAAAATTTTAATTCATTAATTTTGGCCATTCCAGAATGGATTGTGACTTGATGCATCATCTTGATGAAACAGCACTTCTTCTTAGCCAATACGCTGCCGTTTTTGCTTTCGTCTAATTGTCTTGATAATTTCTGCGCTTGATAGTTTTTCCTTTTTCAAGATAGTCAATGATAATTATTCCATGCACATCCCAAAAGACCATGCCATGACCTTGCATGCAGATGAAACCTTCTTTGCAGATTAATTTTCCGTTGAGTCCATTGTCTTGATTGTCCTTTTGTCTCGGCTGTGAAGTGACGACCCATGTTTCATCTATGGTTTTGAAACCAGTAAAAAATTCTGCTTTGTTACTGTGAAATTTCGCTAAATACTCAATTCAAACATATTTCACCCCAGCACTGTTTTTGTCGAGTGCTAGCAAGCGCGGCAACCGACTCCAACACAGCTTTCGACGTCAAATTTTCCGATTATCGTCCAAATGCCTACTATGTCTGTGTCGCCACTTTCAGTTAAATACTAATCCAGTACCGCTTTGTGGGATTTGCTTCACCATTTGGAGCTACTTCATTTGGTTTGACCATCCGCGATGCTCGTGTTGGTAGTTTGTAATCCCACCTCGTTTAAACTCTGCTACCCAATATTTCACTGTTGTAAACGAAGGAGAAGATCACCGTACAGAATCCAATTCAGCTTTTAATTCGGTTGATCTTGAACCTTCCAAATAAAAGTATTGATTTACGTAACCACGACCAATTTCTAATTTTTAATTCACTCAAAAAATTGTTCATATTTTTATGGTGCCAAACAAATACTAAACAACGTGGCGTCTCCAAACTTGATACATATACTTTATAGATTGCGTACTTTCTAATACAGTAATATTTTGCAAACAACTACCGTTATTTCTAGGTCTAGGGCCGAGTACTATACGGACCACCTTCGTATTATAAAACTTTAAATATGTGAAAATCGCAGGATTGATTGCAGGCTGAACCTCATATACGGCCTGCTTAGTCGTGGAGGTCTAACCCCTTAGATTTTTTTCAATAGAGTCGTTTGCAAACATTAGTGTACACTACTCCAGTGGAAACACGAAAAAGAGAAATCGGATAATTGATATGCAGGTGAATGCAATAAGAACTAGGCTTGTGTTTTTGAAAAAAATGGTCGGCAGTCAATAAAAAAGAAAAGATTGGATGTATGATTCTCAGCTGGTGGTAGTCATTTTGAGCAAGTTTTATAGGTCAAGGGTCTCTACATATAATAGCAAGTAATAAACTTTTTTTCAAAAAATTTTAACGCTCTCGATTTCTTCGAGCATGTTTCCGATATTATTCCGAAGACAAAAAATCTTAAATAGCTACGAAAAATTTCTTGAAAAGTCTACCGAATGCTTAGTAACATTCTGGATCAATTTATGTTATGTATTATCTTGTAATTTGCAGTCTCGAGTTTGTTGGGTAATAAAGTACTATATTTACTTTATTGTCAATAGATAATAACAGTAGATTCTTACAAGTACTTACAAAATTATACTATTGTATTAAAGCATTTTAAGCTTTCTTGCTGTGGTAACACATATTATCAAATAGTAGGTTAATGTTGTACGTAAAATATTTACATGATCCACTCCAGTGGATTGGTATTTTTTGAAAAACATTTATATAAGTCTATGCATTTAAAATACTGATTTAAAAGTTAAAACTTTTACATAGACAATTAAGTATTTAATATAGAAAATTAAGTATTTCTTATTTTCTAATATGAATACACAAAAAAACTACAGGTATAAAAATTTATATAATATAAAGTTACTTTAACAAATTTCAAAAAATCTATAATTTAAGTAATTTAATCTATTATTAAAAAGCATCGAGGGTACCACTTTGCTTAATCACTTTTTCGCCACATCCCTCAGATATATTTTTCTATTTTGTATCTAGGCAATAAATGTGAATTTGAAATTGTCTAATATACAGTCGATATTCAATTTTACGTGTATCTAATATAAGTAAAATTTAATTATGAAAAATGATGTTAAAAACAGTGTTGAACAGGAACGTGTTTCATAGCCGCCAATTATCACTAATGGGAGTGTATATGAATCATTCAACCAACGAGGTCCCACGGCTCGCATTTTTTCTTTCATCACTAGAGCGACAACGCCTCCGTAACCTCAGTTACCGTATTTGGTCAAAACTACCAGTAAAAGTTTCAATGCGTTTCGTTTTCATCTTATCGTCATCTTCCCACGTTACCACATCCACTTTCTTTAATGATAAAAAAAAATGAGTAATTTGTGAAGTAATAACGAATTGTTCACAGAATTCGAATCGCATATTTGTTTATCAATATCACTTCATCTATGGCATACTGATAAATTACCTATGAGATATTTACCTATGCAGGCATTTACGTTGCGCAGGAGTCAGGAGAGCGTCACCAGTTTTTTAAGAAAAAGTACTGAACAGATAAATATTTATTTTTATTTTTTGAGAGCATAACCTACAATGGCTTCGAAATAATAAATATTAATTTTTTGAATGTAATATTTTTTTACTCTTAACAACATAACGTACTTAGCTAATCGACTTAAAATTTGAAATCTCGTGTTTATATTATAGTCAAATTTAATAAATAAATCTATCCCAAATGCTGCTCTACTAGGTAAAGATTGAGCCATAATGCAGAGGTTAAATTTCTTCCATAATCAAATTCTCTCGAAGGAAAATATCTTGAATATCAAGACGTTTTGAAAATGAAGCTAGTAAAATAAATTATATAATTTATTGTAAATTGAGGTAATATCCGTACTGTAGGGATTGTGAGGGAGTACAATTTTCTAGGTCAAGAGCATTTCAGGTGTGCATCTGGGGTGTATACTGTTACCTCTACTACTCAGTATTGAGCAGAAAGAATGCAGTGGATTTATAGAATTTCGTAGGCTCTAGATTACTGGTGATGACATATATATTTGTTATTGCGTAAACGTAAAATACATTCAAAGTAAAATTAAATCAGCTCTATACATTTTTTCCAGCCATGTTTCAATAAGTTCGTATCTTTTTATAATAAGAACTGTTTTGCTTTAAAAAATAGCCATTACCTGCCGATATCACTTTTTCATTGTTTGCAAGTCTTTGA
The DNA here is from genome assembly GCA_031893035.1 of Dermolepida albohirtum. NCBI lineage: Eukaryota > Metazoa > Arthropoda > Insecta > Coleoptera > Scarabaeidae > Dermolepida > Dermolepida albohirtum. Next base: position 315,445 of record JAVIWB010002449.1, on the reverse strand, counting down.
CCAATGAGCCATTTTTTCAAATTTGGAACAGAAAATAATTTGAGGGGGCTCAAATAGAGAGCCATTGCAAACTTTAATTCATTAATTTTGGCCATTACAATGACGGATTTGCTGAAGCTGGTGCTGGTGGTGGTTTTTCTTTTCAAGATAGTCAATGAAAATTGATGCCCGCACCCCCCAAAAAATTCTATGTCATCATCTTGCCTGCAGGTGAAACGGTCTTCGCCTACTTTGAGCCGTCGTCCCTTTTAGTTCCCATTGGTTTGACCTGTCTTCTTTTGTTTCTGGCTGTGAAGTGACGGACTTATGTTTGATCCCTGGTTATGAAACTGCGCAAAAATTTTGCTTTGGTGCTGCTGAAAATTTCACTAAACACTCAATTCAAACATCTTCACAACACCTATTTTTTGCTCGAGTGTGAAAAACAAACGCGACACCCGTCTTGCACACAGTGCTCTCAAATTTTCAGATAATGTGCAATGTACTGTCTTTTTTCTCAAATGCCTAAATGTCTGCTAGCTCGCGCACTTTCAATCGGCTGATTATCGTACCCTGTTTGTGGATTTTTATGATTTCTGGAATTGTCAGCTCATTTAGTCGACCACTTCAAATGCTCGTCTTGGTAGCTCGTAATACCTCGTTTTAACTCTGCTACCCAATATTTTCACAATTGTAAACTGGAAGGCACACGAGAGTACAATCGTAGTTTAGCTTTTATATCGGTGGGACTGGAGCCTTTCAAGTAAATGTATTGTATCACTTAACGATGACCTATTTTCTCCATTTTTTCTAATTCACTATTAATGAAACTGCCAAACAAATACTAAACAATCTCGTGGCTGTTTCCAAACTTGAAAACATATGCTTTATAGGTTGTGTACTTTTGAATATGATATTTTTCAAACACCTACTGCCATCTCTAGGTTATGCCCGGGGACTGATGCAGGTAGTTTGGTAGAAAGGCTCTGGAATGCAAAGTATACGAATCTCAAGTGTGTTATATTTAAAATGATCTAATGTGAAAATGGTATTTATTTGCTTGAATTTCTTACCGTTTTATGTATTGTGTTAAGAAAAGGAAAACTTGCCGTCGAGGAGCTATTTTATCAATAATTTTACAGAAGCGTTACTTACCAATATAATAGCACATCTATGATATCTACTCAAAGACATAATTTGTAGAAATTTAGAAATTTGTGTGCGCTACCTACTGATTTAAAACTGAATAAAATTTCATTACGATTGGGAGTTTTGATACATTTGGCTACACTTCAAAAAATATAACCTTCTTATCGTATATAACGAGAGAAAATATTAAAAAATTCTGACATTTTAAACGCACATTGTATTAAAAAGTAATAAATTTAAATTTCTTAAAATAGTGAACTTACCTACCGACAATTACTCAGTACAAAATAAATTAGAAGGCATTTATAATCTTCAAATTATCAACAAAATTATGTTTCATATTCCTCTACATTAAATATGAATGATTGAAAAAGACCAAATATATTTTACATATTTCGCATAGGTTACAAAAACAATTTTGGTTATCGCTTCTCTGTTATTCATAACACAGATGCGCCCAAGCTTCTTAAGTAATATCTTCTTGATGATATTTCGATAAACATACGAAATGTTTACTAATGTATTTCTTTTTGTGGTTTAGTTCTTATTGATTACACCAATTTTCGTAAAGGAGAAAAACTAAACAGAGTCTCGCGAGACGATTGAAATCCTGCCAAAACAAATGATATTCTAATATTATAACGTGAATAATTCCTATACAAAAGTCAAATCCGGACTTATAAACAAAACACAGATGCAGAAAAAATACATTTTTGAAGAACGATATTTTATTATTTACGTGCAGTGTTAAGGTAAAATACATTTCCCATTTTATAGTGGTGGTTTAGAGTTTGAAACATTGAAAAATACCCAGATTTGGAGGACCTTATTAAGTTATTATTTTATGTAAAGTTTTAGGCCATTGTTTATCTTACAGTTGTAAACAGAATCTATATCTGAATATATTATCTAATATTTAGTCATTTCCTTGCAATAACTGAGTCTTATGACCACTATAAGGAACAAAATATTTTTTGACGCAAAAACTACCTACTGCATATTTTCAAGTATCACAACCAATTTACTACTACATCTGATTTTACAGAATGTATGGTAAAGCAAAATCAACCATATAACTATTATTTGTTGGAGTTATTAGTATATATTTAGAACATAATTTAAGAAGAATTATTTTTATAGAAATAATTTTTTTTTAATACGCGAAGAATCCAGATAAATAAAGGCATATACACACACAAAAGAAATACAAGGGTGACCGTTTACATTTCGGAATAGCAAACACAAAAATCTTTTATCATCGAAAATAGTTTTTGCTTTTCAAAATATTCCTTGAAAAATCAATGCACTTTTGCTTTCGTTTAAAACCAATCCGAAAAGCATTGCTCCACTGTGAAGGCGGTATCTCTAAAACATGGCTCCAACGCTCAACAGCCTCTTCCGGCGTAGTAAAAACTGGCGACCACGAAGTTTACTTCTTCACGTGTGGGAACAAAAAGAAATCACATGGTGCTAGATTAGAGCTGTAATGGCGGTAAATGGCCCATCAATTCAATGTTTTTCCCGGGTCAAAGTTTAATTGTTTGAACTGACTTGCTAGGGCTCGCATTGTCTTGATGTGGAGAATAATCTGTCGTTTTCGGTTTGTTTTCCTTATTTCTTCAAAAATTTTTGGCAACAAATAGTTGTGTACCATTCGGAATTCTCGTACCGTTGCACAACTCTCTAAAGGTACGAACTTGAACGTGACTCATTTTCTGAAGACTATTTTGTTGGTTTTGGCTTATGTTGGAATACCTACACAAATCCACTATCGGGTTAAAGTACAGATCCCAGATTCATCAACTGTGATGACTTTACAAATGTTTTTTGAAGCACCGCCATTGTATTTTTTTGTGAATTTCTTGGTACCAATCAACGCGAGTCCTTTTTTTAGCGGTTGTCAAATTACGCGGTACCGAACGTGAACAAAGTTCTTAAAAATGGCTAAATGTTCATGCAGGATTATGCACGCTGGTGTTACTACTACTTAGAGATGCCTGGATTACGATGTTACATGACGGTGTTGCATTATCAATTCAATTGTGGGATGACCTTCACGAAATTCATCGTCCAAAGAACGCTGTCCAAGTTTGACTTCACTATACCAACGATATGCAAGTTTTATAGTGCTTTATTACCATATAAAGAAATCAGCTTGTTGATGCATTCTTGTTGAGATAATACACGCCGATAGTAAACAGCACCAAAAGTTGATCGCGCTCGAAGTACATCAATTCAGTGTTTTGTCGGATCAAATATTCAATTATTTGAACTGACCTGTAGAGCTCGCATTGTCATGGTGGAGAATGATTTATCGTTTCCGATTTGTTTGCCTTATTTCTTCAAAAACTTTTGACAAACGAATAGTTGTGTACCATTCGGAATTGATAGTTCTACAACTCTCTGAAGGCACGGTTGCAACGTTTCGGTTTTTCCGAAAAAACAGGCGACTATTTGATTTGATGTACTTCGAGCGCGATCAACTTTTGTGCTGTTTACTATCGGCGTGTATTATCTCAACAAGAATGCATCGACGAGCTGAATTCTTTATATGGTAATGAAGCACTATCGAAAACTACAGTATATCGTTGGTATAGTGAAGTCAAACTTGGACGGCGTTCTTTGGACGATGAATTTCGTGAAGGTCATCCCACAATTGAATTGATAATGCAACACCGTCATGTGACATACCGTGAGATCCAGGCATCTCTAAGTAGTAGTAACACCAGCGTGCATAAGATCCTGCATGAACATTTAGCCGTTAAGAAGCTTTGTTCACGTTGGGTACCACGTAATTTGACAACCGCTAAAAAAAGGACTCGCGTTGATTGGTACCAAGAAATTCACAAAAAAATACAATGGCGGTGCTTCAAAAAACATTTGTAAAGTCATCACAGTTGATGAATCTGGGATCTATACTTGAGCCCGATAGTAAACAGCAGTCGAATCTGTGCTGGTATTCCAACATGAGCCAAAACCAACAAAATAGTCCCCTGTTTTTCAGAAAAATCAGTCACGTTGCAACCGTACCTTTAGAGAGTTGTAGAACGGTCAATTCCGAATGGTACACAACTATTTGTTTGCCAAAAATTTTTGAAGAAATAAGGAAAACAAACCGAAAACGACAGATTATTCTCCACATGACAATGCGAGCCCTCACAAGTCGGTTCAAACAATTAAATTTTGACCGGGAAAAACATTGAATTGATGAGCCATCCGCCGTACAGCTCTGATCTAGCACCATGTGATTTCTTTTGTTCCCACACGTGAAGAATAAACTTCGTGGTCGCCAGTTTTCTACGCCGGAAGAGGCTGTTGAGGCGTTCAAAGCTCATGTTTTAGAGATACCGCCTTCACAGTGGAGCAATGCTTTTCGGATTGGTTTAAACGAAAGCAAAAGTGCATTGATTTTCAAGGAGAATATTTTGAAAAGCAAAACTATTTGCGATGATAAAAGATTTTTGTTTGTTTGCTATTCCCGAAATGTAAACGGCTACCCTTGTATATTTGTTTTGCTGTACTGTATATGCCTTTATTTATCTCAATTCTTCGCGTATTAAAAAAAATTATTTCTATAAAAATAATTCTTCTTAAATTATGTTCTAAATATATCTAATAACTCCGACAAATAATAGTTATATCGTTTAATTTGTTTACCATACATTCTGTAAAATAGGATGTTAGTAGTAAATTGGTTATAATACTTTGAAAATATGCAGTAGGTAGTTTTTGCGTCAAAAAATATTTTGTTCCTTATAGTGGTCATAAGACTCAGTTATTGCAAGGAAATGACTAAATATTAGATAATATATTCAGATATAGATTCTGTTTACAACTGTAAGATAAACAAGAATTCACCTAAAACTTTACATAAAATAATAACTTAATAAGGTCCTCCAAATCTGGGTATTTTTCAATGTTTCAAACTCTAAACCACCACTATAAAATGGGAAATGTATTTTACCTTAACACTGCACGTAAATAATAAAATATCGTTCTTCAAAAATGTATTTTTTCTGCAGTCTGTGTTTGTTTATAAGTCCGGATTTGACTTTTGTTATAGGAATTATTCACGTTATAATATTAGAATATCATTTGTTTTGGCAGGATTTCAATAGTTACGCAAGAGTTTCTGTTAGATTTTTCTCCTTTACGAAATTCGTGTAATCAATAAGAACTAAACCACAAGAAAAAAGAATGGTAGGTTGAATGAAACGTTTACGTATGTTTATCGAAATATCATCAAGAAGATATTACTTAAGAAGCTTGGGCGCATCTGTGTTATGAATAACAGAGAAGCGATAACCAAAATTCTTTTTGTAACCTATGCGAAATATGTAAAATATATTCGTCTTTCAATCATTCATATTTAATGTAGAGGAATATGAAACATAATTTTGTTAGATATTGAAGATTATAAATGCCTTTCTAATTTATTTTGTACTGAGTAATTGTCGGTAGGTAATTTCACTATTTTAAGAAATTTAAATTTATTACTTTTTAATACAATGTGTGTTTAAAATGTCAGAATTTTTTAATATTTTCTCTCGTTATATACGATAAGAAGGTTATATTTTTTGAAGTGTAGCCAAATGTATCAAAAGCTCCAATCGTAATGAAATTTTATTCAGTTTTTACATCAGTAGGTAGCGCACACAAATTTCTAAATTTCTACAAATTATGTCTTGAGTAATATGCATAGAATGTATATTATATTGGTAAGTAACACTTCTGTAAAATTATTGATAAAATAGCTCTTCGACGGCAAGTTTTCCTTTCTTAACACAATAAATAAACGGTAAGAAATTCAGCGAATAAATACCATTTTCACATTGATCATTTTAAATATAACACACTTAGAATTCGTATACTTTGCATTCCGAGCCTTTCTACCAAACTACGAGGGTGGTCCCATAAGTACCCGGCATGACCTAGAGATGGCGGTAGTTGTTTGAAAAATATCATATTAGAAAGTACACAACCTATAAAGCATATGTTTCAAGTTTGAAGACGCCACATTGTTTAGTATTTGTTTGGCAGCCATTAATAGTGAATTAGAAAAAATGGAGAAAATAGGTCATCGTTAAGTGATACAATACATTTACTTGAAAGGCTTCAGTCCCACCGATATAAAAGCTAAACTGCATTCTACTCTGGGTGAGTCTGCCCCTTCGTTTACAATTGTGAAATATTGGGTAGCAGAGTTTAAACGAGGTCATACGAGCTACCAAGACGAGCATTGAAGTGGTCGACTAAATGAGGTGACAAATCCAGAAATGGTGAAAAAATCCACAAAGCGGTTCTGGATGATCGTCGATTGAAAGTGCGCGAGCTAGCAGACATTTAGGCATTTCAAAAAAGACAGTACATTGCACATTATCTGAAAATTTGAGAGCACTGTGTGCAAGACGGGTGTCGCGTTTGTTCACACTCGAGCAAAAATAGTGTTGTGAAGATGTTTGAATTGAGTGTTTAGTGAAGTTTCACAGCACCAAAGCAAAATTTTTGCGCAGTTTCATAACCAGGGATGAAACATGAGTCCATCACTTCACACCAGAGACAAAAGAACAGTCAAAACAATGGACTTAAAAGGGACAACGGCTCAAAGTAGGCGAAGACCGTTTCACCTGCAGGCAAGATCATGACATAGATTTTTTGGGATGCGCGTGGAATAATTTTCATTGACTATCTTGAAAAAGGAAAAACCACCACCAGCACCAGCTCACAAATCCGTCATTGTAATGGCCAAAATTAATGAATTAAAGTTTGATGCACTCTATTCGTCAGATTGAGCCCCCTCGAATTATTTTCTGTTCCCAAATTTGAAAAAATGGCTCATTGGTCAAAGACTTGCCAACGATGAAAAAGTGATATCGGCAGGTAATGGCTATTTTGAGAAGCAAAACAGTTCTTATTATAAAAAAGATACGAACTTATTGAACGTCGCTGGAAAAAATGTATAGAGCTGATTTAATTTTACTTTGATGTATTTTACGTTACGCAATAACAAATATATATGTCATCACCATAATCTAGAGCCTACGAAATTCTATAAAATCCACTGCATTCTTCTCTCTCAATACTGAGTAGTAGAGGTAACAGTATACACCCCAGATGCACACCTGAAATGCTCTTGACCTAGAAAGTATACTACCCTGCACAATCCCTACAGTACAATTACCTCAATTTACCAATAAATTATATAATTTATTTTACTAGCTTCATTTTAGAAAACGTCTTCTGATTGTAGAATATTTGCCTTCAAAAATTAATTGATTATGGAAGAAAATTAACCTCTGCATTATCGCTCATACTTTACATAGTAGAGCAGCACGTTTGGATAGATTTATTTATTAAATTTGACTATAATATAAACACAGATTGCAAATTTAAGTCGATTAGCTAAGTACGTTATGTTGTTAAACTAAAGAATATATGTACATTGAAGAATTAATATTTATTATTTCGAAGCCATTCAAAAGATTGTAGGTTATGCTCTACAAAAAATAAAAATAAATATTTATCTGTTCAGTCTTTCTTAAAAAACTGGTGACACTCTTCCTGACTCCTGCGCAACGTAAATGCCTGCATAGGTAAATATCATAGGTAATTTATCGTATCCCATGGTGAAATAATGTGGTACAACAAATATGCGATTACGAATTCTGTAAACAATCCGTTATTACTTCACAAATTACTCATTTTATCATTAAAGAAAGTGATATGGTAACGTGGGAAGATAAGACATAAGATGAAAACGAAACGCATTGAAACTTTTACTGGTAGTTTTGACCAAATACGGTAACTGAGGTTACGGAGGCGTCTCAGCTCTAGTAACTCATAAAGAAAAAATGCGAGCCGTCGGATCTCGTTCGTTAAATGATTCATATACACTACCATTCATGATAATTCGCACATTATGAAACACGTTCTGTTTCAACACTGTTTTAACATCATTTTTCATAATTAGATTTTACTTATATTCATACACGTAAAATTGAATATCGACTGCTATATTAGACAATTTCAAATTCACCGTTATTGCCTAGATACAAAATAGAAAAATATATACTGAGGATGTGGCGAAAAATTGATTAAGCAAAGTGGTTGCCCTCAATACTTTTAATAATAGATTAAATTAATTAAATTATAGATTTTTTGAAATTCTTGAGGCTTTAACTTTGTATATAAATTTTTATACCTCTAGTTTTTTTGTGTATTCATATTAGAAGTAGATACTTAATTTTCTATGTAAATACTTAATTGTCTATGTAAAAGTTTTAACTTTTAAATCAGTATTTTAAATGCATAGACTTATATAAATGTTTTTCGATGAAAACAAACTGCCAATGTCGGCATCCACTGGGACTCTCCATTAAGAGAATAATGTAAATATTTTACGTACCAAACATTGACACTTCTATTTGATAATATGTGTTACCACAGCAAGAAAGCTAGAAAATGCTTTAATGCATTAGTGTTAAGTTTTGTAAGTACTTCCTAAATTGTCTATTATCTATTGACAATAAAGTAAATATAGTACTTTATTACCCAACAAACTCAGACTCAAATTACAAGATAATACATAACATAAATTGATCCAGAATGTTTACTAAGCATTCGGTAGACTTTCAAGAAATTTTTCGTTGAGCTATTTTAAGATTTTTTGTCTTCGGATGATTTTCGGAAAGACGCTATTCTCGAAGAAATAGAGCGTTAAAATTTTTTGAAAAAAAGTTTATTACTTGCTATTATATGTAGAGACCCTTAACCTATAAAACTTGCTCAAAATGACTACCACCAGCTAGAATGCATACATCCAATCTTTTCTTTATTGACTGCCGACCATTTTCAAAAACACAAGCCTAGTTCTTATTGCATTAGCTGCATATCAATTATCCGATTTCTCTTTTTCATCTTCCACTGGAGTAGTGTACACTAATGTTTGCAAACGACTCTATTGAAAAAAATCTAAGGGATTTAAGCCTAGCGACTAAGCAGGCCATATATGAGGTTCACCTCAATCAATCCTGCGATTTTCACATATTTAAAGTTTTATAATACGAAGGTGGTCCCATAAGTACTCGGCCTGACCTAGAGATGGCGGTAGTTGTTTGCAAAATATTACTGTATTAGAAAGTACACAATCTATAAAGTATATGTATCAAGTTTGGAGACGCCACGTTGTTTAGTATTTGTTTAGCAGCCATCAATATTGAACATTTTCAGTGAATTTGTAAAAATTGAGAAAATTGGTCGTCGTTGCGTGATACAATACTTTTATTTGAAAGGCCTCAAGTCAACCGATATAAAAGCTGAATTGGATTCTATTCTGGGTGAATCTGCTCCTTCGTTTACAACAGTGAAATATTGGGTAGCAGAGTTTAAACGAGGTCGTACGAACTGCCAACACGAGCATCGCAGTGGTCGACCAAATGAAGTGATAACTGCAGAAATGGTGAAGCAAATCCACAAAGCGGTACTGGATGATTGTTGACTGAAAGTGCGCGAGCTAGCAGACATAGTAGGCATTTCAAAAAGTGCGGTACATCGGAAAATTTAGACATGAGAAAGCTGTGTTCAAGATGGTTGCCGCGCTTGCTCACACTCGAGCAAAAACAGTGTCGTGAAGATGTTTGAATTGAGTATTTAGCGAAATTTCACAGTAACAAAGCAGAATTTTTGCTCCGTTTCAAAACCATAGATGAAACATGGGTCCATCACTTCACACCCGAGACAAAAGGACAATCAAGACAATGGACTCAACGGGGAGAACCGGCTCCAAAGAAGGCAGAGACCGTTTCATCTGCATGCAAGGTCATGGCATAGGTCTTTTGGGATGTGCATGGAATAATTATCATTGACTATCTTGAAAAAGGAAAAACTATCAACGGCGAGTATTATGAGAAATTATTGCAACGATTGAGCGAAGCAAAAACGGCAGCATTTGGCTAAGAAGAAAGTGCTGTTTCATCAAGATGATGCATCAAGTCACAAATCCGTTATTGGAATGGCCAAAATTAATGAATTAAAGTTTTAATTGCCACCTCAGGCAATCTATTCGCCAGATTTAGCTCCTTCTGTTCCCAAACTTGATAAAATGGATCAGTGGTCAAAGATTTTCCAAAGATGAAGAAGTGATGTCGGCAGTTAATTGTTATGTTGAGGAGCAAGACAGTTCTTATTTTAAAAAGGGTGCTGAACTTAATGAACATCGCTGGGAAGAGTGTATAGAGCTGAAAGGAGAATATGGTGGAAAATAAATATATTTCTTTCCAAAATTTTTGTGTTTTCTTTGTCGGGTTGGGCACTTCTGGGACCAACCTGGGATACTATATGCGAATGATTTAAATTTATTTTAATTAATTATTGCTTTAAATTGCTTAACTGTAGATATCTGGATTTATATTATAATATTGTTAAAATTTGTATTTTCCAAAAAACTATTTTCAATAGCTAATTTATACGTGCGCTGGCACATGTAGACTTACGCGAGCAACTGCATATTATAATCAGAGTAACAAATTTGTTTCACAAGCATTCAAATGGAAAAAAAATAAGTACAAAAAATACATTCTACTTTTATGTACTCATGATTTAAGTAATTCACCATGTAAGATAATATATATTTTTTTTAACTTTTACTTGTCGAGATTTCATTAATAATATCCCATTAGTCAAAAAAATAAGTAACTACGTATCTGAGCATTTGGGAAAGTTATTTACGATACGTTTATTGATGCACGTATCCCTAAACGGTTTCTTTTCGTTACCTATGTCGACCTATTACGCATATTCTTTATGACGCAAACAAACTGCACAAATAGTGTCATTTGATATATTAGTGTATTCTAAATCTGCAATATATATTATTTAATGCTGTCTTCATGTAACAACAGATTTTATTTATACAATAATTATTGTAAGCGGTCCCAAAAGTAGTTCAGGTTGTATTTTATATTAACGATTCTCATATAGCAGTGTTTCAGAGCTTAATAAGTTTTTAAAAAATTTAGAATTTTGTGTTAGTAAAATACTTAGAAAGAAAAATAATCATATTTAACAAATTATAACTGACTTGCGAAATGAAGTTTCAATCTAAGCGAAAAGAGAACGCCAGGATAATACATATTTTAACAAACAATAACAGTTTTCGTAAAGAAAAAAGAAACATACGAAAGTAAGAATGATTATTTAAAAAATCGCCATTACAAAATCTCCTGTACGGAAACATCAAAGATCAAAATGTAACGGAAAACCTGTAAAGTATAAAAGTGGTGTTGAAATATTTATTTGTCAAGTGAAATAAGAAATTTGAAAATAGGAATGAAATGTCCAGAATAAAAGATAAATCTAAGAAGCAGGAAGTAATTAGGGGTTTGGTTGTACACATTCTATTGAGAACGTTGCCAGCTGTAGTATTGTAATTTGCTTGTTTATAATTAGGTTTCCAAATTATTACTTGAAACTTTAGATAATTGAAAATGTTCTTCTACAGTGTGAAATATTAAAAGCGAATGTTCTAAAAAATATTTTTTATCTAAAGCATCATTTATGCAATTCTATACTTCAAGAAATCTGTCACAAATTACATAGTTCTTTTCAATTAGTAAAAAAATGTATAAACATAATCTGTCTGGATATGTTAATAAATTAATAAGTCGGTAATAAATATTTTAGTTTATATATCTACATTATACACAGTCTATCACAGATAAAACCGTACTTTTTAAAAATAGAAACCCACACACCTCACTATTTTGGTAAAAATCATTTATTTTATTCAAAGTAGCTTTCGGCTTGAATACAACCTTTTGCACGGCCAATTAACACGCCGAATGAATTTTTATGTTCATCTTTAGAGATGTCCTTCAAGATCGCTGTTGACGCCTATTTAAATGCTTCGACGTCGACATAACGTTGTCTTTTCATCGGCAAATGTAGTTTGGAGAATCGACAAGACATACGAATATGAAACTTTACACACATATTTACGAACCTCTCAAGTTCAGATAACGATGTTCAATATGTCCTCCATCAGCGACACGAACAATATCACATCGATACACAAATTCCCCCAATACTCGGGCAAGCATGTTCTTCGACACTGATGTTATGGCAGTAGGGATCCGGTTCTTCAACCCCTTCCAGGTTCTGTGGGAGTGGTGGTACATAAACGTTGTTTTTAAGGAAACCCCACGGGAAGAAGTCACAGGGTGTCAAATCCGGTAACCGTGGAGCACAGCTGAGATATACTAAGTCGCCAGCTCCTTGACGACCAATCCAACGGTTCGATAGAGTTTCACTCAGATATTCACGCACCTGGCGACTACAGTGAGGGGGTGTCCCGTCTTGTTGAAAAATGAAGTTGAACATAGCGAGATACTGCTGATCATTAACCGTGTTTCCATCACAGAAGAATGGGCCGTAAACAGATAATAGGGATATCGCACAAAACACATTGATTTTAGGCGAATCTTGTACATGTTCAGTGGCTGCATGTGGATTCTGTAGACCCCGAATTCGAACACTGTGTTTGTTTACTAGACTACTAATATGGAAAGTCGCTTCATCACTGAACACGATGCGTAGTGCGAAAGTGTTATCACTGTTAATAGCATCATGAATCTCGTTACAAAATGCTACACGTTTCTGTTTGTCATCAGGACGCAGAGCTTGTAACAACTGTAACTTGTAGGGCGTCATAACCAACCGATGTCTAAAAACACGCCAAATTGTTATTGTAGGCAGTTGTAACTCTCCACTGGCACGACGAGTTGATTTTGAAGGATTACGTTGGAAAGCAGTTTGAATTCGTGCAACATTTCTTCAGAAACACGAGGGTGGCCAAGACTCTTTCCTTTACATACACATCCTGTATCTACAAACTGTCGACACCATCTGCTAATGTTCCACCTATTCGGAGGATCAATTTGGTAGCTCAACCTGAAACGTCTTTGCACTGTAATTACGGAATTGCACTTCGCAAACTCGAGAACACAAAACGATTTCTGCTGCGGAGTAGCCATTTTAAACATATGACGGTTACCAAGAAAAACAGAAGACAACTGACATCCAGCGGCTATTAAATAAATTAAACTATGTGTTCGTTTCTCCGATAGTCGAGCCGGGGCGCAGCGATCAATTGTTTGGACAAAATAATACTTTGTAATACGTATATTCTTTTTGAAACGCGCTGTATTTTAGTAGTATCTCAACTGTATAATGTTAGCAAAATAATAACTATAATACACATATATATATATATATATATATATATATATATATATATATGTAGTTGTTTATTTGTATACGTTCTTTCTTTAAATAGATATAGGATATTTATATATTTTCCCGCAAGTAATTATATTAATTTTTATGAAACCATATATATGCTAATATTAATGGAAATATACTCAAGCTGTGACCTGTTTTCATTACAGGTTTGTATACTAAAAACGAAATTGATTACTTATTCCTTGTACTTTTGTTTATAACAGTTCTATAACGCATCTTAATGTAACGTGGGATTTCCCCAGCTAACCTAATACTTTACACTTGAATATTGTTATTGGTGAAAGTTTACACTGTACAATCCAATATAAAATCGATTTTAATTTGTAATCTTAATTCTAATGTAATCAGTCTGGTATTGATTTACTTCTGTACAAATGTATGAACAAAGCAAAGGAACACAAAAAAAAATATTTTTCAATGAATTTCACATAATTACATAACATATACATACTTAACGTATCACAAAAGTAATGACGTCATTGAGATCATTTTGTAATAGCGCTCATTAAATCCATCGATATTAGGAGAGGTCACTTCGGAAGTTGGTGAAATCTAATTAAGCAGGTTTGTATTACTTATTGTATGGGAATGTCATAAAAAATACGATCAAATCTGCTTTATAATAATAAATATATACAGGGTCGGTCAAATGTATAAATCTATTCAACTATATTTGTTACGATTACTTAAATTTTAATAAAATTTGCCTACATTTTACTAAATGCAAACACGGGTTTTGATGAGCGTGTTTATATTCGAATTAGACTTCTGGTTCAGTCGAAAATGATGGCTTTTTTATTTTAAATGAAACATCCTGTATATTTTTGATAAGTTTAGTAGCTCTGCTTTGGGAGGAAATAATAAGATTTAGCAGCCTTTCCTTCAATAGAAACAGATATATTTACTTAGAACTGATATTTTGAAATTATGTTCAAATTTAGTAGACGATGGAATTAAAATTCAGTACTTGACTTGAACGGTGGATCAGGTGAAATAGACCAGCAAGATCAGCAGATATGAATTCCCTTGATTTCTTTATTTGGGATATATTTAAGTTTATGCGACGTCTTCGGCAAATGAACAGGAAGTAACAAAAGTAATTAACGCCCCAATATAATAATTTACAACAGATATGTTACAATGCGTTCTAAATTCAATTTCACAAAGATTACAGCTTTGTCATCAAACCAATCGCTAGCAATTTCAATATTTACGCAAACTAGAATTATTTATGTCATTTTCATTTGACTGGAATAAATAATATTTTGGCATATTATTCTTGAAGGTAGTTCTGATGGAGCCTGTGGTTGATTAACTTAATCACTGAAGGTTGATATATAACCCCTTTGCACATTAATTTTCGTATTCTGTATACGTATTTCGACAACTAAGTCGTCATCATCAGCAGATAATTAAGGTATCGCACCTGGAAAACTAAGGCAAGATACCCGTACGAAACCAAATTCCGCACACGAACCGTGCCGTTGAAAATATTATTCTTACTGATTTATTGATGGTTTTATACCACGTTGCCAAATCTACACTTGTTGTAAGCAATTCGTATGGCTTAACTAATCACAATACAAAATTTCTCTACTAGGATTGTATATTCAGAATTAATCATAAACTCGAAATACCTGACGACTGCTCTTGAACTTCTGACCATTCTGTATACAAAAAATGTGAAATACGTGAAATAAGTGTTTCACATTTTCACATCTCAATGAACTCTGCTATACGTCTGCAGCATTTGGCATGTTTCCAATAACATTTCACTTAGCAATATACATATATTAAATTCTTATACAAAGAAAACGATCGTTCCACATCTAGTTATGGAACATTTTGTATAGCTAAAATAGTATTTGTAATTATACAAGGGATCTAGAGAAGCACTATCATTATCATTACATTTTTGTCATAATCCGATAAAAAATAAAACTCTGTTTTTGTTTAAAAACATATTTTCATCACTAAAGGCGTACAACTATGACTGAACAGCGTCCACCATTTCCAGCAATTTTACTAACGACAATGAAGGATCAATAATTAGTAAGTCTACAAATACTTGACCGTCTCCAATTTTTTTTTGTTTAATAATAGACTCTTTCGGATTAAATTGTTAAACAAAATTCGTTATTTACTGAACATATTTAGATTAATACGTAAAACACTATCTGTAGGCAGGTTCTCAACATGTAAGAGCTGAATCACTGAAGGTTGATATATAACCCCGTTCCGTGTCGTTGAAAACCAAAACGCACACTATGATCGTGTGCGGAATTTGTTTCGTAGCAGTGGCGGCTCGTGAGTATTTGACATGGTGAGGCAGATAGAATAATAAATATTCAAAATTGTTTACAATTGATTAATAAACTCTATATACCTACTACATATAAAAACAGTTTATATATATTTATATATATATATATATAGGGCTTCCAGTACAAACAGGGCTGCCAGACGTGAACTGAGCCCTATATCGCGCCCCATTCGATTTTTAAGGGAAAACGAAGTTTCAAAGCAAACCCTTGTGAAACGAAAATAAATATTCTAAAAAATCAAACAAATTCTAAAAACATTAATCGAAAATAAGAACTCAATCTTCTAGGATTTAAAAATAAAAAATAAATACATTCCTATTATAATATAAAATTTAATAATATAACAAATATATACATATATATGTATATATATATAAATCAACAACAATCCAATAACAAAATTTCAAAATTACATGCAAAATGAAAATATTTTAAAATACAGAGAATTTCCTTTATTGGCATTGCACGTAGAATTACATTTAATAGATTTTACTTCTTGTATAGCAAAGGTATCCTCCGGTTTTTTGTGTTAGCAAAATAATCAATTACATCATTATAAAATCGTTCATCCCTCGTCATCGTTTTAACCAATTCCTTTTCGATTGCAATTAGTGCACAGTTACTAAATCTTTGTTGTCCAATTGTATTTCTAACATACGATTTTATACGTTTCAATGTGGAAAAACTTCGCTCAACGGACGCGGAAGTTACCGATATGGTAACTACTATACTTAGCAATTTAAAAAGTTCTGGCATACAGATGGCTAACTTTTGTTCGTGCATAAATCTTAACATTTCACATGGTGTTTTAGAATTACCAAGGAGTTGCATGTCACTATAAATAACAGCTAATTCATTTTTTAATTGAATTTGATCAAAAAATTTATATTGTTCAAACAAATTATTTAAGAGCCTCTGAGGAAATGCCTTCGAATATTCTTCAAATTTACTTTCTGTTAATAAATCAAAAAAAGCAAGTTTTTCTAAATCAATAAATCTAATTTCAATTTGACTAATAAACGTATCTAGAATTTCGAAAAATAATTTTCTATAATTTTGTTTAGTATCTGGAACGTCATCAATTCTACGCCTTTTATGTGCAACAGATTCGTCAGACACCGAATTTTCGTATACAGTACTGAAATATGTATCACACTCCCGAAATTCTCTAAACTTATCAAGCAAAAAACGTAAACGATCTCTGGCATAAATAACATCAGTTAGTTTGTTTTGTAATATTGAAAATACAACGTCAGTTTGTCCAAATATTAACTTAAAAGTATCTAAAAGAAAATTAAAATCATTATCCAGAAGAAGATTTTTTAATCCAAAAGCTTCTCGTATAGATATGCTATCAAAGTCAGGACTTTCTGCAATGAAATCAAAAACTTCAATTAACTTATTTTTGTTCGCATGAATTGTAAAAACAGCCCTAGAAGTGAAATTCCAACGAGTAGATGCGTTTGATGGTATATGTTTTTGACAGACTAAATTTAACACATGAGTTCTCTTAGTGGATTTGGAAAAAAAAGATGAAAACCCTGACAAATTTGAAAAAAATATTCTTACAGACGTTATGGACTTACAAGATGTTCCTAACACTAAATTCAAGATATGTGCATGGCAGTGTGTAAATATTGCTTGAGGAGCTATTTCTTTAACTTTTGTTTGTAAACCGTTCACATGCCCAGCCATAACTGCCGCTCCGTCATACGTTTGAGCAATTAGTTTACTATTAAACTGAAATTTTTCAAAAATATTAGTTAACAATTTAAATAAATCATCAGAGGTGCGACCTGAACTTACATCAAAGAATCCTAAAAACCTTTCAACAATATTACCCTCGATCGTGTATCTTACAATAATAGACAATTGCGAATTACATGTTATATCTGTTGTTTCGTCTATTTGCCATGAAAAATATTCTGAATTAAAAATTTCACAATCTATTTTTTTCTTTACAATAAAATTAATTGATTCTATTAATTCGTTTTGAATTGTTTTCGATGTGCCAAAAAATACAGAGCTATCATCTAAGAATTTTTGTAAAATGGTATCATGTTTTGCCGTTAATAAAACAAGTTCTTTAAAATTTCCCCTGTTTGCAGAAGTATTTGTTTCATTATGTCCTCTGAAAGATAATTCCTGTGTACAAAGAAATATAGTAATATCAATTAAACGCTTTAATATATCTCGATTTTGGCTAACTTCTTTATTGTAATTCTCCATTTGATTGCGCCTCACATTATCTATCGCATCCGCGATATTATATTTTCCGAACATATGTAATTTACAAGTAGCTAAAATGTGATGTTTGGATTTAGTATGTTTTTCTACTGATCGCGACAAGTTTTTAAGATCAAAATAACCCGTTTTACTCCAAATACTATCTGTATTTGTGGAAAAAATTATACATGCCCAACAAAATAATCTGTTTCTTTTTATACTACCACATAACCAATTACATTTGTTATACCACGAATTATTGAAATTTCTGTTAGACTTACCGTGTATTGTAAGACATTTTGATAAATCAGGGTTTGGTCTTGGAAGGTTTTTGACATATAATTGATCTTCTACCGATAGAACAACGAACGTATTTCTTATTAAAAAATCTACAATGTCTTGTGTATTTCTTACATTTTCTAAATCCATATTCACAATTTTTAAATCACTGAAAATATCACTAAACAAATATAAAAATATTTAATCTAACTTTGTTATTCCCCCAACTTTAACTGCTGTTATTTGCGATTCGGGCCGAGAATGTCAGCCTCGAGTATATTCGGTAGTTCGGCGATTGTGATTCGATGAGAGGCTCAGTTTAAATTGGCTTCAGATTGATATCTAAATAATATCTACTTGAAACAATAAAAATACTCCTGTTAAAACTTAAAACATATTATTTGCGTGGAGGAAATATTGAGAAACTGTACAAGAAGAATGTAAACCTTTAGACATCTTTATATCATTAAATAAATACTTAATTTATCCTATTAATAATGCTTTCTATATTATTAAAAAATTCAAAAATCTCACAATAAAGTTAGAAAAATCTATTAACTTTTTGAATATTTTTTCTTCTTTGTTATCTTAAATATGTAGCTAATACTTTACTGTAATTTCCATAGAAATTGAGAATTTTTTGACTGCTGTAGTGCGTTATAAATTTTCAATGAGAGGCAATGAGTGGCCGGGCCTCAAATATTCGTATTTAGTAGGGATTTACATAGATCAAGCATGAAGTTGGTCGGGGCAAGTATACGCGCTCGTACATTCGCACGGAATTAAAATGAAATGATAAATTTGTACTTTGCTTGTAATGCCGGTTTATTTAAAACTATTTTCTTATTGTTTATAAGATCAATTCTGAATAAAAGATGATAATTAATTTGTAAAGAATTTTAAAAGTATACATATTATTCTTGTTATAATTCCAAGATTTTGATGGTGAGGCACTGCCTCACCTGCCTCACCTGACCAGCCGCCACTGTTTCGTACGGGCCGTAGTTTTCCTGGTGCGACGCTGTTCAATTATCTGCTGGTGATGACAACTTAGTTGTCGAAATACGTATACAGAATACGAAAATTAATGTAGAAAGGAGTTATATATCAACCTTCAGTGATTAAGTTAATCAACCACAGGCTCCATCAAAATTACCTATCATGTAAGAGCTGATTTTGGTCATTAAAGGATTAAAGGATACCAGAATACTGTTTAAAGAAAGCGAATTTTCTTTGCGCAATTTAATCATTGACCTCTGGATAACAGTTTTTAATAGTGTGTTACAAAGTGGCTTACCTGGTCTCGCAGCGCTTCGTTCACTACTGCCTAAACTTGCATTCACGCCGTAAAAATTGGCTGTTCAATACTCGGCTTGTGTTTGTGGCTGGTGTTTTGGTATTATAATTTTTTTAAGTATTCGATAAGCCTTATTAAATTATCTATGACGCATTACATGTGATTTGTATCGACATCCGTTAGTACTCTAAATTAAAATAATTTTTTTGCTACATTTGACGAGAAAATGGCACACGCTTGTATTCTTATTATAGCAGTGTTTACGATTTTTTCTTCATCAAGCAACCTATAATTCCTGAAAATTGACGTTCTATTATGCGAATAATCTTCGGTTCATTCTAACAACAAGGGATAATTATATATTGTTTTACATTTTCTCAGCTTTGCACATCTTAACCGACTGAACCAAAATTCTCTGGAATTTAAGTAAAAATAAATAAGATTTGCGTCATAAAGTGTTTTATAAAAAAAATTTATAAAAGTATATACTTTGTTAATTGCATACGTAAGTATGTATGTACGTAATCTATTTAATTAGTGTTTATTTTTGGATGGCTTCTTTTACGTAATTTTCTTGTATTTAGTGCTTATAACATAATGAGTGAAATATAATTGTATAATAATTTCTTAAGTATCTCATACTATTCTCATAAACACAATGTATTTAAAACTGCTGTGTTATTATAAATTTATGAATCAACGTTGAATTCTATATTCTTATAATATTGAGCAAGTGTATATACACATATAGTAGGCGTTAGATATAATTTATATAAAAACAGGGAAAACAATTAATAATTTACCTACATACGAATTATATTACTTTCACCTTTAGAATGTGGAAAAATAGTCAGTTGTAAATTCGATTTATAGTATCTGCAGGAATAACACCGTCCGATCTTTTTAAAGAATATGTCATATAATTAAGTATATTACTTATGACTTATGCAAGCGTATTTAAAGTCAGTCAGTAAAATAGAAGCAAACCAGTACTGAAGAAACAGTGAATATAAGTACACAGTATATCGCAGAGAAAACTAAAATAGTAATTCTTAGTGGCGCCATCTATTTAAAAAATATGCGTCGGTAAAGTAGATTTTTCTCCAGTGTTATGTTAAAAATATGACATTTCTATCATTAGAAGAGAAATTGCGCATCAAGAAACAGTGTGTCTTTGGTATTGGTCGAAAAGTTAATTTTGAACAAAGAGCAAATATCAATTCTGCTTTAAGCTCTGTAAATTATTTACTGGAACATTTAATTTAATGAAACAAGTGTACAGTGTTGCGTGTATATCACGTACGATTGTGTATGAGTGGCATAAACGATTTAAAGACTGTCGTGCGGACTTAAATTACGACGAACATCCTGGTGCAAGAAAATCTCTTGTTACCGAAAGCACCATCGAACTTGCTGCGTGAATTTATCAGAAATGAGCTGATATCCTCATTGCGATACATGGGAATGGAATTAAATATTTCCAAAGATTCAATTCATCGCATTTTTATATACGAGGGAGCGTTTTTATATTCGCGGAATGGGGGACAAGGGGTGGAAATAAGGAAACCAAATTATTTTTCTTTTTCAATATATTCACCTGCAAGACGGATACATTTTTCACATCTTTCAATTAATTTATTTATACCCTCATAAAAAAATGATTTCTCTTTATCTGCAAAATACGCCGAAACTGCCTCCTTGACTTCATCATCGGCAGTAAATTTTTTACCCCGCAGCTCTTTTTTCATTTTTGGAAACAGGTAATAATCACTCGGGGCCAGGTCTGGGCTGTAGGGTGGGTGATTCACAATTTCGAAGCCCACCTTATGCAGGGCAGCTAACGCAACGCGGCTCTTGTGGACGGGCGCGTTGTCGTGCAAAAGCAGAACACCTTTTGTCAATTTTCCCCGTCTTTTCTCTTTAATGGCTTCTTTTAGTCGCTCTAATATTGAAGCGTAATATTCTCCGGTTATAGAAATACCTTTATCTTTATAATCAATCAACAATATTCCTTCCGAGTCCCAAAATACCGTTGCCATGAGTTTCCCAGCTGATTGTGACACTTTAAATTTCTTGGAAGGTACTGTGCCCTTTTTATGCCACTGCATGGAGTCTTGTTTGGACTCAGGTTCATAATGATGAACCCAAGTTTCGTCTCCAGTAACAATTCCACTCAATACACCATCCTTGTCTTCATTACAGAGGTCCAAAAATGCACGCGAATACTCTACGCGCTATTGTATTTGCGGCGGCGTGAGCATTCTCGGCACTTATCTTGCGCTGACCTTAGACATGCCGAGATGATCGTGTAGGATTTTAAAAATTGTTGTATCGGATACTCCAACCATTTCTGCGAGTTGTTTCTTCTTTAGTCGAGCATCTTCGAGTACAATTTGTTCAACTTTTTGGATAAGTGCTGGCGTGGTCACCTCAATGCTCCTGCCCGGCCTCGGGTCGTCTTCAAGGGATTCCCTTCCTTGTTTAAATAAACTATGCCACTTGTACACCATGATTTTTCCTGGACAAGAGTCGCCGTAAACCAATGACATCTCATTCATTATGGTCGCGACTGATTTTCCTTGCCTGGTAAGGAACTTTATATCGGCACGATATTCGATTTTTTCCATATTTCACTTTTCACTCCTGATTATGTTACTTGGTTGACGATAGCTCAAAGACTAACTGTCTAATAACAATGAAACTTCGTATTTATACTAATCATGAGTCGCTGCATAGGCCATGTCCCCAATGCGCCTACTCACCCCTCTACAAAAAATAGAAAAATATGTGATTTGTACCACACAAGCTAATTCAATTCAAGAGTATACCGACTTGATAAGACACTAAAAAAGGACGAAAACTTAAGGTATTCTATTGTAACTGGCGATGAGACGTGGTGTTTTCAATATATTCAGAAATCAAGGGTCAAAACTCTGAATGGAAGCATCCAAGCGAAGAAAGACCGAAAAAAGGCCTTCGGAGAAGTCAAACGTGAAACAATATTGATTTATTTTTATGATTCCAAAGGCATAATGCACAAAGAGTTTCTACCAACTGGTCAGTCAATGCTGTATATTATCTTGGTGTTATGAAACGTCTTTTGATGAGTATTCAACGTGTGCGCCTTCAATATCGTGAAAATGGTAGCATGCATCATCTCATCACTCAACGCTTATGACTGATTTTCTGACTACAAATTTTAACCATTAAGCATTCACCGTATTCACTGGATTTGGCCCTCTGGGATTTCTATCTATTCTCCAAACTACATTTGCTGTCATCGAAGCCATTGAAAAGGCGTCGACAGCGATCTTGAAGGACGTATTTAAAGATGAACTTAAAAATTCATTCGACATGTTAATTGCCCATGCTAAATGGTGTATTGAAGCCGAAGGTGACTACTTTAAGATAAATGAGTTTTACCAAAATAGTAAGCTTTTTTTTATTTTAAAAAAGTTAGGTTTTCTCTGCGACAGACTGTATATATGTTTGTAAGTTCTCAGATACCAGCTGAAGTTAAAGATACTGTCAAACAAGTCAATGCAATTAATTTAATATAAACAATGCATTTAAAACTCTCAAACTTTCAAAATAGTTCATCAATAGAATGGCTTTTATGTGTTTAACGACGAAACAATTTTTGCACTCCAATTTACCATAAATAAAATTTAAAACTCTACAGACCATATTTTCCAAGCCTTTGGATGGTTTACAAATTTAAAATATAAAATGTAAAAATGTAGCTAAATACTGTTTTAAAATAAATAATTTTGAAATACAATCTTTAAAATAACAAAAATTACGAACTTGTGGCTTGTAGACTTCCGCGGACGTTGTTCGTAAAATTGTTACAGCAGTAGCAGCAGCTAAGTCTAGACGTCTCATGCAAATAAAGACGAAACGTTAAAAGCAGGAGTACAGTGAACATGGAAGTCCAGGTGAAGTAACTATAAAAAAACTTAATTAAGTACATATTTAGACAATATTTGGTATCGTTCTTTAATTTGGCTAAAAAACAATTTAACGAGATGTGAGAGTTGATTCAATCGAGTAAGTTAAAGGATTCGTTTTTCTAGTGATTTTTAAAATATTCGCCTTCAACTTCTACGCCCATAGACCAAAGATGCTAAAGTACCATTACATCATTTTCAAGGCCTTCAACATATTTCACCGTTGCTGCAGAAAGTTTCTTTATCCTACAGAATCTTCTTTTTAGTAAGAAGAATTTTTAGTTTTTTTCCAGATCTTCAAGATACTGCGCAGTTGCTGCAGTAAGCTTATGATTTTCATTGACAAAATCCGTTACTTGTCTACCAAAGTGCGGAGGTGCGGCATCGTGCTGTATCCGCATTCGTCTTGCATTAAGAATAACATCATTCAGTAATATTGTGAGGTTATTTTCCAGGAAATATAAATAAATAGCGAACTAACGTATGAATAAGACAGTCGTCAATAATACCACCCCAAATATTAATCTAAAATCTGTCTTGAAAATAGAATTCCCTGGTTTTTAGTGAATTTTTATGTGCGTAACAGTGAGAACTCCTGGTGTTATTGATGCCATTTTTGGTGAAGCCCTCGATTTTCCACTAGCCAGCGACTAAATTCAAGTCTTGATGCGTAGTGTTTTCGGCATCACTATTCAAGTTTTAAAGTTTGTACAGGTAAGATAAGGTACGGATACAAACTGAAACAGTGTGAAATCGTCCACATTCCCATGCGACCTACATTATATCTGTTGTTATTTTTCAGACGCTAGTAGAAGGTTGAGGATCAACTATATTAAGTATTGATTCTTTTTGAAAAAGTCTTGTTGCATGGGACGTTCACTGAAATAAATTTTCACCCATCTCGCAGTTTTCTAGGAATCATTTAGTTATTCATCAAGAGGCCGTAGATAGAAATTACAACTTTGCTCTAGTAGTACTTATGGAAACATAGATTATTATTATTAATAGTAATATGACCAGATTTTGAAAAAGACCATTTGCAGTTTAAGAATATACATAATGAAAAATATCATTGCCTCCCTCTTTCGTCCAATACAAAAATGTATTGACCGACAAAGCGAGAACGCGTCTATCTCACAGATCGGTAACTAAGTTTCCAGTGTGTAATAGACAGACGCTTGCGTCACGGCTTTTTGCCAATTAAAGAATGTTAAAAGGAATCATTCTATTATTAATAACACCCTACCTACTACATATGTT
Source organism: Dermolepida albohirtum (assembly GCA_031893035.1). Taxonomy (NCBI): domain Eukaryota; kingdom Metazoa; phylum Arthropoda; class Insecta; order Coleoptera; family Scarabaeidae; genus Dermolepida; species Dermolepida albohirtum. The sequence goes on along the minus strand of JAVIWB010002449.1, from coordinate 290,684 downwards.
TCACGGATTCACCGATCGTCAGGAAGATTTGTGTTATTAATAAACGATTCCTTCATAGCGTTTATCATATCATTTCGATACTTATTTATTTTCTGCCATCCGAGTATATCGATAGCTGTTAATTTTACTAAACAAAGTCGATAACTTATCTGATATGGAGTAACTGTTTTTTGTTAGCACACTCTACCAATTATTTTGAAAAAAAGAAACAAGAAAATACTAATGAATAAACATTGCCTCCCTCTCTCGTCCAACACAAAACTATATTGAACGACAAAACGTGTTTATTCATTATCTCTCTCTAACTCTACAAAGGAATCCTTCGTTAATAACACAACTCTACCTGACGATGAGTGAATCTCTGAAACATATGTAGTAGACAAGGTGTTGTTAACATCTGAATGATTCCTTTTAACATTCAAGAAAATGCAACATTATTTTCGTTATTACATATTGTACTGTATCCTTTTTAAAAATAAATATTGTATACACGAAAAACATTAATTTTGAAAATTAAATAAACATTTACAAATCTGTAGCTTTGTATTTTTGTAAAATCTTTCCCTTTTCCTAAGTATTTGAAAGGATCTCGTCCAGCAATTACATCTTACAGCTTATCAAGAGCAATATTTATCTACCGGTTTGTTTTCACGTATGTGTAATTTCAAATGTATTCTAAGTCCGTCACTGGACTCTCACCTGAGGATAGGTGTTATCAGTCAAACGACTTCTTAGAAAAGTAAGATATATTTTCAGAAATAGCAGTAATTTATTTACTCATATACTTGAATGTTCTCAGTACACCACTGCATAATATTGTCCTACATTCTATAGATAAAGATTATCAGTTAAACCGCCACGGTTACAAGTAGATTTCTCAGAAAACTGGAGCAATTTTTCCGAACTTACGACAACTTATTTATGTATTGCGAAGAAAAGAAACACATCGCACTTCGACGAATAATAATACCTAGCCGTGTTTATGTTTTTTCATAATTATATTTCCATGGCTTGAAGTTATGTAAGAAAAATACGGACTATTAATTGCGCTGTCTTCAGGGGATTTATTCTGTTTTAGTGGAATCAATTTAACATCGCGGTTATGACGTCATCGTACTTATTTACGGCAAAACTATTATAATATATCTTAGTTCTGTAGAATATAACAAAAAGGTAGTACAAAAATGTGCATGGAGTTTATTTTAAACATCAATCGTATTAGTAATTTAACCAGAGGCGGACTAAAACGTGCGCGGGGTCCTTTATATTTAAGAACTCATTTCAGGAGATTCTAATACTTTATCAACTAATTAGTTGCAATATGATCGTCACTAAAAAACATAACTACATATATATCTACATGCCAGAGTTAAGTTTCTTCTTCTATTGGATAATAAACAGTTTCAATATTTAATAAATATCCAGAAAAAGGTAAGTTACTGTACCATACGAATGTTTGCATTTGAAACTATCTTTATTAGTTTGTTTATAAAGCCAGTGCTTCCTACAAAATTAGAAAGACGTTAAAGCAATTGTTAACCAATACTGCTATGTATAAATAATTTGGTTATAATGATTTTAAAACAGAAAGAAAGAAATGCATGTATGTAGCTCAACAAAAGGTGGACTAAAATTCCAAAACCTGACTAAAGATCTTGGATTTTAATTAAATCAGCTGTTCAAATTATGGAATATTTAACATGTTATCTAATTTAATATATTAACTAAATTTATGACGTATTTTAGTGCTGGTTGCGTCTGGTTGCAAGCGTCGGGACACTTGCGCAGTAGTTAGCTAAGTTGTGTGTCCAATAAGAATCCGTTTTGTTACAAATATTTGCATTACTTGGGTATACATACAAATGTAAAGATCTCAATGCAAGACTTTTAATTTTTTAATATTTAATTAATGTTGATTTGTAATTACTTTCATCAAAAAAAGTTGTTTTTGCTTTACTTTCCAGAGGACGAATACCAAATCATAGAGCCCTGCTTTACCGGTCTTACCGACAATACAGCTTCAACTTGTGATATGTCGCGTATTTGTTCTCTTCGGAATAAAAATAAGGTGAAGCCATTTTTTGGTAGCTCTTTCGATACTGTCACTTTCAGCAAGACCTAACTTGTATTTAGATTTCAGGAAGATGGATACATTGATTTGCTTATCGTGCTTTCGACTTAAATTTTTCTTTACCTACCACTACGTGCTCTTTGTACATCGGCTATACATTGTTCGAGAACAATAAGAGAAGTTTACAAATATAGTATATCCTTCAAAATATTAATAGTAAAAAATACAATCTTAAATAAATTAAATAACCATATCTCACAAATTTATTCTCGTGACTAACGCGCTAATATGAAATTAAAATTAGTTAAAATGCTGAATTCAAAAACAGCTTAATCACTTAAGGTTAATATATAACCCCTTTTCACATTAATTTTCGTATTGTGTATACGATTTTCGACAACTAAGTTGTCATCATCAACAGATAATTAAACGTCGGCGCACTTAGAAAACTACGGCAAAATAAGTCCGCACACGATCTGTACCGTTGAAAACCAAAACGCACACTGTATATTCGTTTCACATAATTTTTAAGAGATTGTATTCTAGTCTTAAACTAAGATAAAAGAAAAAAAAAAAGAAAAAGAAAACACCTACATGCGTTTATTGCACTCTCCCTTGTCTATCGTTTAAGAGATCAAAGAGAGATGAGTTATGATTGGGGCCCAGGTCAGTGCTCAACACATGTCCTTTTGTCTTCAAAATGTACATGCATACCTATCTAGTTCGCGATAATTACACATGTTCTTTATCAAATGCAAACAATCCGCGTTAACACTATGATTACTTTCCAATACATGTTTTGCTAATCCGAATTTTTCTGGCCGATTGAATTTTATGTGCGCAATATGTTCTTTATACCGGCTTTCTATGCTCGTTTTGAAAATTAATGTGGAAAGGGGTTATATATCAGTGATTAAGTTAATCAACCATAGGCTCCATCAAAATTAACTACACAGATACATTCATTCCCATCGTATGTTCCACATTGCGGCGAAGCTGTGCGATAGAACAAAAGGTTAGATATGGATTGAACGCTAAAGGAAAACGTAAGAATCAGTTCATTAAAGTTAAAAAAGGTTTAACCATTTTTTCGTTAACCTGGGTTATTAATTAACCTTTAGTTATCTGCTACAAATACATTTGAATACACAAAGCAAGCAACACTATATATACTCCTTTATTCTAATTCGTCAAAGTATACCGAACTGAAAACGAATACAACCATTAAGAATTAAATCCGTTTTAAGAATTAACTAACTTTCAATGTACCAAAAGGGAAGTGTTTTAATTAGAACAGCTATTAAAGGTAAGGAAATGTTCCTCGATGGTACTTGAACTAATATGTGTATACTTAAAAATTAATCTTACTATTTGAGATCTTCGAAACGATTATGACCACAATGTATCCACTTTTAATACAGTTGACGCACTAGTACATAGTACATACTCATCTTCATCATATATTTGTCGACACATTGAGAGTCTATTTACATTTACTGTTGTAATTGTATACATGTATATACTATATTCATCAGAAGCATTAAAATTGCTAAGTTTTGATTCACAACGTATGCTTTTTAAATCCGTACAATAGAAACCTTTTAACTATATTATTTGTTGTACAAATAGTAATATGTCGGTGTTGATTTTACGATCTTTAAAACTCGATAAATGCCGTTATTTATTGTAATTTTTTCAACTTTGAAGAACATTTATTAATAAGTATGTGAAAACAATACTTTCATGTATAGTAATTTATTCTTTACTTAGATTGACGGCCTAAGTGCTGGAATTTAACCTTCCCGTTTCATTTTGCTGAAATAATTTACATACTTTCAGTTCTTATTTCTGTTATTAACGGTAATTCATCCTAATGATCTCGCTGTTTCCATTAAATGATTGCACACACGCAATCGTTTTCAATAATTAAATGACACAGTTTAAAACCATTATTAAGTGTTTACATTTTAGTCATTTCCTTTCTTCTTGCCTTTCTCTCTCAATAGAAGTAATTTTGGTAATTTCTTCATCCCAGACATTTCGCGATACTTCTTGTAGACATTTATTTTTGTTGCTGCGTTTCTCTTTATTTAAACTAATCTGTCTAATACAGAGTTGGAAAAAATTCTGCTCGCGAGCACAATTTTATTTAATTCGTTCGCTTTAAAATTTGTGCTCGCGAGTTTTATTATTTAACTCGCTAGAACAATCTCATCTCGTAAGAATAGTTCTTTTTAATATAGAAAAATACAACTCGCTCGAATTGAATTCGTTCGCGACCGAGTTTAATTCGAGCACTCTCCGTACTTACAGGGTAGGAAAAAATTCTGCTCGCGAGCACATTTTATTTAATTCGTTCGTTTGAAAATTTGTGAGCACAAACCCATCTCGTAAGAATAGTTCTTTTTAATATAGAAAATATAACTCGCTCGAATTGAATTCGTTCGCGACCGAGTTTAATTCGAGCACTCTCCGTACTCTGGTCTAATATACTTATTCACTTAGCGAAACATTGAAAACTAAGTTGTGGTTTTAACAATTTATTGTATACAGTTTATATTACTACAATACTTTAGAATCATATCTTATGGTTATTAAGAAATTTCCCAAGACTGTATTTTTCCTTCCAAAATTGATTGCGACGAAAGTTCTTGCAAATTCATGCTTCCTTCTTGATTCCGTGTCGTGGCGGTTGCGCCTGTGACAGATGTGGTCGTGGTAGATGTGGTCAAATTATTTATCACGGATTTTTTTAGCGTTTGCGGTCAAGCATGTTTCCACCTTCAATTTCTTGTGGCAGTTGTGAATGAAAAAGAGTATGAAATTTTAGAATACGAAGTTAAAGTTAAAAATAAATTAAGAAAGGCCCATCTTACATACTGAAATTGTAAGGTTTCAATAGTAATCTTAAATTTAGATACTTATGTATGGCTATTAAGATTTGATGGCTATTGAGATTTCTTTTAAATAAATGTCCTGAAACGTACGAAAATATATTTCGACTGCTTAAGAAATCAACATTATTGGCTCCAAATATGGTGTTGGCAGATTTTAAGCAGGCTACTATTACTGCTTTAAAAAGTATTTAATCAAACATACAAAATACAAGGAAGCTTTATGGAGAAAATTACAAGAAATAAGCCTTGCTTAATCATGTAAAGAAGATATCGCGGTACGGAAATATCCTCGAATGTGTAGAGCGTTTTCCTAGATACCGTTGCAATGTGCTAACGATCCTTTAACTTAGATCCAATAATTCACTTCAATGAACAGTAAAATAAAATTATTATAACTATTTCATGTAACAACAATTTAAAAATTAGCAATAATCAGAGATGAATTGCTTGGACGCTACTTATCGAAATAACAGTGTAGTAAAATGTGGCAAAAGGGGATTTAATCAAATAGTGAATCGACCACACCTTAACATAAACGTTTCCATAAAACTAATAAAATCAGACGCCAATTATTTTTCCTTGCTGATTAAACGCTTCGATCTAAGTTTTAAAACAAACTTATGATACTAAAAACTGCTTGGAGTCATTATCCTACGTAACTAAATTCGAGTGAAGACTTATAGTGAGTTGATCGATTGAATAATCGATTTTAATAGACCACTGTTAGTTTTGACAACGGCCTTTAAACATCGTTTCGATTCTTTCGAGTGTTGGTGTCTATACCATTTCGATTGAATTGCTTTTGGTGACATACTATTGGCTATTTCCTATATACGCTTCCCTGAATTTCTTATAGTAGTTTAGATGAGGTTCTCGTACCTCTATATGTATTATGAATACTTGTTACTCTTTCTTTTATTTTTTGAAAATTGTAGGTTCATATTCTCGAGTGTCCTACGTTGTGTATTACAACGGATAACCATGCATATATCCACGAATCATGAAAACGTGTCTTTGCTAAGCTTATACATACACCTGTGATATGTTCAATTCTTTCTGATATCTTGCGACATTGGCTGCATATATCTTCAGTAACGTTTTGTTTTTTTGGTAATTTACTGTAATGTCTGGTTTTCATAACTTGATTTTGTATTGCAATCATAAAACTGAATCTTTGCATAGAAACTTTCAATTTGGATCAATTTTTTGACTGCCACTTTGTCGCTACTATTTCCTTATTGATGGTTATTATATGTTTCTCTAGATAAAAATATACGTTAATGAAGCCTAGTGCCTCCAATATTGTTTCATGAAGGGTGTCGTTTCTCATGATTAAAAAGTATGTTCTAAGATTATTTATTGAATTTATTGAATAATGTAATAACTATTGTGTGATTAATAAAAAGATGTTGGGTTACGCTAAGATATTTATATATCTCTTCTAGCTGAAGTCTTTTGCATCTGCTTCGTATATTAAATCCTTCAGTTTTCCATTTACTCCATTTCTACACTTTGCAAACCCAATTTCATTTTGATGTTGGGGCTTAAGATTTTTATTATGAAGCAATAAGTGAATTTGTTGGTATATATTTTAAAAGTACCAATGTATGGTGATAGGTAATAGATTTCATAATTAGGTTATGGTAGTTTATTCTACAACTTTGTTGATTTTAGTATGTTTGATAAGGGGTTAGTGCAATGCTAGAACCAAAGAGCGCTTAATGCACCTACTTACAATATACTCTGCTTTATTGTTATTTCTGGTGTAATTGTAATAATAATAATATATTCATGAATTACGAAAACGTACTCTGAAGATGTACATACAAAGTTAATGCACATTAATCTAACTTTTTGTTAAAACTATTTAATATTCCTCACATGTTCATATTTAAAAATTCTCGAATATAATGACTAAAAGAGTCTTCCTCTCTCTCGCCATTTTTGTTCTGTCAAGAATAATAATGTCATATTTTTCAGAGTTTGTCTAAAAGCTGTGAGAAGGGAAGATCATCAAAAGCATCGTACATCTGTCGATTGGGTGTCAGAAAACAAGCAAGTTGATGCTGAATTTTGCTACAACGTAATATTGAGCGATGAACCTCATTGTCAACTTGATGGACACATCAATAAGCAAAATTGTCGTATTTGGGTTGAAGCAAATCTCCACGCTTTCTAATGGAAAAAGTGCACTCTTCGACGCGCACTTTAGAGTGCCGCGATAATTATGCAGACCATACTTATTTTGAGAACCAAGCTGGTAATGTTCTTTTAGTAAATGGTGAATACTATCGTTAAATGGTGAGCAAATTTTTGTTCATCCAAATTGGTGATTCGGACTTGGGCGACATTTGGTGTCAGCAGGACGGCCCAAGATGTCACACAACTGAAAAAACAATAAATCTATTACATATCTAATTTCCTGGTCATCTTACCGAGCAGAATGGTGACTCAAATAACTTGCAACAAAATGTGATTTCACACCACTTGAATTTTTCCTTTGGGATTACTTAAAACGGAAAATTAACGCCAGTAAGCAAACAACAATTTATGACCTCAAAGCAAACATTCAATACAGGTCACTTTATGCACCAGTATAATAAAAATTTCAACAAACGTCATGCTCGATATCATTTTTTATTTGTAATTGTACTGTGTATCTGCTTCAAGAAAGGATGTAAACGCGGTTTCTGAAATACTTTTTCTGATTCTTGACTTGTTTATTATACTATGAGGGCGTATGTTATGTTATGCAGCGAGACTACTTACATTTATGTTGTTGGGTAATAAAGTACTATTATTATTATTATTATTATCTATATTTTGTTTTGAAATTGAGTGTATAGAACTCTGTGTAGAATTCAAACGTGAAATACCTTGAAACAATGCGGAATTTAAATTTTTATGCCGCTAGTCATGCCTATTTGCAGAAATAATATTTTTTCATTTAAGAAGCACATCTAACCGCAGACGTGCGTCTGTATATTTTTGATAGAAACAGTTTCCTCGAATTCAAGCAGAATGATGTGAATCATTTTCTCTGTCAAATGATTATGCAAGCCAAAAGATGCCACGAGCTTCATAAAAAGAAATATTAACAATTAAATCACTATTTTATTTCGTTATGATGTATGTACATTTGGTATACACAGCAAACGATACTTACCATTAAAGAGCGCTTTATATTATATTTAAGGATTAGGAAGAAAGAAAAGGTATGTATTTTTTTCAAGAATATTGCAGAGAACCCAGGGCATAAATTTTAGAATTTACTAAAACAACGTTTCTCAACCTCAATCTTTTCTTATTGCTATTGCACCCCCCCCCCCTCTTCGATACAATAATTTTGAATTTTGTATTGAAATCGTACTATAATTTTATTAATTAATTTCTATTTGAATGTGTTTTGATGCTAAGACTATACTACAATACTGTCTTAATTAAATTAAAAATAAAGGGAAAATTTATTGATTTATTGATGTTGATTTGGCAACACCGATCCGTTTCATGATATAATCAGAATCTGTGTCTCTTCATCTCTCTGTGTGTTATGTCCACCATATCTGAAATTCTAATTCTCGTGGCTTCCCTAGAAGTTCAAATTTGTTTTGAACATTCTGGAAAGTTCGTCGCAACCGCAACGTATGCATATATACATATATACATATATATATATATATATATATATATACACACACAAATATATATATATATATATATATATATATATATACTATATATCGTACCTCTTTCAGCTCCAGTTACTGTCATGCGAGTCGATTCTCGATTGTCTATGTTGTGATTTACGTATTGATTGTAATTTTCGGTATTCCAGTGACAGTAGATTTGTACTGAATCATGTATACATTTTTTAGTGGACGTAAATAAGAGTTAGGGGATAGTGAAGCATCAACATGCATACAAACGAGTGTCCTTCGAGAAAATATTTCCCAAAAATAATTAAATTTTGGCTTTTCCAGCACTTAAGTTGATGGAGAAGGGAGATTCCTGTGTATCATTGGCTAAAAATTTTGGCAACAGAGAGCGTAAAACCTAATAAATTTAAATTACATTTGCAAACCTTTCATTACTCACTATGATGTGCTAATAAACCCCAAAAATTCTTCTTTTATGTCAGAATGTACTTTACTTATTTTCTGTAAGAAAATAAAAGAATTTTCAAAAAAAAATATTTTTCTGATATACTCGCGCCTCTCTTTTAGTGTTATCGTAACTCCCAAGAGGGGCGTCCCATAGTTGAAAATCACTGTACTAAAAGTAACGCACCAGTTATTTGAAAAAACTTAAACAATTCTTTATAAAGGTTTATAAAGTTTTCAAGATTTTATCTCTCGCACAATAACTTTTACAAAGTTTTAGTTTATGTGGGTTACTCCAAGACATTGATATCATTTTCGCTTTTTAATTTGTAACGTCGACTTGTTCAATGTCAGTGTTCTGCTCTAAAATGCAATTTTCCAGGCAGATACATTTTTTACTAACTTTTCCGCATTAAAATTATTTATAAAGTGTCGCCAAAACCTTTGTAAGAACAACCCCATACAAGAGTTTCCAACAAGTGTTTCAGGACTCTTTAAAGAACCAGTAACCTACCAGAGGTAGAGCAAGTTGTATAAACTTCTACCCACAAAAATGTTCTGTATGCACATATTAAACGATTTCACTTATACTCCTTGAACCAAGACCGTCTTTTTAACATGTTTTTAACTCATTTCATTTAGAATTGTATATAACTCAGAATTTACGAATTAGAATTGTTTTTTAATAAGTAAAGAAAAAAGTGAATTGCAATTAGTAAATATCAAAATGAAATCAAAAATAAAGTCGTTATGAGCATTTACTTTACTTTTTGCATATTTATATATTATTTTTATGCCATCGTACTTTAAGTCTGAAAATTATTTTAGGAGCGTTACTAATTGTAGCATCTTCTCACATTATTGCGTTATACACGAAAATGAATATAACAAATACCACAACTGTTCTCGCCGGGCTGACGCGATTTACTAATTTCATTCTCTGAATTAGCTAACCGGATACGTCCCAACCCCGACGACTCTGAGGCGCCACCAAGAAATGGCAGTTCCATAAATAAGGCCTGAATTATATTGTCATATATTAATAAAATTATATTAGTTGCTCATTCAAGTTAATAAATTTGAGTATTAATTTCGGTTATTAAATCGACGTAATGTTCAACTCTATATAACGTAAAATTCATAATAACCTTCTATTTCTAAACCTGTGAGATACTGAGAATTGTAATGTATAAGTTTAAATATGTAAATCGATCTAAAATAAGAATTGCAAGAAAAGTGTTGTTGTGATTTCATTAGAAAATCGGCAAGGATAACATCTATTCAATAGACAATTAGAAGACGACGGAATTTTCGCAGTATTCTAATGAAGAAAGTAACAAAGATATTTTGAAATAAATTTACACCGTTGCTGGTTTATTGGTAAAAGTAGACACGGTGTCTTAAACGGAAATAAAGAATTTGACACAACTAATTCATTAACGCTATCAGTAACTTAAGGAAGCTTTGCTTTCAATTATCTTCTTCAACAGAAACCAGACAACTAGGAAATGGGTCCAAAAAACTATTTATCTTCATATTAATATTAGTAGGAGGAAGTTTATATATTATTCGATCTCGTTATTAGATTATGCAACTTGATACTTGTTATAAATAACTTTTGAGCATGAAAAAGGATATACGTGGGCAAGGTGAAAAGTTCTCGGCCTGACAATGAAAGACTGCGATTTAAATTTAAAAAATGAATTTATTTTTCTACATAATCTCCCTTGAGTTCAACACACTTGGTCCAGCGCTTTTCTAACAACAATATTCCTTCGCGGAAGTGAGAGTCTGGAAGTCTGTCAAAATATTAAAATATTCTTCTACGGTCCTTTCAACTTTTTCGTTGGATGTGAATCGCTTTCCAAAAACAATTTTTTTCAAATTTGGGAATAGATGGAAGTCTGAATGTGCCAAATCAGGAGAATAGGGAGGATGGCTGAACAAATCGTACCCCAAATCCCGCAATTTTCCCATCGCCAACACAATCTTGTGTGCGGGTGCGTTGTCCTGATGAAAAATGATTTTTTCTTCTTCAAACCAGGCCTCTTCTTGCGAATTTTGGCATCTAGCTGGTCAAAAAGGTTAGAATAATATGCGCCTGTAATTGTTCTGCCTTTTTCAAGGTAATCAATTGACAAGATTCCTTTTGCATCCCAAAACACGCTGGCCATGACTTTTCCGGCAGATGCGATCGACTTCGCTTTCTTTGGCGCTGAACCACCGGCTACCACCCACTGCTTCGCCTGCTGTTTCGTTTCTTGCGTGTAATGGTGGACCCATATCTCATTCATGGTGACAAATCGCCGCACAAAATCCAAAGACTGCTCCGAAAACCATTTGCGCATTTGCTTTTGATCGACATTCAGCAAATGCGGGACCAGTCTTGCGCAGAGCCTTCTCATCTCTAATTCTTTGTGCAAAATGTTTCACATCCTTTCTTCCGATATCCCCACAGCCTCAGCTATATCACTCGCCTATCGTCCAACACAATACCATGTACTTTTTCGATGATTTCTGGTGTGGTTGCAGTTTTTGGCCGTCCTTCACGTGGGTCATCTTCGAGGGACGTACGACCACGTTTAAATCCAGCTGCCCACTTTTTAATGGTTGACATCGAAGGAGCAGAATCCCCGTACACTTTTGTCAACTTCAGATGAATTTCCATAGGGGTTAAACCATCCAAAACAAAGAATTTTATAACAGAACGATATTCAAGTTTATCCATTTAAAAAATAACACGCACGACGTCTACTACAAAAATTCTTGCAAACAAACTACTTGAGAGAACAAGTTGAAAGTTTTCATATGAACTAAATACACATGCAGCCACGCAGGAAACATAAATTTCTGTTAATTGTAACGCCATCTCTGTGTCAGGCCGAGAACTTTTCACCTTGCCCACGTATGTCAGGTCGGTATATTTGAAAGGTGTATTTTTATTTCAAACGTATACATTCTGTGGAAATATAATTTTATAAAAAGGAGAACAGGTAATGTTGAAACTTGTTTAGAAACATTACATTTTGCAATTGAATCAATAAAGTACAACTTATTACTATATTTCATTAGGTAATTCATTTTAATTGCTTTTTCTTTTATATCGCGAAAGTTACTTGAACAAAGCGACTTAACATCCATCCCAATAGATATAAAATTGAGTATATTTAATATCTATACGTTCGATATTAAAATAGGCAACGGGCTAAACAGTCTTTTAGTTCTCACAGTACACAATTTATTTAAATATATACTCTTGTGGGTGATAAAGAAATAAAACAAAGCTATTGAATGAAAATATAATTTAAAATATATTATACAATGATATTTCATATATTTTATTGAGATGTATGGAGAATAAAATTAATAAAGTATCGGGTTTTTCAATAAAAATAATTTTGTATTTAAATAAAACACAGCATAATCGAGATACTGGGCTGAAATTTATTCCAGGTGCATGGAATGCAACTATGGAATTCGATCTCGTCCATATGAGTACCGCGAGCACGTTTGCAGCGATCGATTCTTTGGAGCCAATTTTCCATAACTTTTTCACACATATCGGCCGGAACGTTGGCAATTTCGCGTTCGATATTATCCCTGAGATCCTGACGTTGTTGGCTTGTTATTATAAATCATAGAAAGAAATTCAACGACGTTAAATCGCATGAGCGAGGTGGCCACTCGATCGGACTATTTCTCGAGATTACGCGATTATCGAACTTCGCCTTCGATTGATCAATTATTTCTGTAGCTGTGTGGCATGTGGCATTATCTTGTTGGAACCGCATGTTACTGATATCAAGTCTAACTCTAATTCTGGCCAAGTATAGTCGTCCAGCATGGCACGATAGCGAATTCCATTGACTGTAATATGACGATCATTTTCATCGACGAAAAAATATGATCCAATCACACCTCGGGCTTGAAATCCACACCACACGGTCAATTTTTGTGATTCTAATGGAGTCTCTTGAAGCACATGTGGGTTTGTTGCAATCTAATAACGTATATTTGGTCTATTGACAAAGCCATTAAACCAAAATTGAATTTCATTGCTGAAGATGATTTTTTCGACACATTGTACCGAAACCCAATAAGAATTAATTACAGGAAGTGCTTGAATAATCAGCAGGAAAAAGAATTATTTCGTCCAAATGTAAATTATAAAATATCTATCACATTTCGTTAAGCACTAAATTCAATAAGAAATTTTCAACTCGCTAGTTTGGAGCCTTGAATAAACTTGGAAAAAATACACCAAAAGCAACTGGGATATAAACTACATATAATATTATAATTTTTCATTTCGTTAATTTCATAGTTAATAGCGTTTTTTGGATGCAGATTAGAGTAACTACACTCCTGGGAAATAATAAGAATTTACTATCTTCTTCTGGGATGCTGGGCTGGAACCGCGTCACTGGTATAACTGCCGACGTTTAATACGTACCCACTCGTATGGGACATCTTCAGGGCTCAACTACTGCTACTGTCTGTCGCACTGAAACTGTGCTTTCAGTGCGACAGACATTAGCAGTAGTCCCATCCTGGAAGCCCAGAAGAAGATGGTATGGACCACCACCTCGGAAGTCTACGTACCAGATTAATAAGAATTTATTTTCAAAAAATTAAAACCAACTATTCAAACTTCACTCTGCGATATTAAAGAATAAATAAATTTAAACACTTAAAGGCACAGTTGGAAAAAAAATAGACAAAATTCTTGAAAAAGGATAAAAGAATGTACAAGAAAAGGGATAAAAAAAGAGACGAAGAGTATTAAAAGGACATGAAATTATTAGATTTGTAAATAAATATTATTGGCAAAGAATATAGATTAAATTAAAATTCGTCCTTTAGTGCTAAATTGGCAAAAGTGGGGCTTTAGATTTAAAACCGACTTTCATTTAAAAAGTGTCTCTAAAATATATCGCGAAAGTTAAAGTCAACTTTAAATTTTAAAGGCACTTTAAATATATTATGAAACCGAATCTAAGAGATATAAAACTTTCGAAAAGAAATACATTTTTCTAAACTCAGAATTTGCTTCCGAAAGGTTCGATTAAATTTAATATTAGGTTTTTGTTATATTATGTTCCGTTCGAGTAGCCCGTGTAAATACCGTTAAAATTATATTCATTAATACAATTATATGCGCCTTTAACAAAAAAATGACGTGTAATAATTGCATAAATTTACACAATTTATATGCAATGCAATAACTTTGGGTATGACAAGTCTTTATTTATTATTTTACCTTAATCAACGCGCAGACAGAGTAACTTTTATTGCTTTGATTATATGTGCATATATCGTATGTGCCATAATATTTACACGAAATCGTAAAATTAACAAATCTAATAAATTGCGAAAGCCAAGAAAACTCCCCGAAGTCGGATGTCCGAAAAGGAAAGATGAGATATCAAAACAATAGTATTTATGAGTATATTTATACAATACTATATCGTAAAATGTAAATGGTTAATAAAATGTAATTCAATTGCAAGTATGCTTTTTGAAATTGTATATTATATACTTATTTATTATGATTGTAAACAGTAAACAGCAAAGCCATAAAGACAATGAGAGATATAAAATATTAACTTTACATTAAAGGATAAAACAAAAGTGTGACAAACATTTTTATAGGTTAAGTATTTGAAAAAAATGTTGAAGAGTGAACAACGTTCAAACGTAACCGTGGTTACCTGCTTCATTTATATCATTGATTGACGATTGGTGCAACCATAATCAGATAAAGCTCAACATCGACAAATGTGTTGTTCTCTCTTTTAGTAGAAGTGATACTCTGCTTTACTATAACTACAATGTTCGGCAATCCATTATACCTAGAGTACACAACTTCAAGGATCTTGGAGTTTTGTTAGACTCGCATCTTAGCTTTTCGAAGCATATAAGTAGCATAACTACATCGTCTTCCAGAGGTCTTGGATTTCTTATTCGTTCTTGCGGGAGTTTTAGTAGCTTGCACACTTTGAAGATTCTTTACGGTTCTCTTGTCCGGTCCAGATTGGAATATGCTTCAGGATTGATGGACATTATCCTGCCTTTGGTTCGACGTATAAGGGTCTGTTCGATAGGCACAATTTTTTGGTATACGTAGGGAGAAAGCTAGGGGCGGCTTTCTTGATAAATTAATAAATAATTTTATTGATTCTTCTGTGCTGTTGCTCCAGGTTGATTTCCTCGTGCCAAGTTTTGATGCTAGATCACTGACAACCTTCTCAATAGCTAGGGCAAGAACCAATGTTCTCTACAAGGCTCCACTGGTACATATGTCCAGAAATGCCAATGTATTATATGAGGATCCCTTTCGTTAATTAGCAACTATTATTGTTCGTTCAGTTTTTTTTTAATGACTTGGATTACATTATTATAAGTGTGTATATTTTTTTGATAATTGGATTCTCATTTTTCTTTATATTACCTCAACTGCATCTATTTTTCTTCTTAATTTTAATTTTATTTTTAAGTGCATTATGTCCTGTAAATGGTTTGGGTAACTGTTGAGCATTAAAGATTATTATTATTATCATTGTCATATTTCCGTCAAATTGTTACAAAATATTTTACTAATTGAAATTACGAAAGAATATTTATAAATTAGTGGGAAAAATGACTAAACGGTAAAATATACACATATTTGTGGACGAAAATATATCCCGAACTACAATATACAAAACAATTCGAAAAGGCGAGAAAGGTCTTGTCAAAAAAGACCTTGTCAAAATCTATCGAAAAGTGGTCAGCCACAACAGTTAGCTGCCAGCAAAGTCCAGGAAAAGCTTTAATACACATTGCTGAAAAATATGTTTAAGTGCTTCAAATTTGTCAACTACTATTGTTTGACTCGATGTTGCCTGTTTTTGAGATATTCATTTTGTTAGAAATAAAATCATTATGGAAGACGAAATGAAAAATATTTTCCACGTTCCTGCTAATACTGCTTATTACATAAGAAATTTGGATAAGATTCCTGCACGGAAAGCACGATTTAAAAAGTGGCCTTTTTATCAAAAGCAACTCTCAACTTTCAAAAAATCCATCAGACTTTCGACTGAGATTTTTTGAACGTATTAATTCATAATTACCCGTAATTATTGCAAGCAATGGAGGAGAAATATGCTTAATTAAATCATATATTTTGTTAGCTAATAAAAAGTTTTGAATTTAATAGAAACGCTAAGAACTTACACATCAACTTGATGAACATGCATATTGCCTTGGTTTAGATTGAACAGTTTATGTAACACTCAGGAAAGCAATTGCTTTACCTGCATTATGAAAATGGATAGCTTCACACTTTAACCAAGTTCTCTCGTGTATGAACAGCTGTTATATATTTCGAAAGATTGCATTCTAGAAGGATTCAACATTTATTTTCTTTTATTAAAACCTTTGAACTATAGCAGGATTTTCGTGGTTGCTAATATACAATATTTGGAAAAAATTTTGAAATAAAATTCGTCCTTTGCCTACGAAATATTAGAATTAGAATACTTCCAGAATTGTAATTACATAGAGATTGCAATCGAAAGTAATTTTGCACGTTGATATGTCGTGAACCACAGGAAGAACCATACTTAAATTAGGTAAACAAAGTATCATATAGTATTGTTTACATTTTCCCAGTTATGCATTTTTTATTAAAATGATGTATTGATCTTGTTTGAGCAATTACTAAATGCTATTATCTTTATCTGATAAGGCGGAAAAATGGTATTAACTTTATGGACGCAATTCGTGCCAATGACAACTTTAAAAACAATTCAGGACAAAATATCGCAACAGATACGTAATAATAGTAATATTTACACATGAATGATTCATTCATAATAAGCGTTCACGAACACAACATGGAATTGCTTTAGGTATTTCTTTTAGTAATCCCATGAATGAAAAACTATTTAAAAAACGCATTATTGTCACAGTTTATGTTCATTTATACATATATACCAGAGACATATATATTTACAGAATGCACATGTAAAAAATTACTGCTGACCCATTTTTACTCTGAACACAACGAATTCAACTCATGTGTATCACATTACCGTGACATTTTGTCCGTACTATTTTCTATTTACGTCAATGGAAATACTTAATAGTGGAAACCACAGAACCCATACATAGGTAAAAAACAATAGTACAAATCGTTGAAATATATCAACCATATAGTTTAAATACACAATCATTCAAGTATGTAAGTAAACCTATCTCATGTCAGTTAATTGCTATAGAAAAAACTTGGTAGATATTTCATACTTCCGCTTTTTCACATGATTACCGCAAAAAAAATTTAATCAACCGATGGCTTTAAAAATAAGTGTTTTTTCCAAGTCTATATATATATAAGCATCATTACACATTCTCTATATGTAACGTCTTAATAATTTGTATTTTTAAATGTCTGGCCAGTTTATAAATGAAATGTACAATATTTCTTAACACTTCCATCTTAGGAAAGACGTTTTTAATATTTAAAACAAAACAAAAGTATTCTACATAAGAGAATGTAAATACGCTGCCTCTAATAAAATTCTTATTTAGTATAATAATATGAAGTTGGTTGAAAAACAATTTTATAATGACAACCGTCAAATAGTATCAGGTCTATCGGAAAATTCTTGTCCGTTTTTAGAATTAAACAAAATAATAAACTTTCCATACCTTGCATAAACTTTATTGAATTATATAATTTCCATCATTATTTATGACTTCTTGCCGACGTGATAGCAATTTGTATATCCCATTTTTAAAAATTTCTTTTCCCTAGAGGCGAAAAATTGAACCAGTGCTTGTCTGATATCTTAATTGAATTTTTTGCCATGCAAAAGATTTTGTACAGACAGAAACAAGTGATAATCGGATTGTGCTAAATCCGGGTAGTATGGTGGATGCGACAGAATCCGGCCTAGCTCTGCGAGTTTTGAGTTCCCAATACAGTATGTCGCCTGGCATTATCATGAAGCAGTATGATGTCCTTCCCATTCAACATCACCGGCCTCTTTTCTTGGAGTGCTGTTTTTAAATTATCCAATTGCTGAAAGTACCTCCATGAATTTAACTTTTCGTTCGGTTCCAACAGCTTAAAATATATTGGTCCTCGAATGGTCTACCATATACACAACATTCTCTAACTAACCAGGCTCAACTTCAGTTTAGAGGTGAAGGGGGCAGGTTTTTCGGATTCACAGTGTCCCTTTTCCTTACGATGTTTTCATAGATAATCCACTTTTCATCTCCAGTCGTTATCCTGTCCAAGAAGAGCTCTTACAAGACAGGTTTTGTCGTATTTGCCCAGTTTTGGGCCCAATGAGCGAAACGACGGTAGTTCTAAAGGTGGTGCACGCTATGGCATAAATTATTTATGTCATTTTTTTAATTTATCACCTTTACGGTATCTGCTTCTGGGCTTTCGGGCTGGAACCTCATCACTTGTATATCTGCCGAAGTTTCATACCCATTTGTATGGGACATCTTCAGGACTGAATCGTGCAAAACATTGTATTGAAGCTGAAGATGACTGCTTTGAATACAATAAATGAATTTTACCAAAATAATAAGCTTTTGCTTTTATTTTAAAAAAACTCTGTTTTCTTTGAGACAAACTGTGTAGAATACAAAAGCGTCGTTTTCAATATTTAATAGAGTTGTTATTGCACCAATAAAAAAGGAACATTGTCAGTTGCCGTCTTTAAATTAAAATTATAAGCCAATATAATTAGAAAATTAATCAAACTCCTGGTATATCTTATTTTTCATTAAAAGAAAATAACGTTGTTTACAGAATAACTCACAAGAAGTAATCATTCACATTATTCCGTGTATTGGAATATAGTACACATCAAACTCATATTATATTCATTCAAATTATTCGGAAACTACTTCACAATTTCCACTAACACTGATTCACTTATTCTATTGTTTTATCAATACCACAATGTCCGCTGTGGTGTTAATGGCGCTGAGTAAATTGGAACATGTTGCCCAGATAAGGTATTTTGTGTATATCTGTGACTTTCTGATATACACCGATGAATACGGTGTATATCAGTGTATGTACGGTGTATGTAGGTACCTTAAATTTCTTTTTTTACGATTGACGGAACTTGTCCAGAGAGGTAAATTTCTCAAGAGAAATTTTGTCACATCGTCACATATTTGTATGTGTATATAGTAGTATATTAATGCACGAAGGGGTGCTCTATGTGGAAAATTTTTAGAAAATTCCTTGACATTTAACCGAGTGTTTTCTTGTTCCTATACTAGTACCTGTAGTTCCATTTGGTAGGTGTAACGAGTTACATATAACTGCAGTATATACATACATACATACTTATGTATATGCAATAGGAAACAAACGATTGGAATATATATGTAGCTACTATCAATCAAGGATGTGGTTTTAATTTTGGTCCAATACTAATTTTTCTTTGCTTTTTTTTCTGTATTTTTGCAATGTAATTAGGCGCTGTCTGTTGAATAATAATTATTGTTCTTACGTCTATTCATCACATTTACAAAAGCGGTCTCTTTAGCAATCTAGAGCGGGCTTTACGTTAAACTAGGCGTTCAAGTGCGATAAGCTGTGCTATTGCAGAAATATCCTCACCATCGGCTAATGTCATTCCTTTCTGTATTGTCGCTAATATAATTTTTATTTTGTAATAATATTTTGAAGATTTTACTCCAACTTACATGTTATGCATCAAACTCAAAATTGGTAATATTATTAAGATAACTGACGACATTCTTGTGCGTTTGCAAGCCGAAGGTAAAGTCAGTGCATTTGTTTTTTCAGATAGGTTCCATATGTACGAGGGTAATCGTTTATATTTCGGGAATGGAAACAAAAAAAATTCTTTATTACCGAAAATAGTTTTATTGCTTTTCAAAATATTCTCCGAAAAGCAGTGCTGCCACTGTGAAGGCGGTATCTTCAAAATATGAGTTTTGAATGCCTCAACTGCCTCCTCCGGCGTAGAAAATCGTAGACCACGAAGTTTATTCTTCACCTATGGGAACAAAAAGAAATCACAGGGGATCGGGGCTGTACGGCGGATGGCTCATCAATTCAATGTTTTGCTCGATCAAATATTTAATTGTTTGAACCGACCAGTGAGAGCTCTCATTGTCACGGTGGAGAATGATCTGTTGCTTCTTATTTCTTCCAAAACTTTTGGCAAGCAAATAGTTGTATACTATTCGGAATTAACCGTTCTACAACTCTCTAAAAGCACGGTTGCAACGTGACCGGTTTTTCCGAAAAAACAGGCGACCATTTGTTTTGATGTGCTTCGAGCGCGAACAACTATTGTTCTCATAAGTATAGATCCCTGATTCATCAACTGCGACGACTTTAGAAATGTTCTTTGAAGCACCGCCACTATATTTTTTGTGCATTTCTTGGCACCAATCGAGGTGAGTCTTTTTTGAGTGGTTGTCAAATTGTATGGTACCTATCGTGAACATAGCTTCTTAACAGCTAAAAGTTACTGCAGGATCTTACGCACGCTGGTGTTACTAATATCTAGAGATGCCTCGATCTCACAGTATGTCACATGACGGTCTTACATTATCAATTCAGACACTGCATTGTTTTCCGACACAACAGCATTTGTGGGATGACTTTCACGAAATCCATCGTCCAAGTTTTAATTCACCACAACAACGATGTGCTGTAGTTTTCGATGGTGCTTCATAACCATATAAAGAACTCCGCTCGTCGATGTATTCTTGTTCTACGCCGAAAGTTATGAAAAATAATTGCAGGAAAATGTTCGAGAGTTAATTCCTTGACATAAAATTTTCAAGTTACTGTCGACAATAAAAATAGCAACCGGATAATAAAGCTGTCAAGGTAAATATATTGTCTAAAATGACAAACTTCACGATGCAATAATCAGATCGGAGGCAACGCTAACAATTTTACGAATTCCCGAAATATAAACGGCTACCCTCGTATATGAATCTATTTAGGGGTATTGAAAATGTATGAACTATACTGTTTTAGTACTTATAATATTACTATATATTCAAATATAAATATTTTTATAGGGATATATGGTTTTTGCTGAAACTTCAATAAATTTTCCTTCCATTCTCTGCTTTTCTCTTATAAAATTTAATTGTGCTATAACATTAATTAGAGTTTAATATAGTCCACTAAAAAGTTAATTCCATTCAAAGCAAAATTAAGAAAACCAAATTAAAAACTACAGTGACAGATAAATGAGATCTACTTCGAGATCAATAGATGTTCCTATCCCTCCCTTTAATTGTTATAAAATTATTTGATAGTCTATTGGCCTATCCTCATAAATTATGTATGCATTTTCCGGACTAAAGGCAACGACCAGAGAGCCTATTTTGTTTGAATTTTGTGTATGTTCAACTTACCTCGCAAAATGAAAGAATACATTCAAACATAATTAACCTTAAAATAATTGCTGCAATAATTTTGCATGATGTGTTCGTGTTAACCCGTTCTAGAAGTGATTGGCAGTGGATATCTTTGATTTTCGTCTCAACAATATTATCCTCACTAGACATCATTGTAGAATTTAAACAAGGAGGGATTATTTCCATGCATTACATATATTCAATCTTGGATTGTGTTTGTCCTCTTTTAAAAATAAATATTCATGTTAAGTAAATATATACACTTATTATATCTTTACTTATTGAGTTGTATTTGTGCAATATAAAAAATTTTCGACTGGTTTCGAAAATTATTTTAAATAAAATCAGTATTTTTGTCTTTAAAGCAAAATAAATGGGAATTTCTCATTCAATAAATTGTTTATTTTAGTCAAAAATATTACCCTCATTTTCTAAATAATTATTAATATACGAACTGTTATTATAAATTGGTATAAAATGATTGGGAAGGCCACATAATCCATCTACCTCGTTTAATTAAGAGATAGCATTTGAAAATAAATGCAGTAATTACATAAATAATAAAAAATTAATAAATATTCGGCAGAGTAGAATTATCTCTTGTCTCATGAATATTCTCCTTCTTCCACTAGAAAGTAACATTTAACTCACTGTAAAGCAATTTATAACATTATTTGTTAATACATTGTTCAACTCTTTAATCGATTATTGTATGTAATATAAATTAGTCTCGGTTGCATCTGATACGGCAGTACTTGTCCATTTCTAATTGCAACTCGGACATCCGGGTTCATGAATTTACCAGGATCTCGAAGCTTGCATAACCGGATATTAATCAATCCGGAAACTGATATTCTGAAGTTCTGGTGTATTCGTTAGCGAAAAGGCAAAGTACAGTTTTAAAAAATTTGAAATAGTGTATTGTATTTCGATTAATTGACCTATTCTCTTTCTTATAATTAATTTTAAAATTTAGAAATAATAATATTTTATTTATGGCGCATGTAGCGACGTGTATGTGAGTTGTAAGAATATTAATATGTACATGATGATACAATAAAACATAGCAATATTATACGAAATAAATGGAACCCCAGATGATTTACGTAGAAAGGGGAGCAGAAGAAAAGGTTACCAAACACTTACATAATTCATAATTACCAAATCGCTGCATTCTGGAATGATAAAATTTATGAAAAGCACGAGTAAGAAGATATTAAATTTACTAAATTAAAATGTTTGAGGGCAATAAAATGCTCAAAGATAGGGAACCGAATAATCCTTTTGCTCTGTAAGACATACGAAAAATACCAAAGCGTATCCTTACTAAATGTACCAAAGAGGGTTGGGTTGATTGGGATATGAAATCGATTCAGAATAAACAGAGAAACGACTGATGCACTATTTATCGTGAAGCAGTTGAAAATATAATAAAAACATATATACCATACCTTTTTGAATAGAAGCAGACATAACATAGCTTTTCAAACACTTCAAAAGCATCTGATTCACCGAGAAGTTATATGTGGAAACGATTAAACGATTATAAAATTAATAACGAAGCAATAAATATTTGTATGCGAAAGATATTTGTATGATCGCAAGCATCGAAACGGCTATTAAATATTTATATCCAACTTCAAAAAATTTCATTTGCATGCTACACATATGTATATTTTGGAGCAAACTCCACAGACTCTTGAGCTTTGTATTCTTATATAATATTTATATTATTAGGTTATAGGAAAAGTTCTGTAGTATTTTAAATCAAAAACACATGTTACTAGTGAATCATAGGGCATTTTGTTTATTTTTTTACCTACCGTATAATATGAAAGAGTTCTTTCAAATCACTCATTAGTTACTTATGATATTTAGAGTGAAAAAGAGTCAACTGAAAGAATTTGTCTGATCATATAGGAATATATTACCACATCTCATTAGACACAATTTGGAGCCGTTTTTGTACAAGCTGGTGATGAAAAGTGGAATATGCATGGGAATATTAACAGAAGAGAATCCTGTTAGATACCTGAAACATCATCAGAAACTCTTGCAACACCAAATATCTTTCAGGGTTTGTGGTGGAACAAAAAAGGTTTTAGTGTATTACGAGTTACTGAAACAAGAAAAAACTGTCGATGCGAATGCGTACAGCAACAACCTTGATAAATTGCAGTTGCCAAAAAGAGGGCCAGCATTAACATCCAGAAAGGAATTGTAAATGCTCGACCTCACATAGCAGTGGTGACACGATAAAAACTTAATATCATTGGATGAGAAGTTCTTAATCGTTCACTCTATTCTGATATTGCATCATCTAGTTACTACTAAATTAATTCTTTTACTAATATTTCTGAGATAACTCGTATAGTAGAGTATTATATTTTCACTCCAAGGACGAGAACTTTTACAAAACAGGAGTTGAAAGGTTACCTGCAAGATAGCAATCAATTATTACCAGAAATGGAAATTATGTCATTGAATAATATTAAAGAAATATATTTTTGTCAATTGATTCAAATATTTTTGTTCTCTGGTACGTAGACTTCAGCGGTCGTGTTCACTATCTACTTCTGGGCTTCTAGGCTGGAACCGCTGAGTTTCAGTGCGACAGATAGTAGCAGTAGTTGAGCCCTGAAGATGTCCCATATGAGTGGGTACGAAACATCGGCAGTTATACTAGTGACGCGGTTGTAGCCCGGAAGCCCAAAAGCAGATAGTATGGACCACGACCGTGGTACAACTGCCGACGTTTCGTACCCATGTGAAACATCTTCAGGGCTCAATTACTGCTACTGTCTGTCGCACTGAAACTCAGCCGTTCCAGCCCGGAAGCCCAGAAGCAGATAGGTTTTGTTCTTAATTTTTGCTAGCTAGTAGAACCAATTTCCTTTCCGTTTTCCTAGGCTTTAGTTGTGTAGATATTTAGCAATTTTTGATACACATAGTTGAACGTAAACCACAAATTCTTTGACACGTACCTTAAGTTAAATTTGTGTGTAATATGATACTCTCGTTCATTTGTTTAATATGCACAGACTTCCACCAAAATAGCAACTTAATTCTCATAATGACATACCATTGTAAAGACATGCTAAATTACCAATAGTATGTAGTTGTTTTAATTTGTATACTTGAAGCAAATGGGTAGAATAATGCCACATTTGAAGTAAAAGACAATACGCAGAGGCTCTGAATTGTACAAAAACTAAAATTCATTAAAAGAACTACACTTAAAACGATTATGCAAAATGATGCTATAAAATACACACAATTCCAAAAACAAGATAAATTCTAAAACTTAGTTTGTTTAAGCAAAAAAAAGTACGAATTAGTATCTTTGTTACTAAACGTTCTTTTGCATAGAGTACGTTTTTTTGCTCATGATAGAAATGGAAAGATAAATAAATCATTCTAGAGAGTGTTGAATGAATAATTGAGGAAGGAGTCGAGATTAAAACACAGGAGAAATTATTAAGGAAAGTTGAAGAAAGGGTAAGAACAGCTTAAATTAAAAATATAGCTGAATCACTTTGAATACAAAAACAAATATAGAGTGTGAGGGTAATTTAATTAGGTGAGAATATTGGGTGAATATCCAATAAAACAAATGGCAGAAATGAAGAGAGTATGTGCGCACCTACAGGAGGATAAATTTTGAATTTAAGCAGTATTGGAAGAATTCAGAATAGATAGTGAAAGGTGAAAATTATGTTACGCGTGTAAATAGAAGTGTGCATGGGATTTTTATAAGAACTGTGCCTATTGGATTCTAAATAAATAAACGAAGTGATATTTAGAATCGGTTTAGAATTTCCTGCAGTACGAGGGAGCGTTCTTATATTCGCGGAATAAGTGGGTTGTAGAGGGGTGAGTAGGCGCATTGGGGGCGTGGTCTGTGCAGCGACTCATGATTAGTATAAATACGAAGTTTCATTGTTATTAGACAGTTAGTCTTTGAGCTATCGTCAACCAAGTAACATAATCAGGAGTGAAAAGTGAAATATGGAAAAAATCGAATATCGTGCCGTTATAAAGTACCTTACCAGGCAAGGAAAATCAGTTGCGACCATAATGAATGAGATGTCATTGGTTCACGGTGACTCTTGTCCAGGAAAAACCATGGTGTACAAGTGGCATAGTTTATTTAAACAAGGAAGAGAATCCCTTGAAAACGACCCGAGGCCGG
This sequence comes from Dermolepida albohirtum, assembly GCA_031893035.1. NCBI lineage: Eukaryota > Metazoa > Arthropoda > Insecta > Coleoptera > Scarabaeidae > Dermolepida > Dermolepida albohirtum. The sequence goes on along the minus strand of JAVIWB010002449.1, from coordinate 264,995 downwards.
GCAGGAGCATTGAGGTGACCACGCCAGCACTTATCCAAAAAGTTGAACAAATTGTACTCGAAGATGCTCGACTAAAGAAGAAACAACTCGCAGAAATGGTTGGAGTATCCGATACAACAATTTTTAAAATCCTACACGATTATCTCGGCATGTCTAAGGTCAGCGCAAGATAAGTGCCGAGAATGCTCACGCCGCCGCAAAAACAACAGCGCGTAGAGTGTTCGGGTGCATTTTTGGACCTTTGTAATGAAGACAAGGATGGTGTATTGAGTGGAATTGTTACGGGAGACGAAACTTGGGTTCATCATTATGAACCTGAGTCCAAACAAGACTCCATGCAATGGCATAAAAAGAGCACAGCACCTCCCAAGAAATTTAAAGTGTCACAATCAGCTGGGAAACTCATGGCAACGGTATTTTGGGACTCGGAAGGAATATTGTTGATTGATTATAAAGATAAAGGTGTTTCTATAACCGGAGAATATTACGCTTCAACATTAGAGCGACTAAAGGAAGCCATTAAAGAGAAAAGGCGGGGAAAGTTGATAGAAGGTGTTCTGCTTTTGCACGACAACGCGCCCGTCCACAAGAGCCGCGTTGCGTTAGCTGCCCTGCATAAGGTGGGCTTCGAAATTGTGAATCACCCACCCTACAGCCCAGACCTGGCCCCGAGTGATTATTAGCTGTTTCCGAAAATGAAAAAAGAGCTGCGGGGTAAAAAATTTACTGCCGATGATGAAGTCAAGGAGGCAGTTTCGGCGTATTTTGCAGATAAAGAGAAATCATTTTTTTATGAGGCTATAAATAAATTAATTGAAAGATGTAAAAAATGTATCCGTCTTGCAGATGAATATATTGAAAAAGAAAAATAATTTGGTTTTTTATTTCCACCCCTTGTCCCCCATTCCGTGAATATAAAAAACGCTCCCTCGTACCTCGACTTAAAATTTTGAACGACATTTATTGAAGGCAAATAAATATGAAATGAATAAACCCATAAAAATTTTACTAAGTCATTAATTGGCACGTATTAAAATTACACATTATGATCTAAAAGTTGGAGAGCAATCGCATATTTCATATGCTATAAAATTTCACTTAGTCATTGTTGTCAATATCACTATATCGAAATTTTACTTTGTCATTTGTAGTAATGCATGTATACTCATCGAAAAAAATACGTAGATTAAAAAGTTGGAAATTACCTTTTACCTAGCATTTGCTTTCTAATTCTTAGTTTTACTTTCAGGACATTCTTTTGTGCATGCACCTATCTTTCCAGAAGGATATAACGGTATTTGCAAAAAGGAGATATTTCGGAATTTAATCTCAACTCGAGGTCACAATGAAGTAATTATTTTAAGATATACCACAAACATTTGGTACAATTTTTTTTCACGGTATTTTACATAATCATGTGCTTACGTTTATAAATTACTATGAAATTCGTTCGACATGAATAATTAATAGATGCAAATTTATACCATTTATTTTTCTTAATAGCTCAAGCAATAAAAGGAATACAAATAGTATTGTATTTAGAAAACGTTCATGTATGTAGTAGGTGTTCAGATCTGTGCTAAAGACCTTTAAGACTTCAAAACTGTATTTTCTGAATGTCGGTCTTTAATGGTACTTTTTTGGGACATCCTATTTATTACATTATTTATAATTAATGTATAATATTTAAACATCTCTTTAGCAATTTAATTTTTTTATTTATTATTATTTTAATTTACTTGAATCTCTTATACACTATTTTAATAAATAAGTATAATATTGGGTTGGCAACTAAGTACTTTCGGTTTTTACTGATAGAGAGCGTTGCTTTATTTTTTGTATAACGTATGTTAGTGCTGTACTTTACTGTTTGTCGCGTGATACTAGTCACATTGACGTAACTCCAGAAGCAAGTAGTGCGTGATTTTTATTAAAGCTATTAGTTGTGGGTTAATTTTAAATGGAGTGCAGAAACGAACATTTTCGACATGTTTTACTATTTTATTTCCGTAAAGGAAAGGAAGCTGCTGCGGCTCACAAAAAAAATGTGAAGTTTATGGTGCTAATTGCTTAACAAAGCGCACGTATCAGAATTGGTATAAAAAATTCCGTTCTGGAGATTTTTCCCTCAAAGGTGAGCAACGTTCTGGTCGGCCTACTGAAGTTGATGATGACCAAATCAAAGCCATAATTGAAGAAGATCGTTATATAACTGTTCGAGAGGTTGCGGAGAGGCTACATGTATCACACACACAACAATTGAAAAATATTTAAAATGTCTTGGGCTAGTTAAGAAGCTTGATATTTGGGTACCTCACGAATTGAAAGAAATTCATTTAACACAAAGAATCAACTTTTGCGATATGCACCTTAGACGAAATGAAACCGACCTTTTCTTAAAAAGGATCATCACTGGTGATGAAAAATGGGTCCTGTACAGTAATATAGTTCGAAAACGATCATGGGGCAAACACGATAAACCAGCTCAAACCACATCGAAAGCTGAATTGCATCCAAAAAAGATCATGCTGTCAGTTTGGTGGGATTACAAAGGTGTTGTGTTTTTTGAGCTGCTTCCAAGGAACCAAACGATCAATTCTGATGTTTAGTGTCAACAATTAATAAAACTGGATGAAGCAATCAAAGAAAAACGGTCAGAATTCTCAAATCGGAAAGGTGTAGTTTTCCACCAAGATAATGCAAGGCCTCACACATCTTTGGCAACTCGTGGGAAACTATTGGAGCTTGGCTGGAAAGTGATGCCACATCCCCCGTACAGCCCTGATCTAGCTCCATCTGATTACCATTTATTTCGAAGTTTTCAGAATTCTTTGAATGGTAAAACTTTCACAAATGACGATGACCTTCACTCGCACCTGGTTCAGTTTTTTGCTGATAAGGACCAGAAATTTTATGAGCGCGGAATCATGCAGCTGAAAGAAAGATGGCAAAAGGTCATTGAGCAAAATAGAAAATATATAGTTGATTAAAAACTATTCTTTGTTTAAAAAAAAGTGTTTTATTTTATACTACAAAACCGAAAGTACTTAGTTGCCAACCCAATATATACAAACAAATGTGCAGACTTATTAAGAACAGGTCAGCATTTTAAAAAACTTGCTAACACTACATGTGACCCGGACCTATAAAATCTTTTTAAATTTCGCTGCGAAGTCTTCAATTTCAGAACATACATATAATGGGTGACTCATTATGATGTACTTTTTTTCAATAGTTATTTTTTGACAGATGGAGCGTGAGCCCTGTCAAACTTTCACTCTATTTTAGTTAAGTATTTTGTGATATTTTATTATGGAAAGACTCAGTCCGGCACAGCGTCTACAAATTGTTCAGCTGTATTACGAAAATCAGCGCTCCACGAGAAATGTGTTTCTTGTGCTTAAAGCTACTTATGGTCAACGTAATCGGCCCACAGAACGCACAATTCGCTATACCATCGAAAAATTTTAAATTTTCATTATTGGATAATACTCGACCAAATAGACCACAGCAAGTGGAATCACCGGTCCATATTTCTTCAAATATAAAGACGGTCACAACGTAACTGCGAATGGCGGCCGTTATCGCGACGAGATAACGAACTATTTACTGCCTGAAATTAATCTGGACGACATTTGGTTCCAACAAGACGGCGCTATTTGCCACACAGCCCGTGAAGGCATGGCTTTCTTGTAATAATTTGGTGAACATTTAATTTCACCTAATGGATCTATGCAATAACCGCCTAGATCATGTGATATCACACCTTGAGACTTTTCCCTTTGGAGCTACGTAAAGTTCAAAGAACACGTTATTATATCTGATACGTATGCTAGTGAATTACAATATAAGTTAAGTTAATGTTCGAAGACACAGCTACAGGAGTCAATAATTTGACTATTGAAAAAATAATCTGAAAGAAATTCTCACATAAAGTCATTTTATAAACAATTTGTTTACTAAGCGTGCGACAATAATTCAGGCGGTTATTCCTTAGGCTATTTTAAAATTTTTTTGTCCTCAGATAATTTTCGGAAAGACAATTCCTTTTGAAAGGGCCATAAAGCTTTGGATATTTTTAAAATTATTATTTTAAAGCACCCTAAATAAAACTATGGTGTATTTCATTGGGTCTAGCGAATATAGAAAAATGTCCAGAAAATAGTTTTTAATAGTAAGTAACAAAATATTGTTTTCTTTTTGATAATTTTTAACACCTTGTATCTTCGAAACAAAGTGTCTTTCTGAAAATTATCTGGACACAAGAAGAATCTTGAAATAGTCCAAGTAATAATCTTCTAAACTTTTCCCCATGTTTAGTAAACACGCTGCATAGCTAAATGACAAGAACATCCAAGATTATTCGCCACTAGAAATATTAAAAAACTGAAGCTACTCTGGAAAGTGTTAATAAAATTAATGATTCTATTTCGAATTGTAGAAAAATTTACACGGATATCGTGACCATACCAGCGGAACGCATACATTACATTTTACAAACATAATTGAGCATGTTCAAACTCTCAGCAAGAGGTCTGTTACTAATCTTAAATTGTGATTAGAAAAGTGAAATATGTGAACTTTAATCGACAATTTCAAAATGTTTAATAATAATTATGCTAAGTTTTTGTGACGATTTTATTATAGCTGACGAAACCTGGTTTCAACACAACTAGGAACCTTGCTAGTGGATACATTAAAGCAACTAGCCACTAAAAAAGAACCACGATATATCTATTGGAGAGTAAAAGAGCAGCGACTATTTTTGGGATTCGCATACAGCCAAATCCTCTACTGTTATGTGGCACTGTTACACAGAATAAAGAAATCAATCTCTGAGAAATGTACGAAAAAATAGCACATAAAAAGTTTCTCTTTATCACTACGACGCGATTTTTCGTATTGGGTTAAAGGGGATCTTAAATTGTGCGTGGGTGAAGCACAATATCGACTAATTCGTCAGATTCTTCCCTAGCTTTCTTCCATTTATTTCTCAAACTTTTCAAGTTGGAAAAGAGTTTCGGGCAAATGAAGAACTTATTGTAGCAACAGAGAGAGAATCTTGAGAAAGATAATTATAAAATGATATAGTGGCATCATCATTGGTCCAAGTGCACTGAAGTTGATAGGGACCATATTGAAGAATAACAAAACATCATTTTGTCATTACTTATCATTTTTATCTATCATGTTATTAATTTCACCATCGTTAAATCAATCTGATATGTTTAAATAACATCAGAACTTAGAGGGCATCTGTACAAAGTGCATAAACATAAGCAAGGAATTAGTTCTGGTACAATGCAGAGCTGTAGAAATAGTTTCTGTTTAAGGCAAAGCTGTAAGAATAGCCTTGCCTTATATTTTGCTAAGTTAAGTGTGAGGTGAAGTGATTGCTAAAATGTGACATGCAAGCATAAATATGGATCAAACTATGTAACACGTCAAGGGAATAGATTGTAAGTGTATCTTCAATTTTCCACAGAAGTATCATTAAAAATTATTTTTATTTTATATGACATCAATGTATTCAATGGAACATTTAATCTCGTATGTACGTAATACCCTAAATTAATAAATAACCTATTATGTATTTTCTAATTACTATAATGGAAATGTAATTAATTTATAATTGCGCACATACATATGTATGTAAGCAATTATAAAATTTCCAACTTATAACTCTGCTTTCATAAGCACTTATTGTTATTAATAACAGTTAGTATTAAAACGAAAATAATGTACTTTCCATACTAGTCAAAATTATAACTTTCAAACTTTGCCTACGATCAGTAATTCTGATAGAAATGGACATATACATCTCAAGCGACATTTATTTTAATGGACAGTGACACATAATTATGCCCACCATTTTGAGACATGAAATTTTTGTAGGATGGATTAAATATTATGCCTTTTAAGAACCGTATCGAAATTTGCATAGCGTATTTGAAATCCTCAATCTATGACCTCATATAACCTGCAATGATTGTTCAATATTAAATATCATACTTATCCACTTACGCAGAGTTTCGGCTTGTTTAATGTTGTGATTTTAATAAACGCTAATTCATTCAAACATGGTCCCATAGAAAGTAACGATTTTAAAACAAAGATACTATCTTCTAAATAATGTAGATACGTATGTAACGTGAGAAGGGGCCTGAGACGGACTAATTTTATTTTCTTGTAGAACCTTCTTCATATTAAAAATATTTTCGAATTCGATTATATTTATATTACGAGTGTAGCCGTTTATATTTCGGGAATACCAAACAAAAAAAAAATTTTTTTATTATCGAAACTAGTTTTATTGTTTTTCAAAATATTCTCCTTGAAAGTCAATGCACTTTTGCATTCGTTTAAACCAATTCGAAAAGCATTGCTGCCACTGTAAAGACGGTATCTCCAAAATATGAGTTTTGAATGCTTCAACTGCCTCTTCCGGCGTAGAAAACTGTTGACCACGAAGTTTATTCTTCACGTGTGGGCACAAAAAGAAATCACAGGGTGCTAGATTAGAGCTGTACGGCGGATGGCTCATCAATTCAATGTTTTACCCAGTCAAATATTCAATTGTTTGAATTGACCTGTGAGAGCTCGCATTGTCATGGTGGAAAATAATCCGTCGTTTTCTCTCACAATATTGTACAAGTATCGAACTGTGAACCTTGTAACCCTTTCATGTATTGAATTTTTGTATATAAATATACGAGTATTATGTGTGATTTTGATATCGTAACACGTAATATGCATATCTAAACATCTTAGCATAATTCATGTTAATATTTGTATAAATTGTAGTTTAAAATACACAGCAGTATGTTTGAAATCTATGAATACATTTTGCTAAAATAGATGTGCTTTAGAACATGAGTCGTGAAGCAATTATTTGTCTCATATACACAACATTTCATTCTTCAAGTTTGTTCGATGAATGTCGATTTTCCGATTCGCAAATGACCTTACTTCTTGAAAGCTTTAGATACTTCTAAGTCTTTTAATTGCGTCTTCTTCTTCTTCCATTCCTATGTCTTTTCAATATCTGAGTTTTATGTTTGTGGTTGTATGATGTAGTCGTTCTGTTCATGTACAATAAACCCATTATGCTTCACTGACCAAATTTTCCATACTGTTTATCTGTGTATACTGTAGTGATATTTCCAAATTCCAGTTATCAAAAAGACCGTCACTATTTATAACAATCTTTTCATTAAGACACCGTTTTTGTTATCGTAAAGTCATCTATAACTCAAGAAAATATATTGTCGACAAAAACAGAAACGTGCAACTCTTATAATAACAGAATTTAAAAGGTATATACATTGATTAATAATGAAATCATAACCACTAAAATGTTACTAAAATTAGATGCCATACTAACTAGTAGTTTCAGGAAGAGCTGCATATTTTCCAGAATATCTCGCACGGTAATTGACATTAATAAAATCTCTAGGGAAACCCAGTGATCTCACTAAAGTTACGTTGTACGTAGGTAATGCAACTGCAAACATAGTACCACTTCGTTCCTGTGTATCTTCAACACTACAAATAATCTTGGACGTTTGGTAGTTACCTTGTGGTTATCACTTTTCTTTCGTCTATATATGTAGCACCGTTTTTGCACCTTTGCAATAGAATTTGAAATATTAGCTCTGAGAAAAACTATTTGCCATAAAGTATAGATTTACTTTGGTTTCATTGAATACGTAAGGCTAGAAGATAATTTTCTTTGTGTAAAGTACATCTGAATTCCAACACTATTCTGTACGAGGATGATTTGATAGGAAGACGAGACTCAACTGCACCACCTCTTTCGGAGAAACTTAGCATTATATTTTCATTCTGGCATTTTTTTATTGTAACATATGAAACTATAATTATTATAATTATATTATTTCTAAAATATAATTTGAAAGTTGCAGCAGTATGAACAAAGTGCTAAAATAGAAAATTCCAAAACACGAAAACTCACTGTTCGTAGCGCAACCCAATATTTAGCTTTTAAAATGCTAAGTACACCTTAATTTGGGCTGATATGAAACAAACATTGAGCGATAATTCGCTTTCGAAAGCTACAGATTGATATTAGATTACGCAAATTGAAGGTGGCGATATTAGCATTGACGGCGACCAGGACTATCGAAAACTGCAGCAGTTTGTGAAATGATCAACAAAGTTAGTGATGATGAAAGTTTTGAACATACTGAACGCATACGTCACATTTTATACGTAAAAAAGGCATGTGTGAATTGTGATTAACAACAATGAGATGGTCATGACGATTTGATGTTGTTAATAAGAACCCAGCTAATTTCTTGCAAAGAACAGCTTAATGAAACAAACTCCATCACGACAAAGTGACTCACTTCTAAAGAAAACAAAGACACTACCACCAGTAGAACTGGTGGTTATTTTTTTTTGGATTCGAAAAGGATAATTTTCATAGACTTTCTTGCAAAAGGCCGAACTGCATTATGTCGCTTTACCAGGCAATTCAAAGGCAACATTAACTACTGAAAGGCGACCTAGAATGGCGCATAGAAAAGTTCTCTTTCCTTATAATAACACTACTCCTCACACAAGTCAAACTGTCCGCAAAAAATTGGATCGAATGAGATTTAAAGTTTTTTCTCAACCTACATATTCACCAGAATTAGATCCAAATGACTCCCGCTTATTTCTCAAACTAAATCTTTTTGATCCGATGGAAAAATTATTGTAGCAACGAAGCAGTATTTTGAGGAAAATGAAGATCATTGCGAAAATGACTTGATGGTATTTCAACATCGCTGCTCCAAATGCATTTAAGTTGAAACCATATCTATATGTTGAAATACAATAAAAAGTAAATTGTCTTGATCATTTTTTTTAACTTCAACTATCACATCGTGTAAAGCATTTCTTTATGCACCATAGAAATCGTAATTTAATTTAGTTTTGTGTATCGAATTTCCACTATATTCCAGTAACTCGTTAAAATCAACATACGTAATTAAGAAAACTCACCTTTTTAAAGTATTTTTCAAGATTTTTAACGCTATGTTTTTCATCTACTGTGTGTAAAACTGAAAAATTGCTTACGAATATTCATATGCATATAAACCTTCAGAAGTTGATTTCAATTTTGAAATCCATTTAATGCAATAATTCATTTCATTCGTCCTACTTTGAAATTAATATGGATTCTAATATGTGCATAAACCTGTCTTGCTTTACTACGGCATGATAGGTAGTAAACAGAACCATATCATACTAGTGTGTCCGCTTTAAAGCCAAGCTCCTTTATTTAAAGGGACAGTTATAATATATCGCTTCAATTCAGGAGAGCTCCCACGATACCAGAGTGTCGGCCTGTGCAGGTGCCTTTCGCCCCCGGTGTCTAGTAATTGCAATACTTCTGCCCACAACAAACATCTTGATTAGTTGGTATGTGTTTGTACTACGAAATTCTAAGACTTTGCTTACTTTACACGAATATAGTTCAGTGTTTTATACAGTATAAGTTCATTGTTTACGGTGGCAAGAATGAAAGTTGTAAATTACAGATTAGCCAATGTGTTTCATTATATAAATTTACAAATGTTGTAGTGCTGTCCAAGTTATTTTGCAAAAGCAGTCACAAGTCGATAATAAACAAAAGTTTTTTAAAACATGTTAGAGAGAAAATTGTATGTAGTTTTGGACTATTTAATAAAAAGTATTACAAGTGAGAATTAAAAAGCAGTAAATGCAACTTAAATTGAAACACTATTGTGTAATGCTGTTCTGTTTGTCCAATTTATTAGATTAATCCACCGATAGGCACACTTACTCGAGTATCAATAATTATTTCTTAAAATAGTTTGGTATTTTGATGACGATATGGTCAAATGTTGCAAGTCATATTTATTAATAGTTTAAATGTCGTTCTATTTTCATCCATTGGAAAGTATTAAAGGTTTGCTACATCTTACTTGTTGGAAAATATGCCTGATTCCGCTCTAACTCCGTCTGATCTTCCGTTTAATTAGTGAGTGGAAATGCTGCTATAAAATCAGGTTTTAAATCGTTGCTTAATAGACTTTCCTTCGAACCTCATATGTTCTAATACCATGCCTAATACAAGTTTACTGAATCCATTACAAGATGCAGTAGCAATAATTTCCGAATATTTTACGTCAATAAAAGAGCAACGTTAAAAGCTATACCAGCAGTGTGTTTGACATCCATTGTACACTTCTTTGTGTATATGACTCAAATATAATATCAAAGAAATATACGCGAGTTTGGTGCACTGAGTTCGACAACGACAAGACAATAAGATAAGATAGACAAAGATTTGGTCGGTTAAACACATCCTTTCCATGTCACAATATTTGCTTTATTGAAGATCCATCTGCATGTGTTAGCCGCCTTGATATGGAAATTTACCGAGCAATCGGGAATTTGATGTATTCCTTCTGTGTTAGTAACAGTACTTTAAAGAGTTATTGGCACGTACAAAGGTTACTAGGAAAGTTCTGCAATACAGCTTTGTTTATTTAATTTTTTCAGTAGTAATTTCCTCTACACTCAATAAACCTCTCCATCCCCCGAAACCAATAAACCAGTTCTGCCAAGTTTCACTAGGGAGTAAAACACACTCGTTGTCTCAAGCCTGCAGAAGATTCTCATCACTGGAAAACCGCCTCCCACTTAGCTTCATTTTCAAATGCGGGAACAGTGCAAAGCCGCAGGGAGTAAGATATGGACTGTAGGGAAGGTGCTCGGGAAGTTTCGATCTTGTCATGGTCAAATATTCCTGCAGGCTTTGGCGCGGTGAGCTGGAGCATTATCGTGATGGAGGAACTAGGTGCTAATTCTTGACTTTGATCGCAGGTTCTTCATAGATCCAATGACTTTAGGCAGGTACTGTTCAGTATACCACTTAGCTGAGACTGTCTTCTGTGTGTCCAAAACGACGCGTTCCACAATTCCACTAGATTTCAAAAATCACTTCCTTCTTTACAGATCGGGATTTTCTGACAACTACAGGTGTGTACTCATCATCAAAGACCCATACTTTGTTTTGAGCTTTGGTCGACACATCGTAATAGCACAGCCAAGTCTCGTCACCTGTCACCATGTTGTTAACATACCGAGATTGTCCCTGATTAAACTTTTTTAGCATCTCCCGGCACCAGGTCACACGTCGTGTCATTTGCTCTTTAGTCAGTCGATGCGGCACCATGAGAAAACAAAGTTTCTTCACGTGCAAATGAGCATGCAGAATAGAACGAATTGCTGGTGCATTTAGGCCTGAAGTACTATCTGTTGGTATGTCACTCGCCTGTCCTCTCTAAACATTTTCCTCACAATAGTAACGTTTTCCTCCGTAACTGACGTACGTGGCCTTTCTGGCCTCTCGGCATCCTCACAGTTTAAAGTCCCCTTTGGAATTCTCTATACCACCTGAATATCGTTGCGTGATGTGGACAAACATCACCTAGTGCAAGAGTCATTTCTTCGAGGGACTGGTCTATGTTTAAACCACGCACGAAATTAGAACGCAAAACTGCCTTTTTCTCACTTCATGACCACGACGCCATCGCAAGCACTTTACACTCTCACTGCTAATGAATAACTGAGCCCATTGATATGGCGCGGCGGCTACTATGCACGTATAAACTTGTCTCAACATGCAGCAACAAGCAGCTTCCTACGATTCATTGTTGCGTCATATTGCAAAACTTTCCCAGTGCCCTTTGTACGTAAATTCTTTAAATCTCTTTATTTTAAAAGATTTAATTTAGTCTCTCTTTTGAATCATACGCGTCAATTAGAATATTTTCTCTGCACCACTTAGTGTCACGAATTTTATATAAAATTTTAAGCATTATTTAGACTGTGGATATATTTTTATAGCGCCATAATTTGCTCGTACATGTAGGCAAAACAAGTTTTCTTCTTATAACATTTGTAGTTTATATAAACAAATTATTAAGAGATTGAAATTTTCGGTATTTCATAGTAATCACTTTAAGTTCTACCAACGCTGCATTTCGGGCTACTTTTACGACAACTATTAATTAAATACATGTATAGCGTGCGTATCTTCTGAGATTCTTGTTGAAGATTGGGCGAAAATCATCAAAATATTTTTTTTATGGAATTAAAAACAATTCTAATTAGAATTTATACTCTGTTGAGATTTTGGTTGTAAAATTTGCAAGCAGAATGACCCGTCTGAATGTCAAGAGTTTATAAACAGTTTATGCAGTGTTTATATACCTTTTATGTATGTATGTACAGGTGCTTGGCGATCTAAGTTTAATACGAGGAAGAAGTTGCATTCATCAGAATCAGTTTTATATAATTGCGAACATGAACACTTCTGAATAAATATATTTTTCGACTCTCGTGAAACTACTGTGAAAAACACGATTTCAATGTATCCGAAGACAATAGTGGCAATCTTAGTTCAAAGTTCTTATTTTATATGTTATATTAATGATATTAGAACATGGAGACAGTTCGTAATTTATAATTAGTATAAATCACAAATATGTTCAAGAAATATGTAAAATTACACACCGCGTTGTTTAATTTTCAACATTTGAACATCCCAAAATATTGTTCTATTCTAATATAAGTAAAATTTACAAAGAAAACGTAGATAAAATGAATCAGTCTTATTTACTCTCGCATCAGTTCAGTCAGTAGGTAGACATGTCGATACTCCTGGAGAGTAATGTATATATGTTTTTTACAAACTATTACTAACATAAAACAACAATGTTTTATTCTCCAAAGTCCTACAATTAAATGCCAGAGAACAAGAAATCGCGTACGTAAGTATTCGCGTAATATTTTACTTCTTTGGTTTAAGAAAATCCAAGGGCAAATAACACATCCAATAATCTTCTGTATGTGAGAATACTATTTACAAGAATGATCTCACAAAGTAGAAAAGGTGCATATACTTTATAATTCATGTCCTTTTGTATTTGTACAGGCATTTACATAGGCTTTAATGATTCACGTGTGGTTACTAAGCACAACTAAATATAGGAGTACATACAAAGCTGAAAGGGTTGTTGTCCAGTTTCGGTTCTTCAATTTATATACTGCATTGAAAACTACCTTTCTGCCATGTAAATTTATTAATGAAACCGATTTATTTCAATTTAAAACGCTAATGTACTTTACTGCAATCAATACTAGAATGATGAATTATATTATAAATATGAAAAGAGCCATCTTTTATCTAAAATTAAACTTTATTAAAATGTTTCTATAATTCTTGTTCTGTCATATCATTTTTATATTTCAATAAATATCAGGTTAGCAACTAAGTTTTCGCTGTTTTTTTCATGAAAATGCAACTTTATTGTGAAAAAATGCTTACAAATGAATCATTCAAAATATTGCCCATCGCTAGCGACAACTTTTTCCCATCTTTCTGGCAGAGTTCGAATACCGTCACCATAGAAGTGTTGATTTTGAGATTTTGAGATGTCTTCATATGAGCGGAACTGCTAATTAGCCAGACCATGTGCCATCGAACGGAACAAGTATAATCGGACGGGACAATATCAGGGGAATATGACGGGTGGGGTAGGACCTCCAATTTGAGCGTTTCTAAGTAGGTTTTAACGGGTTTGGCAACGTAAGGCCAGCTCGTATTGTGGCCGCTTTTCGCGAAATGCTCGGCTCAATCGCATCAACTGAGTTCGATACCATTCCCCAGTGATGGTTTCGTTCGATTTCAGCAGCTCATAATAAATAACACCGCCCTGGTCCCACCAAATACATAGCAAAACCTTCGCAGCGTGAATATTCGGCCGAACCAACGACGTAGAAGCATGACCGGGTTCTCTTTGGGTTACTGTAATGCATCCATTTTTCATCACCCGTAACGATGCGATGAAGAAAACCCTTCCTTTTTGCCGCTGGAGCAGTTGTTCACAGGCGAAAAAACGACGCTCAACATCTCTTGGCTTCAAATCATAAGGAACCCAAATTCCTTATTTTTGAATCATTCCCAACGCATGCAATCGCTGAGAAATGGCTTGGCGGGTAACTCCTAATGCTGAAGCAAGCTCTTTTTGCGTTTGGCACGGATTCTCATCGAGCAATGCCTCCAATTCAGCGTCTTCGAAGGTTTTTGATCTTCCTTCACGCGAACGGTCGTCAACATCGGAATCACCGTCTTTGAAGGGACTAATCACGGCACGTTGTTTCACTTAAAGCAGCATCTCCGTAAACTTTTTGGATTTCTCGATGCGCTTCAGCCGCCGTTTTCTTCGCATGAAAGAAGAAAAGCAACACTTCCCGCAAATGACGATTATTTGGCACAAAATAAAACATTTTCACACAAACAAATGTATACGACGCAAAAACAAAATCACTAATGTGTCAAAGCGGTTTGTTTACCATATCTCTAAACTTGGTTCATGATGTTTTGGTTATGTCACAATCGACCAGCACTTGCTACTGGAGCCATCTCTTGAAAAACAGCGAGAACTTAGTTGCGCACCTAATAATATTTGCGTGAATTTCATCTTTTGTTTTGTTCTACTGTTATCATTACTTATCTTAATTTCGTAATTATATTTACAAAATAACATTATCAAGGATTCCTTAGGAATTTATTAACCAAAATTATGATGATTTAAATTGTACAATAAATTAGTGTCAAGTTTCGAACATTTTTACGTCACCTTTAGATAAATTGATGTTGTTACACAGAAATTTGTGTGTAATATTATCATGCTTACGTAAATTACAGCAATTCCATGACTACATCATTATCTTTTTATCGGAAAAAACTTTATATTTACATTTAAACTAAATACAGGTACGCCAGTTCAATGACATCAGCTTTAAAATTTATTACCTTTTTTTTTTGCTAAACATTTCAAATAACTTTGTGCGTTACAACAATTAAAAAACCATAAATACACCAACCAAATATTAACAGTTAATGTATATTCACTCATTTCATTGTTCTTTGGTTACTTCTATTAACTGCTTTTGTTTTTCCTTCTAGAATGTCCTTAGGTTATTTTAAAAGACGCATTACATTACGAAGTTTTAGGAATGTACACGTTTTGTTTTGGTAAGGTTAAACTACAAAAAGCTCCTGTCGAATTCTTTATTATTGAATTATTTGCACAATAATTGTGAGGAAAGAGAAAATTGAAATGTAGTAGACAGTAACAGATAATTCCAGATTATTGCACGGTTATAGGCATAAAAAATAAGCAAGAAGAATTAGTTCTTCTAATAAGTAATATGACGGAGACAATTAAGATAATAGGAAAAAGTAAATCTCCAAGGCGTTTCGAAGGAATAAAAAATTTGCCACTTGATTATGACAACAACGCTAATGCTTGGAGCTGAAGTCTTATATATCTAAGACCTAAGCAAATGGAACGCGGACCTACGAAAAGAAAACAAGAAAATTGCTTTACTTTTAGACAATTGTCCAGCTCATCAACTGCTGACCTTCAGCAACGTAAAATTAATATTCTTACCTACCGAAGAGAACATCTTTAATTTGATCTCCGAAAGAAGCAGGTGTAAATAATTCAATCTCTCAACCAGGGAATAATTATTAATAACTTAAGCTCGGATATGAAGCGAAAAGTCACTTATTCAAGAGACCATGATGTTCAAGAATCTTCTAAAATAGCTAAACGAATAACAATTCTAGATGCACTGTTTATAACAATGAACGCCTGGAATTATGTCTTGTATTAACAATTGTCTTAGAAAGTCAAGTTTGATTATTAGAACTGATCAACAAAAGTATAATATTACAAACTGTAAAAATAATCATCATTAACAATGTGATGACTTGAGCAAACAGTAATTTAATAACCAGGAGGATATTGGCAGCAATCTACAAACCAATGCTGCGTCAAGAGATGAAGATATTGTCAGTTCTGTCACAGAAAGATTAGCTGACGAAGAAAATACAGAAAACGATGAAAAATTGGAAAAATTTCGGTTACTAAATAACAAACTTGAGCAACAATGTTCGTATCGAGAAAAGCTATAGGAGCACTGGTCTATGTTTAAACCACGTACGAAATTGTAACGCAAAACTGCCCTTATCTCATTTCGTGACCACGATGGCATCGCAAGCACTTTTCACTCTCACTGCTAATGAATAATTGAGCCCATCAACATGGCGCGGCCGCTACTTTGCACGTACGAACATGTCTCAACATGCAGCATTCACTGCGTCATATTGCAAAACTTTCCTAGTACCCTTAGCAAATGCGCCTCAAGTTGTTACAAACCATTTATGTACGTTTCGTTCGGATCTTGCACTTTCAAAAATGAGGAAGATATCGCTTATAACACTTAAGCTGAGACATTCTGTGTAATAAAAATTTTAAAAACATCTGTAAAATAAATGGAAAAGCAGTAGAAAATTGTTTTCTCCAAATTTAATCTACATTTTACGTCAAACTTAATAGGAAGTAAATATATATGTTTATTATTACTATTACACATTGCTTGCAAGTAGCAAATATTACTAAAAAGAGAAACGTAAGAATCTTATGTTTACAAAAACATATTATTCAATAACTTATTTTTGACCTAACAAAACATGAATAGACATTGTAGTAATGTTCATAGATGAATCATTGGAAAAGGAGTTTTTTTAGACAAGCACTGATGGTATTGTATAAAATCCTTAAAGATAATTTTTAATAATATTAGTAATAAATATTAATTTTCAATGGGTGAATAACCCAAACACGGGCAAATTAACAAAGAAAAAAGTAAGAGATAGATGCAGTGTTACAAAATACAAAATAAAATTATAAAAATAAATCTAGTAATTAGATGAAATAAATAAATGCAGGCCGCTCCATATTATGAAAGCCTTAGCAGTCATTACATTAAGAGAGTCAAAATATACAGTTCCTGGTAATTAAAGTCGTCTACAATTTTACAATTTTAACGAAATAAAATCCAAACACATAAAATTTAAAGCGCATACGTCTATAGTACACATTCTAGAATAGATTTGAACACATACATACGTATAACCATAAAACATATTTGTTTCAGTATTTGGTTAAGCCTCCCTTAACTTGAATGACCGCTTGAATTCGCTTCGACATGTTATCAACACAGGTTTTAAACTTTCTGTTTTCATTTCAAGCTTTTTCGATGTTTTCGTTTAAAATGCTTACATTAGGATTTGGACCAGTTAGATTTATAAACACCTCAAACACTTTCGATTGGATTGAGGTCTGGTAAATTTCCAGGCTACTGCAATACTGGTATACCGAAATCGCGAAAAATTTACTAAGAAACTTAGTCATATCCCGCGGAGCCTCATTTAAAGCTGTAAGGATTTTCCTCTGCATTTAGTAAAATAATGAAGAGCACCAAAGCAGTTTCTGTACATATTTGTATTGATGCTCGTTCATTGTCCCTTCGACAAAGTAAAGAGGTCAAATTTCAGCCCCTGTGATGCATGACAATACCATCACAGTGAAGGGATGCTAACACTGTGTGCTACATATTCATACAATCACAGTGAGGGGGTGCTTAACACATTCCTTTCTATAATGTTCCAAAAGTGTTGGTCGCACAAATTTGATAGCTTCTGTAATCGCTTCGGCCCATGGCTCGTCCGAATTTGACCTGTGATTGAGAAACTAACAATAATAACTAACACACAACATAATAATCGAAAACGTTTCTAAATATTGACTGTATAATTTAAAAAAAAGACTTTTTTTCATTCTCCAACAGTATAATATTGACACTTCTTTATAGTTTCGGGTAAACACGATTTAATCACAAGGTCGTCCCACAAATGTTGTTGTGTCGGAAAACATTACTGCATCGTCTGAATTCATAATGCAAGACCGTCGTGTGACATACCGTGAGATCGAGGAATCTTTAGGCATTAGTAACGCCAGTGTTCATAACATCCTGCATGAACATTTAGCCGTTACAAAGCTATGTATGAGTACCAAATAAATCGACAACCGCTCAAAAAAGGACTCGCGTTGATTGGTGCCATGAAATACACGAAAAATACAATTGCGATGCTTTCGAAGAACATTTATAAATTCGTCACAGGTGATGAATCTTACATCTGTACGTTAAGTCCGATAGTAAACAGCAGTCGACTGTATGGGTATTCCAAGTTGAGCCAAAACCAACAAGTTGTTCGCGCTCGAAGCACATCAAAACAAATGGTCGCCTGTTTTTTCGGAAAAACCAGTCATGTTGCAAGCGTGCCTTTAGAGAATTGTAGAACGGGCAATTCCGAATAGTACACAACTATTCGTTTGCCAAAAGTTTTTGAAGATATAGGGAAAACAAACCGAAAACGACAGATCATTCTCCACCATGACAATGGGAGCTCTCACAGGTCGGTTCAAACAATTGAATATTTGACCGGGCGAAACATTGAATTGATAAGCCATCCGCCGTACAGCCCTGAACAAGCACTCTGTGATTTCTTTTTGTCCCCACATGTGAAGAATAAACTTCGTGGTCAAGGGTTTTCTACGCCAGAAGAGGCAGTTGAGGCACTCGAAACTCATATTTTGGAGATACCGCCTTTGCAGTGGCAACTATGGTTTAAACGAATGCAAAAGTGCATTGATTTTCAAGGAGAATATTTTAAAAAGCAATAAAACTATTTTCGATTACAAAAAAATGTTTTTGTTTGCTATTCGCGAAATATAAACGGCTACCCTCGTAGTATACTTATATTAACTCAATATTTATTCTAATGTTACTTTAAATAACAGTAAACTACAATTTTTGAAAACACCTTATGTATTGTTATTTGACACTATTGGCCGTATTTTCTTTTGCCAGATTTTGATATTTTATAATTAGATTAAATGCATATCCGTATTTAAGAAACGTATAATTAAAATAATCAATTCAAGAAGAACAATTTAAAACGGCAGGAGCAATACTTAGAGATATATAAATAGATTTAAAGCTAGTACTAAAGACATTATAGCCATCACGGAGAATCATAATATCGTCCATCATTAAAGATCGAGTTATGCGTGTCGACTGTTTCTGTTCATAAATACTTGCCATTGCATTGTTCGCAAATTATGTGAAGTAATATTTCTCGTACCGTGCCAGGTACTTTACAATAGAAAAGTATAAGAGTTAATTTTCTTTTAGAACTAACAGTAAGTTTCGCGTAACAACTTGTGTGACATTAAATAGATTTTTTTATTCAAACTTAACATATCCTGACTGGGAAACTTTAACAGAAGCAGAATTTAAGATCAAAAATGAAACAGAAACGCCTCCATTAAATAATCGGACATGAAATATAAATTTGTATCCATATTAATTTAATGCTATTGAGTGTAATTTTAATCACAGAAGAATTTATAAAGTAGGCGGCCGTGATTGCAATATTTTCTCCCACATATCTAGTTCAAAGGTACCTTTTTACATAAAGCAATAACAATACGGATGCTAATAAGATCAGATGACTAATTGAAATATGACAAATTTTCTACATTCGTCGTGTTCGATTTACACTTTCTTCGTCTACTAAAATACTACACCTAGTACGTAAACGAAATGTTTTTAGAACACTAAAATATTAATTACACCATTTAGTAGAGATGCTAAAGTTAGGATTCTATTAATATTCTTAATAACTATTTATTTACAATACCAGAGAATAGTGGGCAAGTTGTGCTAATATTAAAACGAGTCGTTACTATTGCACGCGAAATTTTAAATTTTCCTACAATTAATTCCAAGTCTGCGAATTTATGAGTAATAGCAACATAAAAAGAATTCATGTCTGCACTAATGGGCGTCAATGGATGACGAAATTAATTTACAGATGCTAAAGATTATTGAAGTGTAGACAAGTGTGTTCTACACACTTTCTTAAATTAGGCTCACAAATTTGCGTGATTTGCTTTCCGATGACTGGTTATATTTATTGTTGTCGTTACCGAACACTCATCCATTTATGGAAATTTTTATAACGAATACTTAAAATTAGAATATTACTCTGGATTTGTTTTAATTAGACTAATAAAATATAAACGATAAGACAATGAAGATGTAGAATGTATGGATATGAAACATATGGCAACCAGCAAATGCAATTGTGAAAATAAGAAAATATACTTTTTCTACGAACGTATGAACGTAATTTGTAAGCGATCTACATACGTACATGCAAGTAAAGTCCCTTTACCATAGATCGTCGCTTATTTTGTTTATATTATGTTGTTCCGAACATATTTACAAGACACGAAATAAATATTTTTCGTATAAAAATAGTAGGTTTGGTACAAAAAACAAATGTTTTCAGTAGAAATAAATTTGTACGTAGAATTTAGAAAAGATGATTTTTTAAATTTTTAAGTTGAAGCTTATTTATTGAATTAAAACTCGACAATATAGTATTTGAAAATGTACTAATTTGAATATTTAAGGATATAATTTGATTACTATTTATTAATTTCTTTTCGAATCAAAATTCAAACAATTTGTATTGGCATTTTCCCATTATCGTTTAATCACTAAGGTTGATATATAACCCCTTTCCACATTAACTTTTGTAAACCACCTGGTGAACCACGGCGAAAAATGCCTGTACGAAAACAAACTCCATACGCGATACACACCGTTGAGTACGTAAATGTACACTAGTGTACATTAATGTACACCGTTGAGAACCTAAATGGTGACTAGTGTACATTCGTGTTCACCGTTGAGAACCTAAATGTACACTAGTGTACATTGAGGTTCTCAATGGTGTGTATCGCGTACGGAGTTTGTTTTCGTACAGGTATTTTTCGCCGTGGTTTACCAGGTGCGACACATTGCGGCTATCTGCTGATGATGACAACTTGGTTGTCGAAATGCGCATACAGAATTACAAAAGTTAATGTAGAAAGGGGTTATATATCAACCTTAGTGATTAAGTTAATCAACTACGGGGTCCATCAAATTCAACATTATAGTGTTTAAATTAATGGTCTAGACATTTTTGTCACTACTAGCAATACCACGGCTTATTTCAACACATCGAATATACTAGGTGTACCGGAAAGTCATTACATGTTTGTTCGTAAATAATTTTCAAGAAAATCGAAAAATGTATTTATTCAAGGTATTGGCCGTTTCTTTCAACACATCTTGCCCATCTTTCAGGCTATTTATGGATGCCATCCCCAAAAAACTGTTTGTCCTTGGAGAAAAACCATTCATCGAGCTATTTTCTAACTTCTTCGAAATTGGCGAAGTGCAAGCGCGTGTCTCATTAATGCCAAAAGGGAGTCTCACCTTTTCGCATCAATGAGACGGGGCAATATCTGAGGAGTACAGAGGGTGCGATATTATGTCTCACCAAATGCTTTCAACGCTTCCTTGACCGGTTTTGCTGTATGAGCCTGCACAGAGCATTGTCTTGCGAACAAAACGATTTGGTTTTGGAGTCGCTGGACCGACTTCGCCAGGTGACAACCATGGTTTCTTGCGCTTAGAGTTATCGAAATAGATCCATTTTTCGTCACCCGTCACTATTCAATGCAGAAATCACTTCCGGTCATACCTTTGAAGCAGCATTTTGCAGACAATTTTTCGATTTTCCATTTGCCTGTCATTCAATTGATGTGGCATCCATTTTTCCATCTTTTGGATTTTTCTCATTACTCGTAATCGGTCGCTAATGATTTCTTGGGTCACATTTAACGCTTCTGCTAATTGTTTTTAGTTTAGGTTGGGTCTTCATCCAATAACTCCTGCAGTTTTGCATCTTCAAACTTTCTCGGTTTACCAAAACGTTCTTTGCCTTGCACATCGAAATCACCACTTTTAAATTGTCGAAACCACGCCTCGCATGTTCTTATTGTTGGAGCATGCTCACCGTAAGTGTCTACTAACAAACGATGATTTTCAGCTGTTCTTTATTCTGATTAAATAAGAAAAATCATGCGTGCCGCTAATACACTTTTTCAGACACGAAGCTCGGCATTTTCAAAGTCGTATCAATCTACGATAGAGTTACTCTCGCAAAATATAACATGTACGGCTTTGAAGCTTAATGTTTGTAGAATAAAATGACGTATGTGTAAAATCTAACGACATCTGTTAGAAAAACCAGTAATGACTTTTCGGTATACCTGATGAATACAAACAATGGCCGTTTCTTCAAACACGAAATTCTGATTATTTCACACAAGTCGCTTATTGATTCCTACATTAGTCCTGACTTGTCCGTTATACCTTATTGATTGAAACACTTCGCCTTTGAAAACGTCAATAAGAGACATTTTAAGTCCTTGTCAGTCCCATTTGCATCCCGTTCTTGCGAGAAAATTGCCAAAGCCAAGCCTAAGGTACTTACGGTGAGAACAGGAGTGTAAAAATTCTCTTCGAAATAAATTTTCGCAATATTTAGGTTATTAATCAAGAGAAAGTGAATTTTAGCAAAGTCAGTGCGGGGTGAGTGATTTGAGATTTGTCCGACCTACGAAAACAAAAACGAATTCAAATTTCTCAAGAAATTCTTCTTCATTTTCAACAGAAGGTAACAATTACCGTCGATAAATTCTGGGCATACCATTACATTTCACAAAGTAAACCAGAAAGTACGCAAGTTCTCCAATGGCACAAACTTCAAAATCACTTTGTCAGCTGCTAATGCAGAATATTAGAGTCAATTTGTTTCAAAAGTAAATTTTCGCCCAAATATTGCCCTTTTAACACAAGGAACGAACAACTGCGATTAGAAGTGTTACTTTATCCACCGTATAGTCGAGACTTACCATAATGCAACTACCACGTCTTTGGTCGAAATGCCAAAATCCCTCAATAATGCCATTTATCTTCAAAGGATGGTACTTTCTGATCCACCCTCGTATGTTTAATTGAATATTCTCGTGTGAAAAATATCATGTTGAACTCTCGGTTGACTTGTATTGTGTAGTTGGTCCTGGAGAAGGACCTTCTCTTGACCGACGTCTGAATAATGCAATGACGAGACAAAGAAGACATAAAAATGAGGAATGGCTATTATTCACAACTAATTTTTTTTGGAAATTATTTACTAGCTTTTCCTAAATCAACCTTATCAGCGCTACATATATGTATATTTTTAATATTAATGTATAAACAATGTAAAATAGCGGTAGTTTTTAATATTATTCTTGTAAAATGTGTCCTTATGAGGGAGTTACAATTGATCTTTAATTTTATCGTACAATATTTTTTACAGTATTTTCAAATTTTAGAATATTTTAGATATATTTACACAAGTGAATAAAACAGGTTGTAATTCCGTTAATTAATAAAGCACAAATTAACGTTAGCACGATAGCTTTACAGAAATACTCAGATACGGATCAAGATATCTGAAGCGGTTTCAAAGTCATCTGTAACCAAGAAAAATTCATATGATTCCATACGTAATAACATAATATCCAAATTTTATCTGTTTCTCAGGTATAAAATATAATTAAAAATTAAATTAAATACTTCATTAATCGCCTTGTCCCTGTATTAAATTATATAATTTAGTGCTTTATACATTATAGGGAGCTGAATTAAGAAATGATTTAACTGCTAATGAACGTAACGGAATGTTGGCATTTTGAGCAAATTATTATAAACACGTGTTTTACGCTCCGAAATCGTTATTTACAATGTCTGAATGCTCGAATAACTAAATAATTTTAGTTATATATAAGGAAGCACGAAATATATGTAAAATATAAACGAACTTATTGGATACTTACTCTACTTACAGAATGTAAGAGATTGGTTTACAGAGTAGCGCAGTAAAGCATGGGGACTGGTATAGTACAATATATCAAGAATGTGATACTTTTGTGGAAATGTCAAAATAATATTCCGTGTGCGTTGTAGTTATATTTTATCCTTTTTATATATTTTATTGTTTCCGAAAACCCGGGATAGTATATGTCTTTTGTCTTTACTCTTTAGATCTTCTTTGGATTCCGACTTCTTCGTATTTTGCATTACTTTATTTTCATGTATTCGTATTTTTCTTCGTGGAACATGTGATTCAGTTATTTAATTTTTAAAGTCAGTAGCATCTATGTATTACTAGAACCGTGGGAAAGTAACTCTTATCGTTTCTGCGTCTCAGTCCTCAGCCAAAATGCGCACTGTGTAGTGGACAGTGTGCTTTTGGTTTCCAACGGTACGGATCGTGTGCGGAATTTGTTTCGTACGGGTATTTTGCCGTATTTTTCTAGGTGCGACACTGTTTAATTATCTGCTGATGTTAACAACTTAGTTATCGAAATGCGTATACAGAATACAAAAATTAATGTGGAAAGGGGTTATATATCAACATTCAGTGATTAAAGATTACTATATAAAAGACTTTACATAAAACAATAATGTGAAACATAATAATAATATACATAAAACTCATAATATATATAATATGCACTCCAAATGAAAATATTTAAATTTTAACATTAGGTCTTTAACAATAGTTATAGACCCTTACTTTAGTGCTGAGTTTATCAACACCTTGGTATTTATTCTCTTATCTCTATTCAATTAAATTTATAATTTATATATATATATATATATATATATATATATATATATAAACTTATTTAACTGTAGTTTCTTACATATAGTTCGAAATTTGGATCGAATCGGATTTCGAATCTATATAGAAAGAAGGATTCGGATATTGAATCTGCTTCAGAAATTTGTCTCGGTCTCGGTTCGGATTTGCATTTTTGACAAAATTCGCACCTTATCATCCTTATTTATATACGATTAACGTAATTGTTTGAATCTGATTTATTGATTCCAAATATGTGTTATTAATCTTATCTACGACAGGATATATTACATACACGATGCTAGGATGGTCTAAATAATGATGAACGTATTTTGCTTTTAATTCTGGAACTATACGTAGGCACACGTACACATTTGAAAAGACGCACTTCACTCAATATACAATTACTACACGCACATGCTTATTCGATTGTTTACAGTACGCAGCGTACTTCCTAGTTCTGACGTACCTGTATATGTACATATGTGTGTACATTGCATACGCTAATTCAGATTATCTCAATCCACTATTATTAATTCATCCGTTCCTGCTTTGTCAGCTATTCGTCAACTTAATCGAACTTATCTCGAGGTTTTTAAACTCATAACAGCGTGTTGTGAAAGAAAGAAAATCGCTGCAGTTTTGTAAAAGTATTTCAGTCGTTTACCTTTGCAGTTCACACGTTTTAAACGATTACGATTAAAGGCGACATAGGAAAGAACAAATACTGCGGTGAAACCTTGAACTTGTAATTTTGTTGACAAACTCGTCTGTAAAGTTGAGATATATATATATATACATATATACATACATATGTGGATATACGAGCATGCGAGAAGAAAATCTAAAACAAATATTTAGCGCTCGTATGAGGAAATAAAATTGGTGCAATATTCTGAGGTTCCCCGTAACCGCAAATAAATAGGCGTAAATAATAAGTAAATGAATGGGTATTTTCCACAATTAGTTGTATTACATTGATTTATAAACATTATACTTCGTTATTTTGTTACAGTTCTATTGTATTTTGAAAGTATTTAAGTTGAAGTGTCGGGTTTTTTAGTGGCTAAATTATTTGTTCTCCTCACTGACTTCAAACAACGCCTTTTGTATTTACTTTGTCTGATATCCGGTGTGAGAAGATGCTATATTTGTTAAAAAAGTTCATCTATTTAGTACTACCGCGACAGTCCAGTATTTGTTATTACACAACGTACCTTCGAAAGAATGTGTATTTTAATTTTCAACTGGGACAAATACGGCACCAAAACAAAGGCTTGTGCCAAATTATAGTCCCTGAAACATTACATCTAGCTATTTATTACTATTGAAATGTATGTATGAGTAAATATTACCAAATTTTAACGCTCGTTACTATTGTTGGTGTTCGATAACTGTCTAATTTTTACTATTGAATAAAAGTAAGTACACTACTGGCCATAAATGAGGGATCACTATAGGTAAAATCCAAAAAAAATGCTACACCTTTGGTAAAACAATATATATACGAATAAAAATGTAATTACTATAAAAATAAACTGTATATCCTCATAAAACAAAATAATATTATTTCTATGAAGAGGAATTGGACCTTTTTAATTTAAACGACTTTCGTAAAAATATCCACTTTTACACCTAATGATTTCTTTACAAACCTTGGCCAGTCTCAACACAAGCTTTTGAAGGGTTTCAACTGGAATATTATTCCAAGTATTTGTAAGGTGCTCCCACAGCTGTTGCTGCGATTTTGGACAGTGTTCTCTTACTTTTCTGTCTAGCTCATCTCTTAATAACTGGATAGGATTCATATCTGACAATTGTGCGGGTCAAACTGTATTTATAAGAAGTCCTTCTTCTTGTTTATGTTTTACATAGTTCTTACAAAGTTTAGCACTATATTTGGAGTCGTTATCTTGTTGAAAATAAAAACTCCCCTATCCATTTAATTCCAGATGGAATTGCGTGTTCCTTTTTCAAATGTCCTTCTTTTCTTAAAATCCATCAATTCTATGCAAATATCCAACACCATTGAAAGAGAATGACCTCCAAGCAAGAACTGAACCTCCACCGTATTTAACTGCTGGTGCAACATATTCTAGTATCGTTCTTTCGCCAACTCGTCTGCAAACAAAAACGCTCCGATTACTTTCGAACACTTGGAACTTGGATTCGTCCATCCACGGAACTCGCTTCCATATTTTCATGTACCAATGTTGGTGCGCTTTGATCCATTGTAATCGTTTTTGACGGTTTTGTGATCGTAGCAATGATTTACGAACAGCAAATCGCCCTAAAGTCCTGTTTTTGATAAAAGTCATTTTACGGTAGTCAACGACACTGGATTTTCACGATTTTTGTTTAATTCTGCGCAAAGTTGTGGAGCTGTTAACCATCTATTCCGCTTAGATAACAATTCCAGCTGCAAATCCTCTTATCCAGTGGTCATCCTTGGTATTCCGACACGTTTTTTTGGTTGTACTGCATCCGTTGTTATGTACTTTCTCACTGTACCTTGCACAGCATATGTTAATTTTCATTTTCGTGCTATATCCGCAGTGACAATTTTTCTTTGTGTTATGTTATTATAGCACTACGAATTTCTGCACTCAATTCCTTTCCTTTTGACATTTTATATGTTTGTTCACGAATACTCGTACTACAACTTACTCGGACAGATTCTAGACGAATACTAAATTTTTCTTAGATTGCAACATTCTGTGTAGTACCATAAATTCCTATAAATCGTTTCGCAGAACAATTATAATCTTGCAATATAAAAATCCCTTTAAAGCAACTATTTTCAGCAAAAATTTTAATACTGAATACAGCATTTACAGAATATAGTTTATTTCACCAATATTTTCGTGTCGAATGATTTGGCGATAAGGTGATAGTAGTAGCTTATGTTTGTTAGCAATAATACCTCAGCCTCCATTTAAAATTTTTATTTCTATTACTTTTAAGCGATCTCCATTACACTGACGAAGACAGTTCTATTTTAGTTAACAAGTAAAAACTACATTTCATGACGAAATTCACAAAACTTCAAGGTATAATGTTTTAGAAGTCTTTTAGTGAACTTACAGCAACCAAACAGTACTAAACTTTAGAAACGATCCGCAAGTACACTAGTTGATATTTCGAGCATATTTATTAAGAAAGCTTTGTTACTGTATTATACAATTTCATTGCGACGCTATTATTAGTGGTGATGTTTAAGTATCAATTATTTAAAATAATTCCTTTGCTCTCAATAATAATGAAATAATTTTCAATATCGCTTTATGTTATTATGATAGGTGTGTATCATTTTAAATCATATCCCGGAAAAGAGAACATTTGGTGTGATCAAAGCAGTTAAATATTACTATTACTATTGCTTTCCTCTTCTTTATTAAGGAAGGCATCGATATGAAGGATGTCTAAGTGAACGTTTGATTTTTGTAGTTATACAACTTACATATATATAAATCAATACTATTTATACTTTACTAATAAAAGAACATTAGTAAAATGTGTATAATATATGAATTATATAAATTAAATAATAATAATCACGAAATGTACCACACAATTTTAAATATAAAGACTTATTGTTTCACCGATGTTCCGAACTATCAGCTTCGTATCTTCGTTTAAATGTTTTTACTAACTTTTCGTGTATTGCTAGTATTTTGTTACTACAATACACTTTATCTTCAGTAGTTGCAGTGTTTGCCTGTAAATGTAGATAATGCCGTAGTTTGCAACGTTATCGTAGGTGTATTCATCGATAGATATTTTACGGATGCGAAGACATAATAGTCATCGAGGTTGTTAGTTCAATTTTGGCGCTAGTGTCACCTTGTCACTACTTTATATCGCTGGCATCATTCTATTACCACTCGGCTAGCAGTATTTCCACGTATGGGATGGCAGACAGTTCTTCTTATACAAGGAGCCTGCAGTTAGAACATGAATAGAAGGCAAAAAGAAATGATATTTTTAAAAGAACATTTTGGGGGATCGTGAGTCGAGTCAGTGTGTAAAAGCTAGAACTGATCTACTTTTGTTGTAAACGTTTATTTAACTGATGATGAGAAGGATCCATAGTCTGCGATTAAGCGAGAACCAACCTTCTTTAAACACATGTTGTAGTGATAAATACTTATATAATTACATATATTGTTTTATAAGACTGAGTTCTGGGTAAACTTTATCTACTATAATCGGACTTGTATTGAAGGCGAACACGTTAGAACGTTACACAACTATATTTGTATACAGGGCCATGATTTTGTCTCCACACCTAAAGGGAAGTTGTACAACGTTATAGTAGTATATTTTGCTACCTTTTTCTGGTTCCTTCTTAAAGGCCTTTTAGCATTCTTTCGCCTGTAATAATTGCCTGCTTCAGTGCTTCAGTTAAAAAGGACGGGAAACTCGCTAAAACTGGTAACAAATTCACCAGTGCGTAAATAGACGAATACCTTAAAATCTCGGCGAATTTCCATATGATTAACGTCAAAAGAATCATTCGATGGATGCTATATTTAACATCTGTAATACTTTAGTTTCAGAATAATTCGAGATACGTATACAACAAAATCTTCTTTAATGAGTACCAACTATAGCTGGACACCTCACTCTCCTTTATGTAGATTTTCTTTTCATTGGACACGTATACTAATTTTCTAATATTTTTACTATAGTATTCAGTGGGGCATTGCTTGGAAAAATCCTAACCTTCGTACTAGCTCATAGTGACAACCTATTTCCTTAATATCTTTCTACACCCTTTTCATTGGTTTGCCTTAAATTTTCTTGAAAATGGCACTTTCGATGCAAGCAGTAAATTAACATGGTAAAAAATTACAATAAAAAAAATCAACTTTTACGAATTTATTTCAGCGATTTAACATCAGGAAAATGCAAACTGTAGATATTACTAAAAACCGGGAAGTCTTGATGAAAAAATAGAACGTAGATCATATGCCATAAATGATTTATCACAACTCGCGTTAGAGGAATTCGTTTGGCCAGTAGATACCGCATGTTTATTTTTACCTACTGATATTCACTAGCCATTATGTATTTTGTTGAACATGAATACCACATTAACAGTTTTCCTCAAGACGCACAGACCAAAGAATCCAAAGATATAGCAAAAGTCATCGGGAAACAGTGTAAATTTAGAATACATTATAATGTTAAACTCAAATCGATACCTGAAGAAGCAACTAATAGTTCTAAAGATGTACCTTCATTTTTGCAAGAACTCAGTAACATACATTTCTCTATTTTTCAACACACAAGCTGTGTGCTACGTGCTTAGATTTCACAAGAGCAAAGTGTTGCGGGTCGCGAACGACCGCTCGGAGGAGCTCGGGTAAGTCTGGGCAACAAACAGAAAATGCCGGCTACTGTTGCGGAGGTCGGGGTTCGCAAGCTCAGTATTGAACTAGGATGTCAAAAAAAGAAAGGGCGCCAAGAGCAAAATTGAGGCTTATGTTATTTCCGTTTTTCCCAAGGCCGTAGCTCTATTGACCGTGAGCTGCCCTGTATACAAAATGTGATGTCGGATACGTTGATTCAACCCCAGTGTACTATGTGTAAATTTTTAAACTAAATATGGTATAACTTAATAATTATAATTGATACTTACATTACAAATGAAATGAAATAATAATGAGATATACATGAATAATTGTTTTTTTTCTATACACAAAAAAAATTGACTTATTCTACAAAAAAGACTCACTTAAACTTAGCTAATTAAATTAACATATCCTTAATAATACAGAACAATCAAAACAAAACTTCACATAACACTTAGATTGCTAATCAGCATATTTCCACGGAATATGTTTAATTCTCTCAAATTTTCAATTTAAATGATGTAAAACCCGAAAAAAAAATAATATCTAATGGGCTACTTATCGCTCCCGGAAACTGAAGTACAATCCGGGATTTCCAAATTCGCAGCGGATCGACGTCCTATTGCCGGGGCCTTACGAGCGATACTGCCCCAGGAATCACGGCATAAAGGAAGCCCTATAACAACAATTACGAATAAGGGTCTGTACATATAGGTTTAATTAATTGGCTGACACATACCTGTCGATGGTAAACGGGCTCTTAAGATGATTTAAACCAATAGTAATAGTGACTTAGCTCACGAATGAGACTCTTATTTGATCAAAAGAACGAAGTCGAATTTCGACGTCTACCCTTCTACGAAGTTAATTATCAAATGCCAGCGATATAAAGAGATTGTCTCGGACCAGGGCAAGTAAAACGAACGGGGGGATGTTTTTGCATTTGCTAAAAGAACATCTGCTTACTACAAAAAGCGTTCATAGATATTAACAAAATCAAGGTCGATATAAACGTACGCCGAAATATATTTATTTAAATATATTTTTAAAACTTTAAAACGAATATGATATCCTAAATATGTGTTTCCACATAACCTTCTTCAACGACCATAGGCGTCCCTTATATATCATACGACGGGGTTCTTTTAACAAATAATTAAATATACAAGACTCCGAAGTTGTTCTAAATGAAAAATAAACCGTAACAAGCTGCTAAGTTTGTTTAAACACTTATCATACCTTACAGCTAGATTTTGAATACCCTCTTCATAGAAACTTGTCGTATGCTGTGGTTGCCACCGAGATTATGTTTGAGATAATGAAAAAGATGGAAATCGCTTGGCGCAAGGTCGGGGCTGTAAGGGAGGGCGGCAAAACTTCCCAGTCAAAAGAGTCCAATAAAGCTCGGATCTGAGCAGCGGCGTGAGACCTTGTATCCCCATGGAGTAGCAAAATTCCTTGTCCGCATACCGCGTCTTTTGCTTTGAAGCGCATTTATGGTGGTGGTGGACGATTCGATAATCTTGAACACTTTAAAGACACAGAACAGACCGTACAGGTTAGCTACACAGCTGCAACTGAGCACCTATTAGTGTATACAACAAAACGGCTCTTACTTAAAAAACACGCCTCATATTATTATTATTTATAAGATTAATTAAAGAAGATAAACTGTCTCCTTCACCCCCTTAATATTTAATTATAGGTAGGAGGTAATAAATAAATACTGTAAAGGAGAAAGTCGCCATTCAGCTTTAGAGAGCATTTTATAATAAAATTTCTTCTTGTTCAAGTTATATTTCTGTTTTTAAACACAATCATTTAAATTTCTTCTAACTTATGTATATGTTATTGTTATTGTTGTTAATAAAGTTGGAAATAAATAAGCTTAACTACGTACAGCGAATTTTTAAATATTTATCAAATATTTTATCAAATTTTTCTTTTTTTCGACCTAATAAAGTATGTGTTTAGATCAAATCTGCATACATCTATAACGAAGACAACACTTTATTTAGGAAACACTCTTTTGCATCGCAGAATAGATTTAGTTTTTGTAGATTAGATAATTAGGTAATTAGGCAAGGGAAATGTAAGTACCAAAAAGTACTGTAACCAGCTTGAAAAAAAAATTTTCCATTGCATTTAATTGTCATATTATGCCGCGCTCGCTAAGGTTGTCTACTACTGATATATCATGACCTTGATGTTGTACTATGTGGGCATCTCAGGTATGAAACAATAAGTGCATAGGTGTAATTCAACAAACATTTTCCTGGTAAATTTTGGTACGGTAATAAAAAAAAGACCCCGGGAAATTTATTTTTTCGCGACGTACTCGCTAATTGTGAGTGAAAGTATTGTATAGTTTAATTTGAATAAACTCTATAGGTGAAATAAGTGGAAATATAAAATAAAGTGGTTATACACCGTTATAAAAATAGTGAAAATTATTGATCTTGTATTTATATTATTCTGAAAGAGAAATTGTTTATTTGACCACCCAATAATTATCTTATTATGTATTATGTGGCATAATTTTTGTTATTCTCACTACGGTAATGAGGATTGTTATGTCAACTTCTATCAAAAATATAAACATTACTAAAATCTTTACACAATTTCTATACGAACTGAATCAATTAAATATTAATGTAGACTTATGAGCAGCACACAATTATATTATTTAGTGTAAAATAAAGGGTGTTTCGAATTTCGCAGTTTTTTAAAGAATAAATAAAACACGTAATTTGCATTCGCTTTCAAAAACTTTTTATTGGTAATTGAAGTATCAGTTATGACATTTAAATGCGAAAAAAAAATCTCTGCCAAACGGCCTCCTCTTGCAGCTCCACAGACGTCCACTCTTTTGTTAAAATTTCCAATGACGTCTTGATATAATTGAGGCTCTATCTCACAAATGACACGAATAATTTCATCTTTCAAAGAAGGAAGTGATTGCGGATTGTTTATATAAATCTGACTTTTCACATAACCTCAAAGAAAATAGTCTAACGGTATCAAATCACATGATCTTGGTGACCAATTAACATCACCGTTTCATGAGATTACACGTCCAGGAAATTTTTCTTTCAATAAATCAATTGATTCGTGTGCAAAGTGAGGTGTGGCGCTATCCTATTGAAACCACATATCTTCTAGACCAATATTCATTAATTCAGGCCACAAAAATTCGGTTATCATCTGACGATATCGATCACCATTGACAGTTTCAGCTTCACCAGCAGCATTTTCAAAGAAGTAAGGCCCAATTACATCACCTGACCATAATGCACACCAAACAATAACTCGTTTAGAATCCATAGGTTTCTCATGAATAATTCGTGAATTTTCCTGATCCCAGATACGGCAATTTTGTTTATTAACATAGCTACCAAGTTCAAAATGTGCCTCATCGGAAAATATTATTTTTTGAGAAAAATCAGCTGGTTGTTCATTCATGGAATTGACAAATGAACGACATTTTAAATGGTCTAATGGTTTCAGTTCCTATGTTACTTGAACCTTATATGTCTTCAGAGCTAAATCCTTGTGTAAAATATGCCATGTTGTTGATCCACTAAGTCCAAGTTGTTGTGAACCTCGTCTAATGGACATTTCAGGATCTGCGACAACACTTTCATGAACCAAACCAATATTTTCTTGTGAACGACCACTTCGACTGTATTTTTCACTTTTTTGATCTTCCACGGAACCGGTCCCTTGAAATTTTTTAATAATTCAAACAATAGTGCTTTCAGATTGACCGATTATGTAAAATATAAAGTTCACGTAATTTTCTAAAAACTCTTTTCACAGAACGCTGATTTCCATAAAATAATTCAATAATTTGAACGCGTTGTTGTACCGTGTACGAAGCCATTCTTATAAATGTCATACATCACACTTTTTAAATGCCCACATACCCAGACAAATTCAGTGCGCCATCTATATTTTATTTATTCTTAAGAAAAACCGCGTAATTTCAAACACCCTTTATTAAACACACATAAAATACATATGTGATTAAGCAAAGAAACCATTTATCATTCACAGCAGGAATATCGCAAATTGAACTCTCCAACGCTTACCAGTCTTCTTATTATCATATTCGGTTGCTCTACTTTAGAGCACTCCAATGAAAATCTCTAAGAATAAACAAGATATGTGCGAATTAATCTCATCTCTGATAAATTATCGCTTTCTCATGTTAAAAAAACTGTTTGATAATTCTATTGTCGCTCAGTCATGTTTGGTTTTCCCAACAACCTTCATGCACATATTCCACCGTTAGTAATAAAAGCAATTACGGCATTTTTCCTATACAGAAATCACACTTGTATTTCACTGATGTGATGTATCTACAATTATATTAAATTATAACGCTTCACGTTCGGTAATTGAATTCATATTTACATTATAACATACGTTTGCATTCTGTAGGTAGAGCTAAAGAAATAAATTAAAATAATTTATATTTAAGTATACAAATAAAATAACTAATTTGATACGATAACTAAATTTCTATTTAATATAACCACACATGTCTCGAGGTTACGTTTTGAGTTATCGGATGGAAATTATAAGACCTACAACTGAACTATCAATAGCTACTAATGTCACAGTGCATACATATTGAGTTTTGACCTAAGAACGTCTAAAGGGGCCCATAGACGATCAACTTGGTTGTCAACCTTGTTGTCAACTTGCCATGTTGAATGGGATGTTGAACGTCTGTAGGCTAGTTGGTGGTTGATATTTCATGTTGAAATACGGTTGAAGTAAAATCAAAAACTTTGGATATTTGGTGGGCGGTGCCTGATGTTGGCAACCCTGTTGTAACGTCTGTGGGGAAGCTGACAACAAAGTTGTCAACATCAGTTGTGAATTTGGACTTGTGCAGTTAAGTTGTAGAAGTTTGTGATTGTTTTTGATTACTTTCGTTACCGTTAAGTTGGTTATTATTTGTTTTATTATTGTTTGTGCAATAATTACTGATTATAGGATATGGCCAGTATACCAAATATTCAAATTTGGGTGGAATTTTTTGATACATTAAGAGAACTGCCCGAGCTGTGGAAAGTCAAGTCGGACGTTTTTAAAGATCGCAACAAAAAGAAGAATGCGTGGCCAAAACTTCTAGATGTATACAGACAAATTGAGCCAAATGCGAATATTGACAGCCTTAAGAAAAGACTCACAAATATAAGAACATGTTACAGAAGGGAACTGAAAAAAGTTGAAGAAAGCCAAAAGTCTGGAGCTGGAGCCGAAGATGAGTACGTGCCAAGTTTATGGTATTTTGAAGCATTAGATTTTCTACGTGACCAGGAGGTTCAAATTCGTGGAGTATCAACAATAGATCTTGAGCAGGATGAAGTTGAACCAGCAGAAGTAAGTATTATATTATTTCTTTGTAGCCGTTTTAAAATGCTTTCATTTAACTTGCCCTATATGTTTGCAGAAATTTTATTTTGTTAACAATATTTTATTGAAAAGCACAAGTTACATAAATTTGTTTCTAAATATCAACTTGTAATTATTCTAGCAAGCTGGTGAAAATGTGCCGGGTACTCTTACTTCGCGATCCTGCTCACAGAAGAGAAAGAAAACAGTAGGACAACATATGGCAGAAAGAAATGACCTATTAAAAGAAGCACTGGGACACCTTACCAGGAACGAAACAAACAAGGATGACGCAAGTGTTTTCGCTGAAAGTTGGGCCACTTCATACAGAAAACTATCCCCAAGTCAGCAAATTTACGCCAAGAAAGCCATAGAAGAAATACTAGTCTAGGGACTTATTTTCAATTTTTAATTTTTATTTTTTTTACTAGAATAACACTAATTATTTGTATTAAAAATATAACTGTATAATTAAATATATACATTATAATGTAACTCAGTTACTTTTAATTCTTTTAATACAATTGCATTACAAGAAAAGTTATGCGTTATTATTTATACAGGTACCGATTTTGCCAAGGTACTGCTCCGACTCCATTAAAATAAGTAGTAAATTTTCGCCTTGTCTCTTTTGCATTGGAAGTAGGATTTCTTGAGAGAGTTGGTTCAAGTGCACATAATTGCTGGTGGTCAGTTCTCCAGGGTGCTAACTGGATTTCACAAGTATTTGTATTTTCAACATCTATACTTCCTCGCAAATAAATGGATGAATTATTTCTTCTCAAAAAATTATGTACATAACAGGTGGTTAGAGTAATTATGGCTGCCTTTTCGGGACTCAAATT
The DNA here is from genome assembly GCA_031893035.1 of Dermolepida albohirtum. Lineage (NCBI taxonomy): Eukaryota > Metazoa > Arthropoda > Insecta > Coleoptera > Scarabaeidae > Dermolepida > Dermolepida albohirtum. The sequence goes on along the minus strand of JAVIWB010002449.1, from coordinate 228,834 downwards.
TATAACATTCAAGAGAACACGAAATCTTGAGGCAAGTATGCCAAAAGCATTCTCAACAATTCTCCTTGCTCTGGATAGTCTGTAGTTGAATATTACCTCATCATTTGAAAGGTTATCGCCAGCATAGGGTTTCATGATATTTTTTTCCAAAGGGAACGCATCATCGCCAACAAATACGAATGGCATTTGTTCTGGAAAATCATTATGAAGGCGGCTGAATTCAGGAATTTTGAGCTTGTTGCTCTTAAAGTTGTCATAAAATGTGCTGTTAGATAGTACTCCACCATCTGATACACGACCATTAGCACCGGCTTCAGCCACTAAGAACTCATACTTCGCATCAACTAAAGCAAGCAAAACTATGCTAAAGTTCTTTTTATAATTAAAATAGTAAGATCCGGTATTACCAGGCTTTTTAATTACCACGTGCTTTCCGTCGATGGCACCAATGCAGTTTGGAAAATCCCATCTCCTTCCAAACGCTTCCGAAATTGTCAACCATTCTTTTTCTGTTTTTGGTATCTGAAATCAATATACACAATATACCTATATATATATATATATATAAAACTAATTGATAAACATACTGACTTGCACAACCAACTCTGAATTGTATTAGGAACCCACCTGAATATACTCCTTTAAAACTTTGTTTATAACACTGCAAGTCTCAATGATAATATTCCCAAGACTTTGTGGCGATATAGCGGTGAGAAATTTTAAATCCTCGAAGCTCTGTCCACTAGCTAAAAACCGCAGAGTTGCGGACAGCCGTTCATTCACAGTAATAGCAATTCTCATGTTTGTGTCTTTCCTTTCAATAAAGGGTCGCACTTTATCCAACAAATCATCGTAGGTTTTACTGTCCATTCTTAAAAAGTTTTTTAAATCGTCAGGTGCAGTGACGCGTAGTTCACTCATTAAATTAGAATGAGAAAACTGGCCACGGTTTTGATACCACTCCTTTGACCAAACTTTTCTCTTTTTAGCAGGACGCACCTCATCTTCACATAACTCGTTTAAAACTAAAAACACCACCCAATCTTCACCCATTTTTCACTAAATAAGTTATACTATGCAACCCCGCAAAATAATAAGAAGCAGCAACAGATCACCCAGTAAATAAAAAGCCGATGACACATCCTCGAAAGTGATGTTTACAACTTGGTTGCCAACATTTTGTTTCGTCTGTGGCAACAGCTAATGACAAGGTTGGCAACAAGGTTGACAACCAAGTTGATCGTCTATGGGCCCCATTAAGAGACATAAACAAGGTAAACATATGTGTAAAGTAAACAAATCAAGAAAGAACAGACAGCAAATAAGAATATTAAAAACAGAAAATAACGAAGAAAGTATGCAAAGTGAAGAAGAAAGAGCATACTTGGAAAAAATACAGGCTATAATAGAGAGTTAAAAATAAAGAAAAAAATATATCTGAAAGTAAAAAACAAATAAATTCAGAATGCAAAAGTGGAATAAAACATACAAAATCCTGAAAAACTTCAAGATTAGTACCCTTCTTAACAAAAACAAACTAGGAAGGCAAGGAGCAACCAGGGTTCTTAGACAGATAAAAATACATAAAGCTATAAAGATCGAACGTGTATGTAATGTACGTAATGTCCGACTAGGAAGCTTGATCAGTTAGGTGTTCTGCAATTTCTAAAGCTAAAATATTTATAAATATTGCTAAAACGGGATTAAGGTTACATAAAAGAGTTGTAATCAAGACCAGTTTCAACAGCCATGTCCAATGAAGCTAAGGGACATCAGAGAAACACGTTACACAATAGATGTTGTTGTCATAGCGGAATAGAGTCTATAACCGCTTTGAGTAATTGAACTACTTGTTAGTGTCCCATCTAGAACTTGCAAGCCAAACACGCACTGTGTGTTTGGCTTGCATGTTCCAGGTGCGACACTATGATTTATTATCTGCTGATGACTTAGTTATCAAAATACGTATAGAGAATACGAAAATTATTGTAGAACGGGGTTATATTAACCTTAATTGATTTGCTTTAGTTGTTATTATGTAATATTCCCTGTATAGTTTAATTATGTCTAGCTTTATTCATAAAAGAGTCATAAACGCGCTTTTCTCAAAAATAAGAGATTTCTCCATGGATAATGTAAATTGTCACATCTTTAGGAAAACATATCCAATGCATTGCAGGGAACTTAAACAGCCTTAAATAAGTTAAATGAATTATGGCTTTAAGTTAAATAAGGTTAAAAATTGATTAAACGAATAATAATAATAATAATTTATTATTCAACAGCGTAAGCCATTTACAAAATAATCTTAATGGTAATACAAAAAAAGCAAATCAATAAAGAAAAAAAGAAATAATATATAAAAAATAAGGAATCAAATATACACTTATTTACAATGTAAAATAATTTACTTACAACTTAAAAAGAATAAATCAAGAGTAAGGAAAAAAAATATATTTTCTGAACTTACAAACTAAAGCTGAGCCAATGTCCATACAATAGCTATTTACACTACAACACAAACAAAATTTGGCATTACAAATGATGACGAGTACTGGTAAAATAGAAATAGAAAATTCCGATGTAATGGGAGTCTAGTTCATGAGAACTAATCACTGAAAGTTGACATATAACCCCTTCCCACATTAATTTTCGTATTCGCATACGTATTTCTACAACTAAGTTGTCACCATCAGCAGATAATTAAACAGTGTCGCACCTGAAAAACTACGGCAAAATACTCGTACGAAAACAAATTCCACACACGATCTGTACCGTTGAAAGCCAAAACGCATACTGTGTGGAAAGGGGTTATATATCAATCTTCAGTGATTAAGTTAATCAACGGCAGGCTCCATCAAAAATTACCTCCATGAGAAAAAGATTAAAAAGTTTGAATCACAAACATGTCGGCGGATACAAATCCAATAATATTTGGCTAGTTATTAAGCAAAGACTGCAGTAAACATAGCTACACCTTAAAGTAGTAGTTACCAGGCAACATGTGTAACTGTATAGCGACATATGGCGATTATTATGGGAAAATATTTCGTGGCTTTCCTTTCCCGTTTAAGCGAATATCGACAGCTAAAGAGCTTAAATCACACCACGAACGCGCACGAATTTATATATATTTGACGTTATGCTATTGGATGATGTAAAGAATGGATTATTAATATTATAAACAAACTTCACTGAAAATTTAGCAGGCAGTATAAGCAAACATGATCAGCAACGACCGAGCACCCTTCTAATACACATTTTTTGTTATATCGAGTTTTTTAATCTTTCAGTTTAATGTAAGCGAAGTATCACTCTCTTTCAATTATTATACAGACTGTAACTGTTAATATACAAGATAATGTTGTATCAAAAGTGGGTTAGTATTGTATCTTATGTGAAAAGTGAACCGTCAGTGTATGTTTTAGTGCAACGTGTTTGATTAAGCGCCTTTTAAAACACTGAATATTTTAAAATACAAGTGCATTTTCTATAACTTACTCTTATTACCACAAATGGTCACCAAACGTATAATTTGTTAGACAGATAAGTGCCGTATTTGCGAAAATACAAAGCTTAAACAAACTTCCCTCGAATACTTTCAATTGCAACCATATATGTGTGTTTAAAATAAGACAAGAGAATAATTTAGTTTATTACGAATATATTGTAGAAACTGATACCTACTTGATGTGTACTATGCTTATTCTTTTATTTGTTTGTTCCATTACATTAGAATGAAAAAGTCTAAGGCTTTAGTAGGGAATGTATTGAAGTGTCACACACGGAACCGCAACTCTTTCCTGCATGAGCTGGCAATAATGAGAGATGGGTAAAGTTCATGTACACTCATGAAATATGCAGTGAAGTGCCACTTAAAAATTATTATGACAAAAATAACATGTCACAGCCACCTTCTCTAAAGTATCATGAATGTCACAATGATCAGCAACCAAATTTACAATGCGGCCTGATAAAAATGATAACAACGTTCCTAAACGAACTCAGAAATTAGCAATCAATCGTAGACATAGCTACATATAGACCAGCGAATTTGGCTTTTCTGAAGTTGTATTCCTTCTGTTGAGAATTGCCGGGGAAGTTAAAAAAGTCAGAACTTTTCAGTATTACGTCATGAGCAAGAGCAGGATGATGAGCAGCATGCTCCGGTACCAATGGTCCTTAGCATCCAAGGACACTGAGTTCAAGGTCAGATATTACTATATCCGGTAAACGATCATTAGAATTAAGAACATTGTTAAATTGCTTCGTATTAGCAAAGTTAGTGAAATTTACCAACAGTTGCCTGCGAGTATCAGTGAAGAATCATTATTGAAGTGTTTAATAATGAGAAGTAGAAGTTTACATATTAACTTTTAAATAATAATAATGCGCCAGTGTTAAAGTACGAGGATAGTTTGACAAGTAGTAAGAATGACACATAGGTGGCGTTCGAAATGGTAAAACAAATGCAATTAGGTTGCCTATTTATATGTTTAGATAAATCGGTTGATTAGTTTATTTTTGACAGCTGATTGAAAAAGAAGCAATACGTCATTTTGTTAAAATGAAAAAAGCAGAGTATCGTGCGGTGATTAAATACTTCGTAATTAAGGGTATAAAAGCTACCGAAATAAAAGATTCGTTACGGGAAACATTAGGTGAATCTGCTCCATCATTCGCCACAATAAGTAGATGGATAAATGAATTTAAACGTGGTAGAACAAGCTGTGTTAATGAAGCACGCTCTGGAGCACCCAAAATCGTGACTTCTGAGAAAATGATAACACTTTATCGGCAAACAAGGTGATGGCATCAATTATTTGGGATTCAAAGGGCATTTTGCTCATTGATTACCTTCAGAAAGGTGCCACAGTAAATGGACAATATTATGCAGAACTTCTACAAAAATTAAATATTGAGATTCGTGCTAAACGGCCAGGAATTGCAAAGAGAAAGATTCTGTTTCACCAAGACAACGCTCCCTCGCATACCAGCGTTTCGATGTCCAAAATCTACTTGTTGTATTTCCAATTAGTACGGCATGCGCCTTATTCGCCGGATCTAGCCCCTTCCGACTTCCACCTTTCTCCAAAATTGAAAACGGCACTAGGTGAAAAGAAATTTTCGTCTAACGACGAGCCTTATCATCTTCGTAAACGAGTATTTTGCAAGCCTTCCGGAATCGCATTTTAGAGGTGGTATAAAGGCATTGGAGCACCGTCGGAATAAATGTATTGCTCTTTTAGGAGAATATATTGAAAAATAAAAATTATTTTGTATTTAAAAAATGTGTTTTTCTTTTCCATTCTCACTACTTGTCAAACTACCCTCGTAGAATATCTTCTGTGCATTAATTAATAAAATATTTATAATTATTTTGCGATTGAAGTAGAAACGCTTGCTCTTGTATCATGATAACCATGAATAATAAATACATATGTACTATTCTGCAATAAATTCGGCATAATATTTGACTAATGAAACAGATTTTAAAGTTAAGCAAATGTGTTTATGAATTTAGTGAATTCTAATAAGATAAGAGATGTTGATATTGGCACGAATAAATGAGAGAATCGGCTTGTTAGCAGATAATAAGCGCTCTCAGTTTTCAGGTGGGCGTATAATCAAATAACTTGTAAGTACTTATTTCTAAAACGACACTAAATGTAATCATAATCACACAGATAACAAAGTAAACATCATTCTGAATCTGGAAAATACTTTCGATCGAAAATAAATAGACAAACAGTGTTGAAAACTAACGGAACTACAAGGAATAATATTCGCGTGAGACGGTGAATACCCGTATCTTGTAGGTGTGGCCACATGCATACATTTTAGAACAAACATGTGTAGAAGCACGTCACGAATGCAGTGTTAACAGTTTCGTATACGTCACCAATAAACATACCAATCATCACGAGTAAAATAAATAAAATATTTCGGATGTATCTTGTTTGTTTTGATACAAATTGTTTTTTTGGATCTGATACAGTTTTTAGATTACCTGATTCATCTGATCTATTGAACTTTAAACGTATTACTCGAATGTACAAACGTAGTAAAATGTAAGTGAATTTTCTGAAATCTTCTCTAAGTGTAAATACAGTTTTACGTAACACATATTTGCGAACTGAATGTGAAACATCGCATTTCTTGGAATATAAATTAGAATTATTGCAATCAAAGCTGTTGGTTTTAATTATTTCTAAAGTTTACGAATTGTACATGTCAAAATCAAGGATCTCTGAATGGATATGTTAAGTCAAAAGGCATCTTTTTTTTAATTTCAATAAAACATTTTTTATAGATAAGTTGAAAATTATTTTTTTTTGATTCTTCATTTTCAAAACTCGAATAATCTTGAGATTATAGTTTTACTAAGTCTAGTTAGTCAAGATAAAAATTATTTTGCTTCATTTATCCACATTTTACACTATTTATGAGCTTAATGTTAACCACCATGTACCTTATGATTTTTTTCTAGCTTTGCATTTCCTTACTTACTTAAATTACTTTTTTTTCTATAAAAAAAGTAATTTAAAGTATTTTAAAATGATGGAATTAAAACTTAGTTAGACAGTTTACGAGAATCAATCTTGAGATTGGTGCCACTTTAGTTGATTTTTGACTACAAATGCGAATGAGAACATGTTCAAACCCTCGATTTAGCGAGGTTCAGATTAAAACTAAAATTACTAAAATATATTCAATCTTAAAGATTGATTCGTCATACAATATTACTAATTATAACCCGATATCATTTGTTAGCAATTTTGCTAAAATTTTCAAAACGGCTTTAGACCCTCTCACGTATCCCAGAAGTGCTACATCTCACCATTTTAGAATGGATTTATGGAATGATGATCAATTGTCTTCAACTCAGTGTTTTTCGCAGTTTATGTCCTCTACTCTCTAAGATCAAATAGATGCTCCGAAAAACTTTTGGCGCCGAATAATGATTGGTGAAACCTGAATATATCATACATACGAAACGAAGCAACAATCGAAACAATGAAATGAAGTTGACACAAATGCACCGAAGAAGGCAAAAACGTACACTTGAAGAGAAAAAGTATGGATATTTCCTTTTAGAACTGTAGTGGTTTCCTTCTCATCGATTGCCTTCAAAGTATCAGCCAACGATATCAGATTAATATCGTGTATTCCTTTTAGGTCAACCGCACGATACAGTACAATACACAAGATCCCACTTAAAGAAGACAGGAGAGTTTTTTCTTCAAGATAACGCGTGTATTCACACTTCGACGGTTTTAATGGCAAAAATTTTTGAACCGCTTATCAAACTACTTCCTTGGACAACTAAGGCTATTAAGTCTTTTTGTTTGATGGCCTGAAATTTGGATCTAGTGAAGAAATAGTCATTGTTACTAACGCATATTTTAAAAAATTTAATAAAGATTATTTGAAGGAATGGAAAGGCTTAAAATTCAGAGAAATAAATCTAAAAATTTACAAGAGAAATATGTACGTGGGAAACTAAATTTTTGGCAAAAATTTGTGTTTTCTTGTTTTTCACTAATTATTTATTCGCCCTCATGCTGTGACCTTTTACATCCTCGCGCTTAAACAATTCTTTAAAAATATAGCGTTTTAATATTTCGTACTTTGAACACAACTAACCGCTACAGAAATCAAATGTATTGTTGGTCAATTTTCAAAATAATTGAATATAGTAACAAGCAAAATTAGTAATTAGAAAGTTTTTCAAAAAGTATATGCGGTCATATTCAGTTCTTACACTTATATTCTCGTAAGTTATGGTTAATACTGATAGAACTCACTGAAACGAATACTTAAATCGACATCTTCACACACCAAATGTTAATTCGGTTCAATTCAGTTATACTAGAATTATTTATGCTAAGAATTACGAAGTAAAAGCACTAGATGTCCAAACTAGTTATCCAGAGAAATCGATTGTTTTAACTGCATTCGAGGCGGTGCGGCTTTGATAACGATGGGAAGCGTTCTAAAAGCCGCACCGCCTCGAGATACCTTTCGCGGTATACTTAAGCGGTAAAGAGCAACGAAGACATCACTGGCTTTCCCTCTTATGGCACGGAAGTGGGGTTACCAGCAAAGCCATGTAGCGCTTTACGCACACTAAATACACACTCTCGCTGCCGTGATCGTGACAAGTCCAAAAAACTTACGAACACGGTACAGTTACCTTTACTTTAATATATTAGGTTAGGTATCATACCAGGTGTTACACCGCTGTAAATTGTATAAGATACCACCGAATATGCTACATGTTGACAGGGCAATAAAGACATTCAAATATGAACGTATCCGTGGACAATTCCATTCAAGCTTTTTTAAAAACCAATATCTTTCCCGAAATATGGAAAATGTTTAAAATACGTCCAATTCCATAGAAAGATTCTGCATCCAATATTATTAGTTATCGCCCGATATCAGTGATAATAATCTTAAAATAAAATGTTACATCTCACTATTTCAACATGGATTTATGGAAGGACGATCAACTGTCTTCAATTTAGTGTATTTTTTGCAGTTTGTGTCCGCTACTCTCGGCATCCAGGATGAAGTAGATGTCATATACACGTACTCTGCTAAAGCTTTTGGTTATAGAGGCTATGACGTTCTTCTTCATAAATTAAAATCTTTTGTCTTTGTCGATTCTCTTTTATCGTTTTCTGGCTCTTATTTATATAATAGACCCAAAAGTGTTATTTACGAAGGCCATAGGTCCTACCCCTCTATCCTAGTTTCCGGAGTACCTCAAAATTCCATTCTAGAACCAATAGTACTTCTAATTTCTTTTAATGGTTTACTCAATTTTTTGGGGTGCGAAAGATTTGCTTTTACTGATGACTTGAAGACATATTGCGCTATATCCACGGCAGCCGACTGTCTTCGTCTGCAAAGACAACTGGATAAGATGTGACTTACTCGAATAAAAATATACCTGTAGTTTACAACTGTATTCTGGAAAATGTAGTGCTTTCTCGAACTCACGAAATCACCTTGGTGTATAATTCGATTGCAGGTTTAGTTTTATTAAACATATAGATCAAATATATAGGTCTGCGCTAAAAACCCTGGGGGTTTATAGCACGACCTTCTCGAACTTTCACGGCCACGCACACTATTACGATTTTATATTATTCATATGTTCAAGGCTGAACTACATATCTTTGATATGGAACCCTTGCTACCAAATGCATAAATTTACTGTTAAAGGAGCATAGTGAAAGCTTCTGAAGCTTATGTGTCATATCATAGACGCGGTGTACTTTCAAAAGGATGTTGTTGTTATAATATATTACTTGCTAGAACTGACACAGTTTCTTTCGAATGCAGTCGCTGTTTAGGTTCGATAAAATTTTATATTCAATAGGATTGATTGTACTCAACTTCTCTCTTAAATTAATTTCCTAGCATCAAGATCATTTACTCGTTCACGTCGCATTTTATTTTCGTATTCTGTATACGTATTTCGACAACTAAGTTATCATCATCAGCAGATAACTAAACAGTGTCGCACCTGGAAAACTACGGCAAAATACCCGTACGAAATCAAATCCCGCACACGATCTGTACCGTTGGAAGCCAAAACGCACACCATCGTAATAGTGTGTAAGTTTTGGTGGTTTAACGTTACACTTACTCGAAACTACCTTTCAAACACTGTACAACATTTGTCAAAAATAAAAGCGTCAGAGGGCAACTTGGGGGGTCTTTTGCTTATGCTTTAAATATCGTCATTTCCGGTGCCAAAATAGATACAACAAGTAATAATAACGATGATGTAAAATCAAATATTTTTAAAGAAAAATTCAAATATCTCTAAACTGGTGAATTTATATATGCGCAGAATTTAAGGAAGTCTTCTTAGATTAATTTGTAGAATTGAAATATGCAATAAAAAGTAGACGAGTTGGTAGCAATTTCCAGTTTAACCATGATGAAAATATTTTCTTTGAATAGAACATTCATACAATAAGATTGAAAGAAAAGCTTTACCCCAAACAAATAGTTTCAATCACCTTCGGTGTACATAACTTAATAAATGAGTTTGTTTTAAAATATATTGCAGAAAACGAAATCTTTGCAATGCTTCATATTCCTAGTATATATGACTAACAAAGCTAATATAACCGTCTAAAGTTTAATCGAATATTCGTTCGTGTAATAAAATTGCACTATACAATAAAGTGTCTTCAATTGTTAAGGTTTTAATTTAACATTTGTATATTCGATACCAAAATACAGAAGAAAAAGTTATGCGACAAAAATTCTTTTGATAAAGAGCTCGTCTCCATACATAAGCATGTAGTTGTCGTTGTCAGAAACTTTAAATGTATTTATAGACTTTATAGCAAAAGTAAAGTGTGACGTTTTGTTTGTCTATCTGTATTTATATTGTTCGTTAGATATCAAGCAAATAATATTTATGCTTTTATAAAAAGTAACTGTTCAACTGATGTTTTAAAATTGACAAGTAAATCAATATAACATCTAGTACATCAAGTATGTACAAATAAATGACTACCTGTCGCAGACTTGGACTTTGACCAAACTTGTTGAAGTTCATAAAAAAATTTGCTAAGCTTGTTAGTTAAAGCCTTATCGCTTCAATAAAACGATATCGTTCTCGGTAAACTTTGGTTTTTCCAAGAATGAGCAATACTGTCTTCTATTTTCTTATCTTTACTTATTTACATGTTAACGCAATCATATAAATAATTTCAACCGCTTTTTATTGATATTAATGCACTAAAAATAAAAAATAAATTTAGCACATTTGCCTGATATCTTTCTTCCTTTTCCGGATTTTATAATTTATTATTTGTGTTAGTTGGAAAGAAAATCTTTCGCCGCTGTTACTGTAGCTTCTGTAACTGAGGTTGTATTTTAAAATAAGTCTTATACAGTGGTACCTCGAGATACGAGTTTAATTCGTTCCGTAACTTTGCTCGTATGTCAATTTGCTCGTATCTCAAAGCAATTTTCCCCATTGAAATTAATGGAAATGCCATTAATCCGTTCCAGCCCCAAAAATGCTGCCCCTAATTGTTTATGTTACGTGTTTTTGAATATGAAAAATGTATTTATAAATGACAAATATTGTATAAAAACATAATAAAAGAGAATGTAAAGCAAAGGGGTTTTCCGAAAGGTATACAAGCAGAGGCTTTATCTTGCAGTCGCCACTCGCATTGGCACACATGGCGAGAGTTAGTCTATCCTTCATAGGTTTGTGGTCTGGCATTATCTTCTCCTCTGCCGTCATGTAAGTCGCATTCGGCATCTTCTTCCAGAAAAGCCCTGTTTCGTCACAGTTGAAGACTTGCTGGGGGATGTATCCAATGGCTTCTATCAGTTCGGAAAAAGTTTTGAAATAATCCTCAGCTGCTTTCATATCCGAATTTGCTGCCTCACCATGCCTGACAACGGAGTAGATACCGGTCCTTTTCCTAAAGTTGTCAAACCAGCCTCGACTGGCTTTAAACGAGTCTTCCGATGCCTCGTCCGTGGAAGTGGGGTCTGATTCAGCAAATCACCGTAAATCGCTCGTGCCTTCTCGCATATGATACCATGTGTTAAGGTATCGCTTTTAAGATGCTTCTCCGTCGCCCAAAGCATCAGCAGTTTCTCCTCTTTTCATGGAGAGAGCTCCGGAGCTTAGAAATTATTGTAATGCCCTTAGCTGGCGTTATATCCTTTATCGATTCCTTCTGTTTAAGCACAGTGCATATCGTTGAAGTACTGGGCCCGTACTGCCTCGCCAAGTCAGCTACTCGAACAGCTTGTTCATTTTTTTCTATAATTTCACGCTTTAATTCATTAGACATCATCTTCTTCTGAGCAGTGACCTTTCCATTCACTTTCTTCGGACCCATGGTTATAGAAAGAAGTGTGATAACGTTCCTCATACCTCAAATATCGCTCGTATCTCAAATAACTCGTATCTTAGGGCACTCGTATCTCGAGGTACCACTGTACTGTCTTATGAAGAAATAGCAAATAGTAACTACTTATACTTTTCTTTCATGAAAAGGTAAAGGTTTTGACTTGATTGTACATCATAATAACAAAAGCGTTATTCCTTTTTTATTAAGTAATGGTCTTTACTTTTCAAGTACTTTTCAAGAAAAATAGATTTCCTTCTGATATAGGAACTTCCCTTCTCCTCAACAACATATAATATCGTAATTTCTCGATCATTAAGATACCCAAGCTTCATGGGTAATATCTTGTCGCAATTGACGAATTTACAATTTCTTGAATATCACTGGGACTCTCTCTGTTTAGCGTTATTTTATCCAGAATTCCTCCAGAAACAAATTCCTTGCATAGAATAAGCATGCACGTATACAAAAATTAAAAGAGAATTAAAGATTTTTTTATTTTTTCTGTAATAAGAAAATCTAAATTCAGAAAATCCTTTTGTTGTTACTGATGTGAACAGTAAACTCGATTACTTTTAAAGAATTCTGGTTTCTTCATCCACTATATTCAGCGACTATAATTCAGTGAAAGTTTTTGTTTCTGCACTACGAGGGAGCGTTTTTATATTCGCGGAATGAGCGGGTTGTAGAGGGGTGAGTAGGCGCATTGGGGGCGTCGCCTGTGCAGCGACTCATGATTAGTATAAATACGAAGTTTCATTGTTATTAGACAGTTAGTCTTCGAGCTATCGTCAACCAAGTAACATAATCAGGAGTGAAAAGTGAAATATGGAAAAAATCGAATATCGTGCCGTTATAAAGTACCTTACCAGGCAAGGAAAATCAGTTGCGACCATAATGAATGAGATGTCATTGGTTTACGGCGACTCTTGTCCAGGAAAAACCATGGTGTACAAGTGGCATAGTTTATTTAAACAAGGAAGAGAATCCCTTGAAGCACTTATCCAAAAAGTTGAACAAATTGTACTCGAAGATGCTCGACTAAAGAAGAAACAACTCGCAGAAATGGTTGGAGTATCCGATACAACAATTTTTAAAATCCTACACGATCATCTCGGCATGTCTAAGGTCAGCGCAAGATGGGTGCCGAGAATGCTCACGCCGCCGCAAAAACAACAGCGCGTAGAGTGTTCGCGTGCATTTTTGGACCTCTGTAATGAAGACAAGGATGATGTATTGAGTGGAATTGTTACTGGAGACGAAACTTGGGTTCATCATTATGAACCTGAGTCCAAACAAAACTCCATGCAGTGGCATAAAAAGGGCACAGCACCTCCCAAGAAATTTAAAGTGTCACAATCAGCTGGGAAATTCATGGCAACGGTATTTTGGGACTCGGAAGGAATATTGTTGATTGATTATAAAGACAAAAGTGTTTCTATAACCGGAGAATATTACGCTTTAATATTAGAGCGACTAAAAGAAGCCATTAAAGAGAAAAGACGGGGAAAATTGACAAAAGGTGTTCTGCTTTTGCACGACAACGCGCCCGTCCACAAGAGCCGCGTTGCGTTAGCTGCCCTGCATAAGATGGGCTTCGAAATTGTGAATCACCCACCCTACAGCCCAGACCTGGCCCTGAGTGATTATTACCTGTTTCCGAAAATGAAAAAAGAGCTGCGGGGTAAAAAATTTACTGCCGATGATGAAGTCAAGGAGGCAGTTTCGGCGTATTTTGCAGATAAAGAGAAATCATTTTTTTATGAAGGTATAAATAAATTAATTGAAAGATGTGAAAAATGTATCCGTCTTGCAGGTGAATATATTGAAAAAGAAAAATAATTTGGTTTTTTTATTTCCACCCCTTGTCCCCCATTCCGCGAATATAAAAACGCTCCCTCGTACTTTAGTTTGCAGTGTACTGGTCTTTGTCACTAAAATTTGTATTATGTCTTCAGAATTAAAGACTTAAAATATTTGGACTAGCATCTATCAAATTAAATTTCTTCTCCATAATATTTATATAATTTTCGTATTTTTTTGGTTGTGATTCCTCATACCTTCGAACACTGTCATTAGATTAAACCATGACATTGCTACCTTCAGTTTCTCTTTCCACTATCATCGTCTGGCCAGTTACCATACATTCTTCATCATTTTTCATTTTTCTCAATGCAATTATTGTCTTCTTTGCTAAGTATATCGCCGTAGTCTAAGTAATGTTTTAGACTTCCTCCTCAACTCACGTTGTGTAAGATATTAATCCTTGGCAAACGATAAGTTTTATTACACTATAATTTAAGTGCCTCTCCCTTCCACGTTTTAGATTTCTCTTGAAGCAGGAGTTGTTGTCCAGATAGCTGTGTGTTGTCTTCTCTTCATCTTACCTGATTATTTGAGTTCAGCTTGTTGTGTATCATTGAAAAGTTTTTTTTTTTCGAAGTATTACTTATATTTACTTACAGAATTTTAGTTTAAGTTAGTTTCTGGGCATTTTCTTTTTGTCAATTTGTTTGTTAGTCTCAGGGTGCCATAGGAAGAACAACTTTGTTTGAAGTTGATATGCACCCTGTGATTTCCAGGGGGGGAAGAGGGAAAGAAAAATTATGGAAATTGTATTTTGACTTATCGTAGGGATAAATTTATATACTTCTTTCTTTTCTTTTTGGAAATAAACTATTATTATTATTATCATAGAATAAACTGAATACAACCTTACAACGTGTATGTCTTTTACGAGATTATGAAATAAATCGATTAAGACAGACTGTTAGAAAATTGAATTCAGATTCATAATATTAACATATTTGACTCAATTTTGAAACACTAATAATATTTATTTCGAGATTTGTTCAAATTTAAAGTAATTTTAAAGATTCTGGTTACTATAAATCAACTTTATCGATATAGACTAAATTGTGGGTCGAAATCGAAACCAGTTTAGAAATTCGGATCTTAAGCACTTTCTTAACTGCAGTTTAACAGGCGATTAAACTCAGGAAGACTATATACTTTTTCAGTAATAAGATGTATTCCCTTCTCTGGATATATGTTTATTATTTTCAATTTTAGTAGTTATTTTAGATAATGTAACTCTAATTTATATATGTACCTCTTTGTAGTGGGACAGATGCGATGTACATCGCATCTACTGTATTGCCCTCCCACTTTTTGAATTATTTTTTAGAAATTTATTCTCTGATTTGTGAGTTTATTACTATTCGATGGATGTAAATATTTAATTTTTTGTACTTTACATTTTAACGATTTACTACAGTAACAAAAACTATTTAGTTCCTGTCTTTTATTTATTGACTTTTGTTATTACGATTTCGAATCACAATTCTTCTGACACTCGTATTTTTGCTGCGTGGGATGTCATTTTTCTTACAATATTTTACGTTACAGTTTCTCTCAGAGACTTCGCTTTTAACGATTCATTCTGAAGAAATATAAAATAATGTTAGTAAGATGCAAGCAGGTACGTGATATGTTGCAAGATATATTTGATTTCCTGTCTTTTTTGTTTATATGTATAAAACCAGATAATGGTAACAGTGCTGAGTAATATGCTTTGCACAACGTGTACTCAAAGTTTCGAAGTAAAAATTCGCAATAGTAATAATTGTTCAGTTTTTTTTCCCTATTAAAAACAAAGTCCGAATTAGTTCATGGATAATTGTGGAAGTAAGCGTAATGTAAAATAATAATACCACAACGTTTGATAAGAAACTTTATTGGTGTGAATCAATTTTATTACATGTATCATCTTACTGTAAGATGTATGTACATATATGACTTCTTCCAAGATTGTCTAAACATTCAACGTTAACCTACACTATACATATGCATATGAGGAGTGTTTTATCAAAACGCAATAAATCCATCCGTATTATATTAAATGAAAATGTAAAATTATTGACACAGCTGAATGAATTTTCGTATATGGAGTGTAGCAAAAAAAGCATATATATATATATATATATATATATGCTTTTTTTGCTACACTCGTCGTTTCTGCGTCAATTTATTCCTTTCAAAGTTCTGTAGTGTCTATTCTATTGTTAATAAGATTACAGCGTTTAGATGCATTTTCGATGCGATAATTACTTTACGTTTTAATCTTAATATTATTCTAGTCATCTAAAGCTTTCTCTTGCAGGAAAACAGGAAAATTTCATTTTACTCACTTGTTCCAGACACTTTTACAAATACTTGAAGAACTTATTTCACAATGCACATTTTCTTTACCCAAAATATAAATATTACCAAACTTTTTGTAAATGTCGTGATCCTCTTCTGGAAAAATAATTTTAGCATCGTATCTCAACACTGGCTCTGCTTTTTCGAAGACAAGATTAACTGTAAAATAAGAATAACCACAAACGAATAAATACAATATCATTTTGTTTCGACAACCGCCACACAAAAATCCAACTTTCCATGTGTCAGCGAAGTTTCAATTTCTTTAGACTACTATTGGGCATCCAAGCTCCTCAAAACCTCTTCCACTTAGATCTTTACTCAGGATTAATGGATCGAATACGAGCAATGCAAAATCCATAGAAACGCTAACTGTAATGAATGATATGCCTCTAGTATGTATAATTTTGAAAGATTTTGCGCCTGTCGAAGCTTGAAGCATTAGGTATCTGGGTTTTCTTTTGTATCTTTTATGAGTAAAAAATTATTTGACTGGAATTTGGCATATTTTCAAATCGCATTCACATTTAGACTTTGCCTCACTACCTATTGAAATGTTGTAAAGTTGTTTATTAATTGCATAATAACTGCAAACACTTGAAACTGGTAACCCAAATCCTAGACGAAAGTCAAATGAAAATATTTTATGAAAATAATTATCATTGACACATTTATTAACTTCTGCAATTGTATTGTACCAACATCTTTTAAATATTTACTGTGATGATCAGTATAATATTAGAGAATTTTTACTTCAAAAATAATAAAGCACTATACAAAATTTAACACAAAAACTCATTTGTGTGATTCTTACAAAATATCTTTATCGAAAATGGATAACAGTTGTTTCGTCAGCACTGTGAATTCTTCAGAGTCAAATGTAAATCTAACACAAATGCTATATACTATATTCTAGTCAACTAAACTATTTTCATGGTAGGGATGATATACAATTACAATGAAATAAGTTTAACAAAGGAGAATTGTTCAAATCTACTTGGTTATTTAATAAATTATTACATTTTCTATATTTGTATATCTCAATAGTTTGAAGTAATGATACTTTAACCCTTCATTTTCTCAATGTAGAATGTGAAAATTCGGAAAATAAAGAGTTAGAATTATTTAAAGCCGACGTCGAACCCATTAAAAAGGCGTCGATACCGATCTTGAAGAACATCTCCAAAGATGAACATAAAAATTCATTCGACCTGTTAATTGACTATGCAAAACTTTGTCTATACAAAGTTTTGCATAGTCAATTAATCAATTAATTATCT
This sequence comes from Dermolepida albohirtum, assembly GCA_031893035.1. Taxonomy (NCBI): domain Eukaryota; kingdom Metazoa; phylum Arthropoda; class Insecta; order Coleoptera; family Scarabaeidae; genus Dermolepida; species Dermolepida albohirtum. The sequence goes on along the minus strand of JAVIWB010002449.1, from coordinate 211,445 downwards.
ATATGCGGAAGGCGTCTACTTTGAATGAAATAAATGAATTTTACCAAAATAGTAAGCTTTTAGTTTTACTTTAAAAAAGTCTAGTTTTTTCTGAGACAGACTGTGTATATGATTTTAAAGTGTCAACATGGTGAAGCTCCATCTTTCTAACCAACTCAGATCGTTTTCTGAGGAAGAGACACTTCTTTCACTCTTTACTCTGTGGAACTATGTGGAATCCTGAGCGTATACATCATCTCCTATTGATGAAAATCTGTATTAACAGAAACTTCAGGGTTTTTTTCTGCCGGCTTTTGCTTTGATGATAGTCTTCCTTTTTCTAGCCACTGAGTGTTCTGCTGTTTAATCTTAGAATAATACAAATACATCCAAATTATATCCACAGTAATAATCATTTTCTGTTGTAATCCACCATCCTATTAAACATTTTTTGTAGTACACACGAACTACTATTCCATTTATTCTTTCTTATCCTTGAATCCAGACACTAAAAATATTTTGAACAGATATTTGAAGAAAGTTATAATTGAGATAGTGAACTGAACGCCAATAATTTTTGTTTCGGTGCTGATAGCTTCCAGAATTAGCAAAGTAACTGAAGCAAATGGACTGCTTTGCAACTGGTAGTTTATCTGATTACATTTAAATTCTCTTTGTACCATCGAAAATAAGCAGACGTCGCCATAGAGGTTCCTTGGATAGCATTTATATTATGGGAGAGATTTTCAGTTTGGATTTTACCAGATGAACGTAAAATTTAATTGCATATCTTTACTTTTTCGTTTTATCCATCACGATTTTTAGAGACACGATAACAATATCACAAATTTCGTGCTCTGTTAAAAGAAAATAAGTAAAATGTGAGAATTGGCAAAATGAAATTGAAATTGAATAATATTTTTTGCTTTTAGCATTTTGTAATTCATTGTACAGAATAAATTCAATCTTAGCTTTTGCTCAAAAGATCAGACTGAAGCTCATGTTATTTGTATGAAGATAATATCATAAATTAAGTCCCATCAATTACAATTTATTAGTAATACATAATGCCTTATCTGAGTACTAACTTTATGAAAAAAACATAGAATAATTTTTTTTATTTCATAAAAAGCTTTTTATTCTTTTCTAAAATTATCTACGGCAACAAATCGAATATTTTATAAAATGGAAAATACCAGAAAAATATCAAAAAGTAAAATACGTAGGAAGTCGACATTTCATTGATCCTAATTATTTGCCTTCCTCATTCTCACACCATTATAAATGTAATGAAACAAGTCAACCTTTATACGTATTGTTCTCTGTGTAAACCAAAAGAATTATCCACTAATTCGTAATGACGGATCTTCGAGTTTGATCTTTTAATCGGCAGTCTGTGCCTAGCGGACGCAAAAAAAAGATTTATCACTGGTTTTTACCCGGATGATCGTGTCTCTTTACGTGTATTCCATTTAATGATGTGACTATTGATAAACCAAATTGATTTTAACGTAGCATAGAACAATGCTGAATTCATTATATACAATAGAAAGTGTATCATTTTCATGAACTAGTTTTTTTTTGTGACTGTATTTACGGGTGGATTTTATTTTTACGAAAAAGATAATTCGAAACAAATGTGCAATATACAATAGTAGAAGCAGAAAGCTTATAAACCTTATTAGAATTCGAGAATGTACTTTAAATATAGTAATAGTAACAGTAAGTAATAATAGGAACACTTCAGAGGCAATACAAAAACGCGTTTGTATGGTACTCGTCACAAAAATGGTTATAATAATCCGAAACATGGATTAACAAAATTCGCCTAAGGTGAACAATACAATAGTATAACCTTTTTACTAAATTATCCAATAATATGTTAGAAAAAAATTTTCAGAGATTTAAACGAAATTGTATTTTCATATCTTTATAATATTGAGTCATATTTTCTAAAACAATGCCTTGCTTTCTAATTTAAAAGGATTTCAATATTGTACATCTTGATGACCATAGTTTTGCTAATGTAATCAGTTATATCTTGCAGAAACAAATGTTATTATTATTGTTTCCTTATTTCTTAATTTTTCAATAAAAAAAATATATGTTGACCTAGAGAAAACAAAAATGGATTCCATAATTTTAAGGTAAAGTAATCTCAATCACCTAATAATTATAGTTATTATAACACAAAGAAATTGTTGCACCTGGAAATGTAGTAACCGTAGAATGAAACCTTCTGAAAAAAGGGTGCTTTTGTTATTGCGTAATAAAAAATTCAGAAATAAATTAAACACCCAAAAATGGAAAAACAAGAATTTTAAATACGAATAATTATAGTTAAAAATAAAGAACAAAAGAAATAAATAATATAAAAACATTATTGATGAAATAATCGTAATACAATGATTAGACTTCAACGTTACACATTTTACAAATATTGTGCAACATTATGTGTCAGTGTTTCCTTTTGCTGATGAATATGTTAATGAAACACCCATTAATAGAACAATACGAACTTAGATTTGGAAATAATGTCAGTCGTAACTCGACATATACAAATTTACGATGAGGCTGCCTTATAGCGACGAAATGTATAAAGTTACTGCAAGAAGTCTTGAGCTAGAAATAAGTAACAGAAAGTGAGGATGCGCGTAGTTACAAAAAAGTTAGCGCCAATGGGGTTCTAAAAACTACAAGACAATATGTCTAAATCGAACAAGTCTAAATCAAACTTTGTGAAAACATACTGACAGATTAAATGTTAATCATACTACAGTAGCATAGTGCCTACAAGTAATAGATAAAATTAAAAAATAGATATGTCATAAAGAAAAGACAGGTATGGACAGCTTAAATGTATGTTACTGGCATGAAAAGCAGGTGCATAACTTTTCTAGGTCGACTAGAAACATAGAAAGCGAAATTCTAGAAGACAATTTTCAATGTTCAATTTTTACAATTAATAAATCTTTAGTGCAAAATTTCTCTTACGATTTTCACCCCATTGTAGTCTCCATCAACGTTTCGCTTTTCATATTGTCATCTTCTTTAAAACCTGCTATCAGATTGATTCTCTCTGTTAGCCATATCGAATCCGATAGCATATATTGAGAATTGATATGAAAATGTTTATGGAAACTACAAAAGGACGAAACCACCAAGAATATTGAACTATTAGAGACAACGGCCATGAAAATCTATGAATAATAAATGTATTTATTGAAAAGATAAAAGAGCGTTTAGCGATACGCGTCAGCAATATATATATATCAGATCGATTCAAATTTATATTAATTTTTCTTATTCCTATAAATTTACATACGTAGACAGCCATGTTAGCGAACCGTTTGGCCGCAGTGGCAGTTTGAATTTTCGCAAAAATTTTCGGTTTTCCGGTCATAACTCGAGAACGCGACGTCGTAGCAGGTTCCGGTTTGAAGCAGTCGATTCCGGACGTCAATACGCATCCGGCAGTGTCCGCGCCGTCGCCGAGAGGCCCTTGGTTCGCGAGATAGCATGCCGATTTGAACGAAAATCCAAAATTTTCGCGATTTTCGCAACTTGCAAAAGCATAAAATAGAGGTATCAAAACGTCGAAAATCAACACTTTGATTTTTCCGTTTTTTAAATTTCATCGCTTGAGGTTCAAAAAAATCGCAAAAATCGTCAAACGGCCATAACTTCCACATTTTTCGTCCTATCGCCACAAAATTTTCACCGATGAATGTACTCTTCACAAGGATTAAAATGAGCACAAGCGCATCGCTGTAGAGCGAACCGTTTGGCCGCAGTGGCAGTTTGAATTTTCGCAAAAATTTTCGGTTTTCCGGTCATAACTCGAGAACGCGACGTCGTAGCAGGTTCCGGTTTGAAGCAGTCGATTCCGGACGTCAATACGCATCCGGCAGTGTCCGCGCCGTCGCCGAGAGGCCCTTGGTTCGCGAGATAGCATGCCGATTTGAACGAAAATCCAAAATTTTCGCGATTTTCGCAACTTGCAAAAGTGTTTTTTGCGAATATCTCGAGAACCGAAAGAGATACGATGCCAAATAGGTACATTTTCTGAATCAGCAGATCAAAATACATAAGATAGAACCATCGAATCGGCGAAAATCGCAACTTTATTTTTTTCGAGAACCGTAAGAGATACGATGCCAAGTAGGGGTTGTTTCTGAATCAGGAGATCAAAATACGTACGATAGGACCATCGAAACGGCGAAAATCGCAATTTTAATTTTTTCGATTTCACCAAATTTAGTTTTTCGCGAATATCTCGAGAACCGAAAGAGCTAGCGCATTCCCGATGCGTTTTTCGTAATCAGCGGGTTCGAATACATAAAATAGAGGTATCAAAACGTCGAAAATCAACACTTTGATTTTTCCGTTTTTTAAATTTCATCGCTTGAGGTTCAAAAAAATCGCAAAAATCGTCAAACGGCCATAACTTCCACATTTTTCGTCCTATCGCCACAAAATTTTCACCGATGAATGTACTCTTCACAAGGATTAAAATGAGCACAAGCGCATCGCTGTAGAGCGAACCGTTTGGCCGCAGTGGCAGTTTGAATTTTCGCAAAAATTTTCGGTTTTCCGGTCATAACTCGAGAACGCGACGTCGTAGCAGGTTCCGGTTTGAAGCAGTCGATTCCGGACGTCAATACGCATCCGGCAGTGTCCGCGCCGTCGCCGAGAGGCCCTTGGTTCGCGAGATAGCATGCCGATTTGAACGAAAATCCAAAATTTTCGCGATTTTCGCAACTTGCAAAAGTGTTTTTTGCGAATATCTCGAGAACCGAAAGAGATACGATGCCAAATAGGTACATTTTCTGAATCAGCAGATCAAAATACATAAGATAGAACCATCGAATCGGCGAAAATCGCAACTTTATTTTTTTCGAGAACCGTAAGAGATACGATGCCAAGTAGGGGTTGTTTCTGAATCAGGAGATCAAAATACGTACGATAGGACCATCGAAACGGCGAAAATCGCAATTTTAATTTTTTCGATTTCACCAAATTTAGTTTTTCGCGAATATCTCGAGAACCGAAAGAGCTAGCGCATTCCCGATGCGTTTTTCGTAATCAGCGGGTTCGAATACATAAAATAGAGGTATCAAAACGTCGAAAATCAACACTTTGATTTTTCCGTTTTTTAAATTTCATCGCTTGAGGTTCAAAAAAATCGCAAAAATCGTCAAACGGCCATAACTTCCACATTTTTCGTCCTATCGCCACAAAATTTTCACCGATGAATGTACTCTTCACAAGGATTAAAATGAGCACAAGCGCATCGCTGTAGAGCGAACCGTTTGGCCGCAGTGGCAGTTTGAATTTTCGCAAAAATTTTCGGTTTTCCGGTCATAACTCGAGAACGCGACGTCGTAGCAGGTTCCGGTTTGAAGCAGTCGATTCCGGACGTCAATACGCATCCGGCAGTGTCCGCGCCGTCGCCGAGAGGCCCTTGGTTCGCGAGATAGCATGCCGATTTGAACGAAAATCCAAAATTTTCGCGATTTTCGCAACTTGCAAAAGTGTTTTTTGCGAATATCTCGAGAACCGAAAGAGATACGATGCCAAATAGGTACATTTTCTGAATCAGCAGATCAAAATACATAAGATAGAACCATCGAATCGGCGAAAATCGCAACTTTATTTTTTTCGAGAACCGTAAGAGATACGATGCCAAGTAGGGGTTGTTTCTGAATCAGGAGATCAAAATACGTACGATAGGACCATCGAAACGGCGAAAATCGCAATTTTAATTTTTTCGATTTCACCAAATTTAGTTTTTCGCGAATATCTCGAGAACCGAAAGAGCTAGCGCATTCCCGATGCGTTTTTCGTAATCAGCGGGTTCGAATACATAAAATAGAGGTATCAAAACGTCGAAAATCAACACTTTGATTTTTCCGTTTTTTAAATTTCATCGCTTGAGGTTCAAAAAAATCGCAAAAATCGTCAAACGGCCATAACTTCCACATTTTTCGTCCTATCGCCACAAAATTTTCACCGATGAATGTACTCTTCACAAGGATTAAAATGAGCACAAGCGCATCGCTGTAGAGCGAACCGTTTGGCCGCAGTGGCAGTTTGAATTTTCGCAAAAATTTTCGGTTTTCCGGTCATAACTCGAGAACGCGACGTCGTAGCAGGTTCCGGTTTGAAGCAGTCGATTCCGGACGTCAATACGCATCCGGCAGTGTCCGCGCCGTCGCCGAGAGGCCCTTGGTTCGCGAGATAGCATGCCGATTTGAACGAAAATCCAAAATTTTCGCGATTTTCGCAACTTGCAAAAGTGTTTTTTGCGAATATCTCGAGAACCGAAAGAGATACGATGCCAAATAGGTACATTTTCTGAATCAGCAGATCAAAATACATAAGATAGAACCATCGAATCGGCGAAAATCGCAACTTTATTTTTTTCGAGAACCGTAAGAGATACGATGCCAAGTAGGGGTTGTTTCTGAATCAGGAGATCAAAATACGTACGATAGGACCATCGAAACGGCGAAAATCGCAATTTTAATTTTTTCGATTTCACCAAATTTAGTTTTTCGCGAATATCTCGAGAACCGAAAGAGCTAGCGCATTCCCGATGCGTTTTTCGTAATCAGCGGGTTCGAATACATAAAATAGAGGTATCAAAACGTCGAAAATCAACACTTTGATTTTTCCGTTTTTTAAATTTCATCGCTTGAGGTTCAAAAAAATCGCAAAAATCGTCAAACGGCCATAACTTCCACATTTTTCGTCCTATCGCCACAAAATTTTCACCGATGAATGTACTCTTCACAAGGATTAAAATGAGCACAAGCGCATCGCTGTAGAGCGAACCGTTTGGCCGCAGTGGCAGTTTGAATTTTCGCAAAAATTTTCGGTTTTCCGGTCATAACTCGAGAACGCGACGTCGTAGCAGGTTCCGGTTTGAAGCAGTCGATTCCGGACGTCAATACGCATCCGGCAGTGTCCGCGCCGTCGCCGAGAGGCCCTTGGTTCGCGAGATAGCATGCCGATTTGAACGAAAATCCAAAATTTTCGCGATTTTCGCAACTTGCAAAAGTGTTTTTTGCGAATATCTCGAGAACCGAAAGAGATACGATGCCAAATAGGTACATTTTCTGAATCAGCAGATCAAAATACATAAGATAGAACCATCGAATCGGCGAAAATCGCAACTTTATTTTTTTCGAGAACCGTAAGAGATACGATGCCAAGTAGGGGTTGTTTCTGAATCAGGAGATCAAAATACGTACGATAGGACCATCGAAACGGCGAAAATCGCAATTTTAATTTTTTCGATTTCACCAAATTTAGTTTTTCGCGAATATCTCGAGAACCGAAAGAGCTAGCGCATTCCCGATGCGTTTTTCGTAATCAGCGGGTTCGAATACATAAAATAGAGGTATCAAAACGTCGAAAATCAACACTTTGATTTTTCCGTTTTTTAAATTTCATCGCTTGAGGTTCAAAAAAATCGCAAAAATCGTCAAACGGCCATGAAAGGTTTCGCCAAGATATAAAAGAAGTGGAAAAGCAGCAACAGAAGAAGCACAAACCGAAAATTTTATGGGAAGCGAAAACGATATTAAAGGGACTATTACGCAAGATTTACTAATTTTGTATTGTTTTTATGAGAAATGTTTGGTTACTAATGAGTTTAATAAAATATAAAATATACATTTCATTATTTTTTAGTATTTGGCTTGCTATTCCTAAAATACATCTGTTTCTTTGTGAGGAAATCCTACGCCCGCTGTAAGATTTGATCCGGCCCTCGAGACATTGTAGTATTATTTCATGTCTGATATCTATCGCTAAAAATTATGAAAACTACTTTTAAACGCGGCCCGCGAACGTATTTGCACATTAAAGTTTGGCCCATAGCATGTCAAAGGTTGCCCATACTTGCCCTAGGCGATAGAAAAAACGGTTTTCGTTTTTGACTACAGCACTGAAAAACACACAAAAATGTGTTAAAACAATTTTTAAAAAAGTATTTTTTGCAGGTGTGCCATTAAAGTAATGAACGTAGTACTGAATATTTTCATTATATCAAATTAGATATTTATAGCTTACATTCAAAATAGTAATGTCGCAATTGTAAACTATATTTAAAATTATTCAAATTAGGGCATACAAAATATAGAAGTGAAATCCATAATCAGCTAGGCATACACAACATACATAATATGAATATTTGATGTGAATTAGTTTATGCATATTCACATAATGATAAGGGATTCGATAATATATTACATTACACGCTCGAAGTAGGTGGACCAGTGCCTTTTTTTTGTCTGGACTTAAAACCTGACCGAGACTGAGTAACGGCCATTTATGTACGGTCGATGAATGAACATTTACTATGGATAGAAAGTAATTGGTACATAAGAACGACGACTATGAGAGTCACAACTCACACATACGTATACATTACAGGTATACACAAGAAGTAGCCAACTGATTGAATCGAATATAAAAAAACGCATGCAATGGAAAAGGAAAATAAAATGACGTTGAATAATTAAGTGAAATGGTATGTGGGGCGTCTTCGTGGGTTTCACATTTCAGATGTGTCGGACGATTACCACGTTGACAGCAGAATGTACGAGATGGCGCTGTTGCATCCCTCAGATAACACATACACCTGTGCATACATGTGTGTGTGTGCATCGGCGATGACCACCACCAGCTTCCATATCACTAATGAACCTCACCGCCCCAAGATAGGCTGCGTGTTCGACTTCACCATTACTTGCTTCATTAAAGTGAGCTAATATGACATGATTGTCTTCATATGTATCTGTACGTTACACCCAATTACATATACTCGGTGATTATTTCAATTTACCTTCTGCACGCAATATAATTTTAAAATACTAATTATTTGAGTAAAAATGTCGTGAATGTACACATATAAAACGCATTCCTGCAGCGAGGCTTTGAACTACAAGAATTTTCACTCGTAAACTAAAAATTTTCTGAGCGTTTTTGGTAGTTCTTCGATTAAAAATAGCGTCGTCTAGACTAAAAGATTAGTCATAGAAAATCTCCACGTATTGATTTGAAGTATCACATTTCCCCTAGTAATTATAATACTATAGAAAAGAGATGTACAAGCAAACATTGCCTTCATAAATTATATGTAATAAAACTGCTTTCGTGAAAGTTCAAATTCAATGTTTTACTGAAATTATAAACACGATTACCTTAACCAAAACCATTTTATTTTTTTTTAAAATTATTAAATATCTCGGGCTTCCATATTCCGCGATTATTCTCCAAATTAAAGATATTCTCACTAATTAAGCGTCTTACATGATAACTGTTACCGCAAATACGCACACGGTTGAAATACTCGGTTATAAAAGGAATCTGGGATTTTATTTGATTTTTTTTTACTGTCTTTTATACGATAATTTTACTATTTAAATTGGTGATGATAAAATACCATGAAGAGTAATGATAACGTTATATATTAATATATCTCGTAGAGATAGCGGTAGCTGCGGTTTATGACTAAAACTTACTATCTAAGTTCTTGAAACATTCTCTTAATAATGTGTCGTACTTATACAATCATTCATGTATTTTCTTTTTAGCATTATTATGAGGAAATATGAAAATATTGAAAATTTATTAAACGCTTAATTTTAAATTAATAATAGTATACATTGAGAGACTTACAGTACAATCTAATTCATTTATTAAATAACGATTGCTTTTATTTGTAAATCAAATTCTAATTACATAATAAAAGTCGAACAATACTAATAATAATATAATATTATTAATAATTATAAAAGAAGAAAAACAAAACAATACATGTAACGCATCCTCGCCAAATAATGCAAAAGCATATTGACAAAGAAGCAATCAACGAATAGATGAAAATTGAAAATATTGACGCAGAAGCTCAAGGTTTCATGATTGCCATACAAGAACAAGGTGATCTTGATGGAGCCTGTGGTTGATTAACTTGATCACTAAGGTTGCTATATAACCCCTTTCCATATTAATTTTCGTAATTCCGTATACGTATTTCGACAACTAAGTTGTCATCATCAGCAGATAATCAGTGTTGCACCTGGAGAACTACGGTAATAAATACGTATACAGAATTACGAAAATTAATGTGGAAAGGGGTTATATAGCAACCTTAGTGATCATACAAGAACAAGTTGTGTAAACCAGCAACTATGGTAAATATTTATAATGCAAAATGACGTAGTAGATATGTGCAGACATTATCAAAAAATATCAGAAACAATTGAACATATCACAGGCGCGTGTACGAACAAACAGAAAATATAACGCGACATAACAATATTTGTAAAAAAGTACATACAGATCTTGTAAAAACTAATAGACACAATTGACTAGTGGTACAAAGACGAACTACAAATAATTCTAGAAAATTCGACACTTAAATTATATTGAAATAGAAATATTCTAACGAATCACGCAGTAATACACGGCAGGCCAGATATTACACTAACTTATGAAGAAACTAAAGAGACATACCTAATTGACGCTTCCATATTTAACACTCATTATACTATTTTCAGCAGAAGTATACAAAGGAGCGCTGTAAATATACCCTTATAGCAGAAAAGGTGCAGCAACTATGGCTTCAGAAGCAGTTTAAAATTGCACCAATAATAATTTCTACCACCGGAGCAATTCCCAAATAACTCTATGAAAGTCTTAAAGCACTTCATATATATATATATATACAACTATGCTCAAATGTATTAGACACCTTACGAATTTATGTACATACATACATACATATATAGTTTATATAGTTTAGTCAAAAGAGAGGTGAGGAAAATAAAACTGTTGTGAAAATTATGTACAAAGTGTTATTTAGTAATATAGTACAATTTATCAATATTTTGTCGCTCTGCCCTTGGCCTTAATGACAGCTCGCACTCGTCGAGGCATACTTGCTACTAAATTGTAATACTCTGCCGGTGGTATTGCAGCCCATATTTCGCGAATTTTTGTTGATAATTCTGCTTTTGACAGGCATTTATGTTCCGTGATCTTAGTTTTTAAGATACGCCACAAATTTTCAATGAGCGACAAATCGGGGCTTTGTGGCGGCCAATCTAATACCTCCACTGTGTTTTCCTCGAACCAACGCATTACAGCTCCCGATTTGTGGCAGGGCGCATTATCTTGCTGAAAAATCTATTGTGGAATATCCTGGTCGAATAGTTTTTGCACGGACGGTTTTAATACTTCCTCCAACATGGCTAAATAGCGTTGCCTATTCATCCGTCCATCGCACAGGCACACTTCTCCAACACCGTATGCAGACATACAACCCCAAACCATGATACTACCACCTCCAAATTTTACTGTGGGAATGATACATTGTGGTTCATAAACTTCCCCTTGCCTACGCCGAACGTATAGCGTCCCAGGTAGTCCCCAAAGCTGCCAGGCAAAAGAAGAAAGTTAGCACTTAGACAGGATTGATTTTGTTTAATGTTACATGTAGACTGAATTGCATACAACGATAAGAATATTAGTCATGAAGACGTACTTACATACCTCGATATTCGATTCATCAGACTAAAGAATCTTCGACCACTTCTCGATTGTCCAATTTTCATGTTGTTTTGTCCATAAATACCGCTTCCTTTTATGAGCGTCAGTTAAAAGCGGTTTACATCGCGCTTTACACCCTCGTAAACCAGCACGCTGGAGACGCCTTCTCACTGTTTGGGCAGAAACTGTTACGCGATAACGCTGTTTCAGCTCACTGGCGAGCTGTTTCGACGATTTTTTCCTATCACTGAGAGCCAGTCTTTGTAAAATTCTGTCTTCTCTAATCGAGGTACAGGGTTTTCTGCCACTTTTTGGTCTGTTAACAAACGACCCACTCTCCTGATATCGACTAATGGTTGTACGGACTGCACATCGCGAACATTTTTTTTTGTAATTGCAACTATTGATAACTTCTGGGAATGCAGTAGCACTATTTGGGCGCGTTCCCCTACCGACAACTCGCGTGTTTTAGGCATTTTTCTTCAACAAATAACTGATACAACGTGAAAAAATAGGATAATCTAATTGATCTCTACCACAAACTCACAAACGCACGTTACTCACACACTGCTAGAATGACACTAAATTTCTAAAATCCACAATTTCCCCTTTCCACCTATTCTTTTCAATAGGGGATTAACTAGGGTATTCAAAAACGCATTTCTGTAAATACCATTAAATATTTTTACGGTTAATTTCCGTCAGACTTGGATAATACCGAGAATAAGGGTTTTTACCTGGGGTATCTAATACATCTGAGCATGGTCGTATATATACATATATATAATATATAATATATTATATATTATTGCAAAAACTGTTCTAAATACTTGCCCAATTGTTAGCAGATTTCTAAATACACAATAGGCGCGAACCTAATTCTATTTGCATTTAAACGCAAGGATATTAATAATGATATTAATTATACTTCTATGATATAAAGCATCAACGATGCCGATGATTGCGTGACCCAGATCGGTCTACTGGTCCAGGAAAAGAAGAGGGTCTACGAGATTCGGGAAGTGGTTGGAGACAAACAAACGAAAGCAGAAGCTAAAGCGTTTAAAGTGGCAAGAAAGTTGACGAAATGAAACGAGAGGAAGGTGGACGAGGAGAATCAGCAGTAGTATCACAGATCAGCTAGATCGCGACAGGTGAGCTAAATTACTACTCTACCCAGTGTTCTTCAATATATATTTGGCAATGCTTAAGATGTAGGTCGCGCAATATCAGGAAATATGCCCTCTGACCCCGGACAACCTTGTGAAAACAATCTGAAAACTGGACTTGTGAAGAAAGTGCTGAAAAGGATGTAAAAGATACCGAAGTAGATGTGGTAGGTTAATTAGTAGTTAGCAATTGTGGCTAATTAGATGTATCTTGAAGCAGTCCGGTTCCGGGATGGAATTTCACGTTAACGAAGTCAAGTTTTTAGTGGGCGCGGACCCCACGCACCGGGGATTTTGGTCTCTTTCCTGACGCTAGGTTCAGGAATTTCTTTCTTCGATAAAAAGAATATACAGCGTCTTAAAGCTCCTATTGATTTACTGTTTTGTAGTATATAGTAGCACCTCAGTATTAGTCACGTGTAGTCCAAACCTAAATCCATAGATACGTGGTTGAGTGAAAAGTATCCCGACGTTAGACTGAGTGAATTAAATCTACACCATAGTAATAGTATATGGTACTTATTCTCTACAGGACATAATTACATGACAGTAAATTCACATTAGCACAACTATTGAAAGAAAAATGCTACAAAATAAAAAAAATACTACAGAATATAGTACAGCTATAGAAATTAATAGTTGAATCAATAATAAATCATAAAGAACGGAATAATAAAAAAGTAAAAAAGAGGATATAAAAACTAATAGTATGTTAATAATAATCAAAAATTACCAACACAAAATACTTACGTATTATAAGAGAAATACGAATAAATGTAGTTAATTATGCGGCTTGACAAATAACGTGAATGTGACACGTCGGAAATCTGATGGAAGTAGTTACAAGATAGAAATATTAGAGGAACTTACTAAAACGCTAGTTCTGTCGAAATCTATATAGATGGTAGTTGATGGTCTAGAACTCAAATCAAAACACTTTAAAATGCAATTTGCACAAGAACTACAAACAATCAATCCTGCAATTGGCTAAAAAAATAATAAATTCCTATAACACTCTTCCTATTTTTATTTGTAGAGATACTGAATTCTTGGAACAGCAAATGATGGCTGTACCTTCGTTATAACGATCCTCTAAGAGAAAAGAATAACAATTTCAAAAGTCGCGTTGGATAAATTCAATAAAAATACAAAGCAATGTGTGAATTACATTCAGGGAACAATATAAGAATAACACATTCAAATCTAAGTCTGAATAGTATGGTAGCATCATGAAAGTCTGTATAAATAAGGGAAATAGGCTTCTATATATTGAAGCAACTACTTATTCGTTCGCAGATATAATTATTATAAAATAAAATCTGTGTTGAGGAAAAATACTTGGGAAATTTAAATATGCGGAACTTTAAAAATGTAGAATAACAGGTAAGATTTACCTTACAAATGTAACAACTCTATTTTCAGCAATATTCAGATTTAATCTGTTCACATCACACCACTCAGATATCCTGCTCAGTTACAAGTGATTCTGTGTAAATTCTAAAAATATTGTATAGAAAAAAACAACTGAAAAAACTTCTAGATCGTTCACAAATAGTCTTTTGCAGTCTACATCATTAATGAGAATCTAAAATAAATAAAAATCTAAATTGGCTTCTAATATAAGTTAAATATGCGAGAAAAACGATTAAGATATTTTACACAGAACTTTCAACCGATCGTATAAGATTTCAGAAGGACGAAAAATGAACTTGAAATAACAATAAACCAAGTATATTATATCTGTGTTCCATTGTCAAAAAATCCAGGAACTAATTGCAAGTGTATCATCGAACTGTCTTGCAAAAATAATAATGAGAAAACTAAAGGAATTACAAATAAATATTGCAACAAAAACTAAATTAAAATATAGTTTAACACTACCAATGGAAAAAATACCAAATCTTCCAATAATACAAATGAATCCTTGAACTTGACCGAAGATATTTATCCTAAATCCAGAAACCTAAAAAGTGTCATTAGTTTTATTTGAGCATCGTAGGCCATTGAAGCTAACTAAGTTACCGAAAATAAAGTGAATCAATCAATAACTTTCTCAGAAAATACGAGTTGACTAGGTTGTCAAAATGAAAATGTAATATTAGGTGCGCAACTAAGTTCTCGCTGTTTTTCAAGAGATGGCTCCAGTAGTAAGTGCTGGTCAATTGTGACATAACGAAAACGTCATGAACCAAGCTTAGACATATAGCAAACAAACCGCTTTGACACATTAGTGATTTTGTTTTTGTGTCGTATACTTTCGGTTGTGTGCAAATGTCTGATTTTGTGCCAAATAATCGTCATTTGCGGGAATTGTTGCTTTTCTGCTTTCACTTGAAGAAAACGGAGGCTGAAGCGCATCAAGAACTCCAAAAAGTTTACGGAGATGCTGCACTAAGTGAAACAACATGCCGTGTTTGGTTCCATCGCTTCAAAGACGATGATTTCGATGTTGACGACCGATCGCGTGAAGGAAGACCTAAAACCTTCGAAGATGCTGAATTAGAGGCACGGATCCTCGATGAGGATCCGTTCCAAACGCAAAAAGAGCTTGCTTCAGCACTAGGAGTTACCCGCCGATCCATTTCCCAGCGATTGCATGCGTTGGAAATGATTCAAAAGCAAAGAACTTGGTTTCCTTATGATTTGAAACCAAGAGACGTTGAGTGTCGTTTTTTCGCGGCAAAAAAGGAAGGGTTTTCTTCATCGCATCGTTACGAGTGATGAAAAATGGATTCATTACAGCAACCCAAAGAGAACAAAATCATGGGAACTGCCCGGTCATGCTTCCATGTCGTCGGTTCGGCCGAGTATTCACGCTGCGAAGGTTTTGCTGTGTATTTGGTGCGACCAGGGCGGTGTTATTTATTATGAGCTGTTGAAACCGAACAAAACCATCACTGGGGAATGGTATCGAACTCAATTGATGCGATTGAGCCGAGCACTGCGCGAAAAGCGGCCACAATACGAGCAAGGGCACGAAAAAATGATTCTACAGCATGAGAACGCTCGGCCTCACGTTGCCAAACCCGTTAAAACCTACTTAGAAACGCTCAAATGGGAGGTCGTACCACACCCGCTATATTCCCCAGATATTGCGCCGTCCGATTATTACTTGTTCCGTTCGATGGCACATGGTCTGGCTAATCAGCAGTGGCTTGATTCGTGGATAGCCTCAAAAGACGAACACTTCTACCGTGACGGTATTCGACCTCTGCCAGAAAGATGGGAAAAAGTTGTCGCTAGCGATGGGCAATATTTTGAATGATTTATTTGTAAACATTTTTTCACAATAAAGTCGCATTTTCATCAAAAAGACAGCGAGAACTTAGTTGCGCACCTAATATATTTTTAATTCTGTAAGGAATGTTAGCATATTCTTTAGCTTTCAGAGTACAAAGAATTTCTGAAATTTTGTAATACCAAACTTTTTCTATAACTGAAATCTAGATTTTCATAGAATTTTACTACAATTAAATACGTCATCACTTTTATTGTTAATCAACCCTCAAAAAAAGCATTAAAAAACAATTCGAAATATTCGCTACAGTGGATGGTACATAAAGGTAAAAGCAATTAAAAAAAAGATATAAGTATTCGGAAACGTTGAGTAATACAATACCTGAATCTTTCAACACCGAAACTAAAACTCCACCATATGCTTTGCCGAACAAACTTGGATCTTTGTCCTTTCTGAAGACAAATCGCAGAAAATTAAAAGGAAAATTAGAAATTAAATTAAATATTTATTTTGTACAACAAATAAGCAACTAATTTAACAAATATTATTAAATGATTATACCTTACTATATCTCGAAAATGTAAGTTCGTATATTCGCAGTCTATTTCCTATATTTTCATTTTCGCGCACATGTGAAGAATTAATTCATGTCTTGGTTTTACTAGCATAAATTTAATATGCTGCACAAACTACCATATATGGCATTTTATTTAAAATACGTACGTCAGTCACATTGTAAAAACACTTTTGCTCCGATCCATACATTGAAAAAACATAGATGTGGCTTGGAAAAATTACAGCTTTTTAATGTAAACACCACATGTACTGAAAGTACATAGACGTTAATGAAACTATAAACAAAAATTAAGGCGAATTGTTCGTCAATAGAATGACGCTAGTATTTTTCGTCAATCTAACGAAGTTAAAGGTCAAGATTCTTAATTTCATTTCCATCTGAAAATCTAGAAAATTTTTTCAGATTTTTTTAAAAATTGTATCCGTGTATTCGATGATTAAATTGTGTTATTTAAAATACCAAATATCGAATTTACTTTTTTTTTCTATTTCTGGGAACCAAATACTAATGTTTGAATAAATAATTTAATATTTCTTTTATTTCATTGTTTTTCTTAAACTACTTGTGAGTTTTCTTCGATATAATAGTACTCATAACTTGTGCAATAGAAATAAAAAAAATTAATATCTTTCACATTTCACCATTCCAGTAAATTATTATTAGGTTCGCAACTAAGTTCTCGCTGTTTTTCTTGATGAAAATGCAACTTTATTGTGAAAAAATGTTTACAAATGAATCATCCAAAATATTGCCCATCGCTAGCGACAACTTTTTCCCATCTTTCTGGCAGAGCTCTATTACCGTCACGGTAAAAGTGTTCGTCTTTTGAGGCTATTCACGAATCAAGCCATTTTGAGATGTCTTCATATGAGGGGAACTGCTGCTTTGCCAGACCATGTGCCATCGAACGGAAAAAGTAATAACCGGACGGCGCAATATCTGGGGAATATGGCGGGTGGGGTAGGACCTCCCATTTGAGCGTTTCTAAGTAGGTTTCAACGGGTTTGGCAACGTGAGGCCGAGCGTTGTCATGCTGTAGAATCACCTTTCCGTGCCTCTGCTCGTATTGTGGTCCCTTTTCGCGCAGTGCTCGGCTCAATCGCATCAATTGAGTTCGATAACATTCCCCAGTGATGGTTTGGTTCGGTTCCAACAGCTCATAATAAATAACACCGCCCTGGTCCCCTCAAATACACAGCATGAATATTCGGCCGAACCAACGACGTAGAAGCATGACCGGGTTCTCTTTGGGTTACTGTAATGCATCCATTTTTCATCACCCGTAACGATGCGATGAAGAAAACCCTTCCTTTTTGCCGCTGGAGCAGTTGTTCACAAGCGAAAAAACGACGCTCAACGTCTCTTGGCTTCAAATCATAAGGAAACCAATTTCCTTGTTTTTGAATCATTTCCAGCGCATGCAATCGCTGAAAAATGGCTTGGCGGGTAACTCCTAATGCTGAAGCAATCTCTTTTTGCGTTTGGCACGGATCCTCATCGAGCAATGCCTCCTATTCAGCGTCTTCGAAGGTTTTTGGCCTTCCTTCACGCGAACGGTCGTCAACATCGAAGTCACCGTCTTTGAAGCGACGGAACCAATCACGGTACGTTGTTTCACTTAGAGCAGTATCTCCGTAAACTTTTTGGAGTTCTCGATGCGCTTCAGCCGCCGTTATCTTCGAATGAAAGAAGAAAAGCAACACTTCCCGCAAATGACGATTATCTGGCACAAAATCAGACATTTTCACATCACCAAAAGTGTATGACGCAAAAACAAAATCACTAATGTGTCAAGGCGGATTGTTTACCATATGTCTAAGCTTGGTTCATGACGTTTTGGTTATATCACAATCGACCAACACTTACTACTGTAGTCATCTCTTGAAAAACAGCGAGAACTTACTTGCGAACCTAATATTACAACTACTATATAGCGATATTTCCAATAAGAATCTTTTATTAATGACACCGGCCGTGAAAACCTACGAAGTCCGACATAATTAGATTATTTTTTTTAGATTTCGAACACGATAACGAGTAAATTTCTATGTCTCGATTTTATATAATGCGGAAAATGGGTTAAAATTTATGTAATCATATTTAAATTGAAATAAATACATAGCTTAAAAAGCACAACAGAATTGTAGGTTCGGCTCATTTTTAGATTCATTCATAATTAAATCAAATTACAATTTATTTTCGAAAATTTAATAATAAAAAAATAATACAAAATATTTGATACTGGACGTAATTTGTAAAGCGCATTGCAAGATAAAATGGTACAAAAAACATCAAACGATAATAATTAGTTTGACTTTAAATCCCAGTTTATTGTTACATTATTTTTTAAATATTTTGACATACCAAGATTTCAATAAATAGGATTTGCTTTTTTGCTTCGACAATTTTATTAAAAAACAATGTCAACAATATTGTTCCGCATACTGTTTATAATATTATATAATTTTTGTTTTGGCCTGTCGACATTTCACACGTAAATATTTCTCAAAATGTTTATTTTTTAATTGCTAGGATCCTCAATGTATTCATTATAAATTCCATTAATATATATTTAATTTTAGTAAATATTTCAATTTTATATACCAAATATTTCTCCTTGTTTTTATATATCAAAATTGTATAAAATAAATGCATTTATACGTGGCCGTATATATTTAAAATTTTTAAAATTGAAGGAACTATTCGTTTCTTTTGCATTTGGCGCTTAAAAATGGTATCTATGTTTATGAATCTTTCTTATGGTGTATTGCATTTTAGTTGTAACTTCAGTTTTTCCACTAAAATTTAAGAAACGAACTTGGGGATGTATAAATGTTGATTATAGTGAAGATCCCAGCACTTAAAGAATTTATTAAATGTCCAGCACTGGGTACCACACCTACAAGTTACAATTAATTTACGTAATAATTTTCACTACACAGAAAAATAATTTGTATATCGAGTTTTTATATTATTGCAATTAAATAAATGTTATGTTACGTAATTGCATAATTTACTAATACAAATGCAAAAACACACATAAACATTCATATTTGCTGAAATTAAAATTTATTTATATACAACTAACCACACAAAGAGCTATTAAAATTAGTTTATATTATAAGAGTGCTGTTAATGCTGCAAAAAGTTTCCAAGTGTGGTCTATTTTTTGAATATTTTCTTAATAATATTATTTAGGTGAAATTCGTTCTTAAATATTATTCTACTGAATCTACATAACAGCAAATAATTTCTAAAGATTTGATAATCTTTTGAGTTTAAATAAACTTTGCTATCTCCTTCTGGGCATCCGGCTGGAACCGCGTCACTCGTATATCTGCCGACGTTTCGTACCCATTTGTATGGGACATCTTTAGGGCTGAACTACAGCACTGAAATTGGGTACGAAATGGGTACGAAACGTCGGCAGATAGCATGGACCACGACCGGGAAAGTATACGTACCAGAATAAATAAATTTATTTAAAATTCGAAAAATTTGAAAGTAGCACAAACTATTCTTCCTTATTCTACAACGCATGATGTTATGAGAAATATATATATATATGTATATATATATATACTAAGGACTGTATAATTGACCGTACTCTTAATATCTTAAACGTAACTATTATCAGGTGTATCGGTCTGTTGAACAAAGACTCAAACAATTTTAATTTTTAATACTCTATATATATATATATATATATATATATATATATATATATATATATATATACTGCCAAACCTTTGCAGCTTCCTCAGGAGTGTGCTACAATATATATATATACATTGTATTGTATTGTTATTATTATATTATATAATTAGATATATATATATATATATATATATATATATATATTATTATTCCATTAAAGTTTCAAAAATTGGTAAAAAATCTTTGAGCATCAAATTATTCTCAATTTAGTTAAAAAATATTGCACGAATGTTATTAATTTACATTAAAAGCTTTAGAGGAAATATAAAGGCTGCCATCAAGCAATTGCTTTACGATTATTTATATATAAATATCAATTGGTGTTCGTGTGAGAGGATTACGTTACAATTTCATATAGCTTTTAATATTTTTCTTATGGTGCACAGCATCTTAGATATAACTTCAATTTTTTCACTAAAATTTGAGAAATGCACTTGGGGATGTATAAATGTTGGGATCCACGCATTAGAATAAAGATCCCCACACTGGATTTATCAAGTGTTTACCACTGGGTACCACTCCTACAAATTGCAATTAGGCTGAGTAAGAATTTTCATTACACAGGAAATAGTTTATGTATCGTGTTTTTATATTATTATAAAAGGAAACTACACATAAACATTCATATTTGCTGAAACTAAAATTTATTGACATACAATTAACTACAGAAAGAGCTATTTTAGTGAATTTATATTATAAGAGTGCAGTTAATGCCTGTACTTACAAAAATCTTCCAAGTGTGGCCTATTTTCTTAACACTAACATTGTCTAGGTGAAATTTATTCTTAAATAATTTTTTACTGAATCTACATACAGCAAATAACTTCTAACGATTTGACTTTGAACTTTGAACTTACAAAAATCTTCCAAGTGTGGCCTATTTTCTTAATACTAACATTGTCTAGGTGAAATTTATTCTTAAATAATTTTTTACTGAATTTACATACAGCAAATTACGTCTAACGATTTGACAAAGTGTAATCTTACACAAAATTCGAAAAATTTCTCATTTCTTTTTCTTTCATCACTGGGTACCACCCCTACAAGTTGCAATTAAGCTGAGTAAGAATTTTGATTACGCAGGAAATAGTTTATGTATCGAGTTTCTATATTTTTATAAAAAAAAACTACATATGCACATTCATATTAGCTGAAACTAAAATTTATTGACATACAATTAACCACAGAAACAGCTATTTTAGTGAATTTATATTATAAGAGTGCAGTTAATGCCCGTGCTTACAAAAATCTACCAAGTGTGGCCTATTTTCTGAATATTTTCTTAATACTAACATTGTCTAGGTAAAATTTGTTCTTAAATAATCTTCTACTGGACCCAGATCAAATAATTTTTAACGATTTGACAATTTTTTAAGTTTAAAATTTCCTAAAATTCGAAATATTTGAAAGAAATGTTCTTCCTACAAATATCCTACACTGTATGATGTTATGAGCGATATATACATACATATACATATATATATACATCATATTATATTATTATTATTATATTATATAATTAAATATATATATTTTTCCATTATAGTTTCAAAAATTGATAAAAATCTTTGAGCTTCAAATTATACTCAATTTAATTAAAAAAATATAGCACAAATGTAATTAATTTACAATAAAAACTGTAGAGCAAATATGAAGACTGCCGTAAAACACTTGCTACACGATTTTTTATATAAAATTATCAGTTGGTGTTCGCGTGTGAGAATTACGTTACAATTTTATATAGCTTTTAAAATTTATTGTATTGAGATATCCACGTCAATTACTAATCTATTAAATAAAAGATCTACATTTCTAGTTATAGTCAATAGAAATTTAAAATTCTAAATTTATAAATAAACATATAATAAGTGTTAATGACAGTTTGCGGAAATACATAATACCAAAGAATGATGAGATACGTGTATTGAATTAAATAGTAAATTGATAAAAAATATATAGTAATTATTACGCATTATAGGGTAAAATATAGAATCCTTTTTACATATAAACAGTAATAATAATAATTACATAATAATTAGCTATATATATATATATTTTATACTATTTCATTCACACTTCTTAACTGAAAATATGACGTATTCTGGTGGGGGCCAAAGCACACATACATATATGCAAGATTAAAGCCTCGATGCGACATTAATAAGTAAGCGGTCTAACAGAAAAATTCGGGGCAAGTGTAGTAAGATAGTGTGCGAAGAACTAAGTGGATTATTAATGGCACTCTGCATATTTACCAAAGGTATTTATTAGTCTATCGATATAATACGAATTCGTTCGGAGTACGCTGATGACTCACGGACCGCGATGTATTTCGTACATTTCATTCATAATATTATGTTTCAGTAATTGCTCGCGATAAATTGCGGTAATCATTTGTTTTTATAATAGATACGTGTGATTAATACCGGTCTACCGGGGATAGAAATTTACGTATTCCACCGCGAGAACGATAAAATTGTAATTGTAATCGCCGCTTTATTTTAGATAATCGAATTTATTTTTTATTTTTCTTCTTTTTCACACACATTCATAATATATCGTGGATCCTCCCAAAACATTACTAACGTGTCTGATATGTTGGGAGACCTCAATGCGGGTGTTGTTCTACGGTCAGTCTGCTTGTAACCGCGCTACCTTGCGTTCCTTTGCAAATTTTACCACCGCGTCCGTGTGCTATATTGAAGCAAGTGCGACTATTATTTTCGGTTTCTTCATTGAGCTATGCACGTACTTAGACTATTGGATTTCCGTATACGATTTTTCTAGACATAAGTGAGTCACTTGTCTCTAACGAAACTCACCTGTTGCTTTACATGTTCGAACGCGCAGCTAATCTAAACGCTTTCGTATGTTACAGTGTTTACGATAAAGGCTTTAGAAGCTGGCTTCATTTTCGTAACAATCTTCTTCATACCAGTGATATCTGCTCCTACGTCGTCTCTTAGTATGGACACTATTGAGGCAAGATTAAGGAATCCCTGCGGGTACAGAGAAAAACTAAGACACAGTAGATCGGCGAAGGAGAAGCAAGTAGAAGAACAATTCAAGCTCTTCAAATATGAATATAACAATGTGACGCTGCCTAAAAAAGAGGAACTGTATAGTGTTGTAAGTATTTTGACATTCCTGAAACTATTTTAATATTTCCTGAAAGCTTATATTTTCAAGTCAAGCGTATCATTTAATATGCGCTTCCTCCGATTTCTTTCTTAGAACATGCTTTTATTTTCTATGAAAACCATTGTCATTTTTTATTATAATTGCAAATAATAATTAAAGATAAAATAAAAAAATTATTTTGAATAAATACTAGAGAAAGTGGCTTAACCTAAAACAAAATCCCGTTCACCTTAATTTCACTAAATCTTTAATAATTCTAATTAAATTCTCTTAAGACGTAAAATTTGATTTTATAATTGAAACAATTTCAAACAATTTTTTGTAGTTCTGTTATTAAATTTATCGTTTCTTTATTTACAGCCTGCGAATTTAGATACCTTAAAATTCCCAATCAAACTGCCTACAAATGCGTTCAAAAACAAGAAGAAGAATTACGAGTCTCTTCAGTATTACACAAAAGCATTCGATACGTTAGCGAATCAAAATCACATTTCCCCAACGGGCAACTTCACCCTCGACATGAGAAGAAATCTATTCGACTTTTTGGCCAATTCTTCCATCCGTCTGCTCTGTGTGATGTACGACGAACAGAAGAAACATCCGAAATTGAAACTGAAGAAGCTATTAGACTTCGAGAAACATTTGAAAGCTCCCACCGATTTCACTTCACTCTACACACAAGATTTATTAGTCTTGGGTAATTTTGAAAAGTTTTTCAAAAAATTAGAAAACTTTATTACCCTTACGAAGAAAAATAAGAAAAAGAAGAAGAATCAGAAAGTAGAACAGCATACGACAGAACGTAACTCGAAAGCGAATGTATTAAAAAAGAATGTCAAGAAGAATTCGCAGTTGAAGAACAAAAGGACGAATTTAAAGGCGGCAAGCTAATATTTACCACTGCTTTAACTCCTTGTAGAACATGAAATTATTCTGCTTCAATACTCGATGTTCTGTGATATGATTGATTCTGTGAAGTGAAATACGGAAGGCGTAGACATCCTAGGACTCTTCACTAAGAAATATGATACTACCGACACCACTCTACTTGGCTGTGATTAAAAAGAATCTCTTAATTTATTGTCACTATTCGGAATGAAATATATTGGGAATATTATTTTCGAGAGTCGAGAATTATGAAAATTATTTAAAGGCGTACATATTAAATCAGAGTCGGCGCTTTTTTCCAAAAGCTTTTCGAATGGTACCTTCTCGAGTACATGAAGTCAATAATTTTATTCCGAATAGAATTGTATTTATTTTACATTTTTAAGTTAACGTCTGCAAATTGTGACTGCGTCCTATTTAACTTTGTATTAAGCCATTAGTCAAAGACAAGACTATTTTAGGATCGGTTCCATTTTTATCTCGAAATTTTAAATTCGTGCGTTTGTATTGAAATTACGTGTTTGTCTGACTATTCGAAATGAGACTTATGCCAGTTTTATTTTGCCTTAATCGTATTATTTATTTATTTATTTTAATTTGTCAAAAAATCGTTGTTTCCACTATGGACACATTAAAATTGTGATATTTTGATGATTGACTGCTAATTTAAACATTAACATAATCATCGGGGTTTTGAAAGTGCTCTGCTTGAACTTAATGTTACACCAAAATTCACAAGTTCTAAGTTTGATGTTCGAATCGTTTTCAGAAACCTGTGTCTACGAAAACCAAATAGAATAATTATGTAATTGTTCCAGTATTATCCTCCATTTATAATTTCTTATTGTGAAAGTATTATTCGATTTAAGTTCAGTATTTAAACATTTCACTCATTCCTATTTATTTCACATTTTGTAGAATTTTAGTTCTAACGTCTATTTATTTTTTTACTGTAATTTATACGTCTAATTTATAAAAATATTTAATAAAGAAATCAATTCTAAATATTCAATCGTTTCATTTATTGTGTATATTAATATCCTACATAATTCCGAAAATGTTATAGTTTAAGAACAAATTCAAAATACTACAATATAAATTTCTAATTAACTTTCTAATAATTACAAATGAATTATAAAATAATCACTTCGCAATTATTATATTTTACACATATTAATTTAATTAATGCTACATGTTTGAACAAGATTTCATTCACTATATTACGTAAATACATATCTATTATGTAGATTATAAATGAATTTATCTAGAGCACCATAATTATTGTTTTCCTAAATATATGCGTGCTGCCATCTATATTTTGACGTCCAAAGTAAATAACAGATTCCAATTCCCCGCTCTGCCTGAAAAAAGTAGATGTAATTCATTTTTTTTATTGTTAAATTTTCTAGTGTACTATAGATGTCGCTAATATCAATTTTAAACAGAATTATTATTTAATTTTATCATTTTAATGTATACAGATAACATTATATAATACTTTATTATTACAATAAGAAAAAAGTAATTCTAGGTTATTTTTATTTGCAAAAGTACAGAAATCTTTTTTCGTAATATTTTTAAGGATACTTATAGCACAATAATAAAACCGCCTACATACAGAGGTCACATCAGAAATCTGGTTTTAATGGTATTGCATGTAATTCTTATACGTATATATATACGTAAATACGCAAGTATTCCTCTTCAAAGCATATTGTATCTAAGAAAAAAACAATACAGGAAATATGGATTGCAAATACATAGGAAATCGCAAGTTACGTACGAGCAGTCTCTTGGTAAAGGAGGTCTCATCATTCACATTTGATGTTACATTTTATATATGTTGTAATTTCTTTCCAGTTTAGATAGTGCTTCATTTTATACTTCATAGAACTTTGCTTAACTTTAAAATAACTTAACTTCATATTTCTTTTGTTTCTTATTTTTCTTTCATTTTTGTTTGCCAATTTGGAAATATCAAAAATAAGTTTAAAATTTTAGACGTATTTGGTAATGTTAACGTAAAAAATAAACATCGAATTTTAGAGTCTGTGGTTGATTACCTTAATCACTGAAGGTTGATATATAACCCCTTTCAACGGTACAGATTGTGTGCGGAATGTGTTTTTGTACGGGTATTTTTGCCATAGTTGGCAACTGAGCTGTCGAAATACGTATACAGAATACGAAAATTAATGTGGAAAGAGGTTATATATCAACCTTCAGTGATTAAATCGCTTTCAACGCTTAATCATTTTTTATTCCAGTATTTTTATTAACAATATTGTCAGGAATTCAACAATATTGTTAGGAATTTTATCGCTACCTGTGACTTTGGTTAGTGAAGGATTTGAATCATCCTCCATTGTGTCTGTTTCATTGACCTTTAGCTTAATTATTTTATTCCGTCCTATTTATATCGGTTGTTTTTAATACGCGAACTACTTTGTAAAGACACATGAACACCACAGTTTTTTTGACACATGATGTACCGGTTAATTTAAAATTGTTAATACAATGATGGAACTTAACTTTTGTAATTTGCTGTCATAACAATGTTATAAACGTACAGTTTTACTAGTCCAATTCAATTTGTCACTAGTGGTAAATTGAAATTTCATATCAAATTCAAATGTCGATCTAATTGTAATTACAAACGTCATATACTGTGTTTTAAAACGAGAAGCAGATTTCTGAATAGACCTCAAGCCAATAGCCTATAAAATTCGTGAAAATTTGAATAGAAAAGTAAATAAATTTATTTACTGTTACATAATCCACGCGATAAAGCTGTATATGAAAAAGAAGAAATTCGGCAGTATCAAAAGATGTTTATATAAGTCTTTTTTTCACTTGTATCTGAACTACTTTCTTTAAATTCTACTTGAACAGTAACTTTAATAGTTAATACAATTCCACATGATCAATTTGTCATGTAGATGAGCTATGGTTATGTAATATTCAAAATTTATGTATTTTTCTTGTATTTCTAACAATTTCTCTTTTTCTACTGGTACCTGTGTTTTTCTTGAATAATATACAATCGTCCTTTAACATATTAATCAACTAAGGCTAATCTGACGATGACAACTAAGTTGTCATCCTCAGCAGATAATTAATTATCTGCAGACGATGACGGCTGTCTCAAAAAGTACATTTGAGCCTCGCATTACTTTTCTTATTTAATCAAAAGAAAAAAGCCGCCGAAAATCATCGTTTGCTGGTAGAAACTTACGGTGAGCATGCTCCAACCAAAAAAAAATCGAGCTGTGGTTTCGACAAGTCAAAAGTGGTGACGTTTTGGTAAACCGAAAAAGTTTGAAGATGCGAAACTGCAGGAGTTATTGAATGCAGACTCAACCCAAACTCAAAAACAAATGGCAGAAGTGTTAAATGTGGCCCGAGAAACGATTAGCGACCAATTACGAGCAATGGGAAAAATCTAAAAGATGGGGGCCGCATCCATTAAATGACAAGCAAATGGAAAAATCGTCTATGAATTGTTGTTTCAAAGATCGGAAGTCAGTTCTGCATCGAATAGTGATAGTTGATACAAAATGGATTTATTCCGAAAATCCTAAGATGTTATCACCTGGCGAAGCCAGTCCATCGACACCAAAGCTAAATCGTTTTGGTCGCAAGGCAATACTCTGTGTTTGGTGGAACCAGAGTGACGTGCTATATTACGAACTGTTGAAACCTAGTGAAACAGGATCGCTACCGACGACAAATTATCAATTTGATAGAAAAACGTCCAGAAGGGGTAGTGCTGCAAAATCATTTTACAGTGTCTTCAGTAAAGTGATTTTACAGGGCTCTCTCATACGGCAAAACCGGTCAAGGAAGCGTTGAAAACACTTGGATGCAACATAATATCGCACTCGCCGTACTCTCCAGACCTTGCCCCGTCCGACTATTACCTTTTCGTATCAATGGAGCACGCGCTTGCAGAGCAGCACTTCGCCAATTTCAAAGAAGTTAGAAAATGTCTCGATAAATGGTTTTGCTCAAAGGACTAACATTTTTTTGGGATGGCATCCATAAATTTCCTAAAAGATGGGCAAGATGTGTAGAATCAAATGAGCGATACTTTGAATAAATTTTTCTATTTTCTTGAAAATTATGTAGTTTTGTTTTACAAAAAAGCCGGTAGTGACTTTCCGGTACACCTGGTATATAAATTTATATTTCAAAATATTTGCATGAAAGAATTTATTGATTTTTTTGGTATTGCATACATAATTATTAATTCATGGAATGTTTCGTAGCTCATTATAACTTCAACGTCTTTTAGGAACAATATATTTTGATTCAAATATTTCTGACTGGTGAATACATTAATATTTAAATGCCAGGAGATTAACAAATACTTTGTTTATTATTATTGAATCCTTGAAGAAGTATTTCGAAATTATATGTATTCAAAAATTAATACACAATTTGTCAAGATTCGAAAGTTGCATTAATGAATTTTTAGATATAATCTTTAACGTCTATTTCTTATTGAAATGCCTATGACAATTTCTAACAGGTTTGTCGAATTTAGGCAAAGTAGTCAATCGAATAATTTATAAATTATGTGTAAATGCGAAAAATTTCATTAAAGCAGAGGTTGTCGAATTTAATAAGATATTAACTAACCAGAAGCGATTATCACCGTTGTTTTTTGTATTGAAGGAAAAATTTGCTCATTAATTATTTTCAGGGAAGTTATTAGCATTTACAATGTATGTAAGAATTTTTTCTAATTAATTTAATCACGTTTATTCGTTTCCTCATGTATTAGATTACTTAACATATAAAACCAATAACGCATAACTGCCTCCAGTAAACTTCATATGTTCGCTTTTTTTATCAAAATAAGTAGTAAGGTTTCGATTGCTCTTTTTTAAAAGCCTATCACTTATAAGTAATAACTTGCCATACTGAATAGTTCACTTTGTTCCATTTCAAAGGACTCTTAATTTTTCTCCACTTAACACAGCGTGTTTCAAAAAGAATATAAGTATTACAAAGTATTATTTTGTCCAAACTATCGATCGCTGTACCCCGGCTCAGCTATTGGAGAAACGAATACATAGTCTAGTTTATTTAATAGCCGACAGATGTCAGTTGTCTTTCGTTTTTCTTGGTAACCGTCATATGTTTCAAATGGCCACTCCGCAGCAGAAATCATTTTGTGTTCTCGAGTTTGCGAAGTACACTTCCGTGATTACAGTGCAAAGACGATTCAGGTTGAGCTACCAAATTGATCCTCCGAATGGGTGAAACATTCGCAGATGGTATCGACAGTGTAGACACAGGATGTGCATGTAAAGGAAAGAGTCCTGGCCGCCCTCGTGTTGCTGAAGAAAATGTTGCACGAATTCAAACTTCTTTCCAACGTACTTCTTCAAAATCAACTCGTCGTGCCAGTCGGGAGTTACAACTGCCTACAGCAAAAATTTCGTGTGTTTTGAGACGTCGGTTGGTTATGAAGCCGTACAAGTTACAGTTGTTACAAACTCTGCGACCTGATGACAAACGGAAACGTGTGGCATTTTATAACGAGATTCATGATGCTATTTACAATGATAACATTTTCGCACAGCGCATCGTGTTCAGTGATGAAGTGACTTTCCATGTTAGTAGTCTGGCAAACAAACAAATAAACACAATGTTCGAATTTTGCATGTAGCCATTGAACGTGTACGAGATTCGCCTAAAATCAATGTGTTTTGTGCGATATCCCGATTATCTGTTTACAGCCCATTCTTCTTTGATGGAAACACGGTTAACGGTCAGCAGTATCTCGCTATGTTACAAAACTAGTTGTTTCCGAGGCTGCACGAAGACAACTTCATCTTTCAACAAGACGGGGCACCCCCTCGCTGGAGTCGCCAAGTGCGTAAATGTCTGAATGGAGCTCTACCGAGCCGTTGGGTTGGTTGTCAAGGAGCTGAAGACTTAGCATATCTCAGTTGGGCTCCACAGTTACCGGATTTGACACCCTGTGACTTCTTCCTGTGAGGTTTCGTTAAAGACAATGTTTATGTACCAACACACAGAACCTGGAAGAGTTGAAGATCCGGATCTGTACTGACTTAACATCACTGATGAAGGACATGCTTGCCCGAGTATGGGAGGAATTTGAGTATCGATGTGATATTGTTCGTGGCGCTGATGGAGGACATATTGAACATCTGTAATCTGAACGTTAGAGGTCCGTAAATATGTGTGTAAAGTTTCATATTCGTATGTCTTAAAGTTTAATAAATATATGCATTCGAAATACGTGTATTCTTTCTGAAACACCCTGTATTTTGTAAGAATATAGTTTTTGTCAGTATATCTATGGATTTAATAAATGCTCAACATTCCATGGTAGTAAAAGATCGTATATTAGGATGCACGTGTAATTTACCTAATCATGGGAGCAACGATAATTGGAAATAATTTTTAAACATATTAACCTTTATAATGTACATATGTATGTATGTTTTTACCAGGTAGTGACGTAAGATTTTTGTAATTGTAATAATTTGAATAGTGCAAAATGAAAGATTTAAAGCTTGTCCATATAGGCGTTATAAATTTTGTAAGTAAACGAAAGATTTCCCATAATGACCAATGGAGAAATAATTGCCACATATGGCTGAAATACCACATATTATCAAATAAAATTCTGGTTAAAATAATTTCATTGAGATCGAGGATCTATTAAAAATGATCAAAAATCTGATAGATCTTTTGATACAAGAACACTGGAAAGAAAATAAAGAAAATTGAAATTTAATGTTGACAGATTTTGGAATTAAAAAGTCAGCGAGGGAATATCAGATATCAGAAACAACACTTTGCATGATATTTTATAGTGTCAGTGACACGGATTGCCAGGTTGCTCACGGTAGTCCACAAGCTTGTTAGACGAGAAGAAAAAATTGGATGGGTTGAAACAATATTGGAACTTAGAGATTAAACATGGGTATATCAGTGAAATCGTTCAGAAACTATTAACGCCATAGATGCATAAAAGCAAGGAAATGCAATGACTGATTTTTGGGGAGTGTAAAGGGCTTCTTGACAGCTAACTGAGGCACTACAATTAACGGTGATGTTTAAAAATATTCAAGTTTTATTAGAAAGCCATATTGCTGCTCGACATTTGCAAGGTTCACAATTGTTCGACACCTTATCGAAGAATAGGTGGTTATTGTGTTTTCTCTAAATCAAAAAAATATTGACCAAAAAGATGTTCTTCTGATGACTTGAATGCTGCTATTAACTATTATTTTGAAAGAATTCTATTCGAAGAGACCTCCTTCTTATAGGGACTTTGGAGTAAGTGTAAGGTATATATGTATGTTGGAAAATAATTTTTTTCGTTACTCGTTACTCTGCAGGTTTACGTGGACAAATCTTCTACGGCAAGCTTAATTATGGTCTAGACTTCCACCTTATAGAGCAAAACTCAATACAATATTAATATTTGTATTGAAGCTTCAGAAAATTTGGTGCTGCATCACCTTCAAGACGATAACATTTTCAATCGGCTTACATTCCAAATATTTAAAATTTAGAAGATAACGTTTAATAATTGTAATTCGTTTATTTTTTATATAATCATTTTTGTTAAAGATTAAAATTTAAGTTCTTTTTACAACTTATTTTCAGGTCGCATTTCTTCACTATTTTTGTTCAATTCAACTTCTGATTTTCGACGGTTTACGTTGTTAGTATAGTTTCATCAACGTATTTTAAGTTATAATTTATTGTATTGTATATCCTCCATTTCAGATGTGCGACTCTTCTAAAAATGAAATAGGAAATCGCTGGAAAGTAAGCTAAATAATCGGCTGACAAATCGGATGTTCTGCTTATATTAAATTCTTCAAAAATTTTGTTATCAGTCTGCACCATTGTTCTTCAAAACACAATAATGTATCACAGTGGTCTTCATTATTGTTTTTATGAAAGCTTTTATTAGGTTCGAAGAGCATGCGATGAAATCACAATTAATAATAGGTTCTCTTTGAATAAGGACCTCCGAAAAAGTCGCTCAGTATCTAGGTTTCAAAAGCTTTGGAACGGTTACACCTGTGCAAAATTCTGTTTACTAATTCTCACTATTCCGTTTTGTTCCTGGAAAATCACATTCCACACCATTTCAAGCTGCTGTTAAGTTTGTATTTTTGATTTTCATGTATTTTTGGTCAATATACTTTTTCTGCTGCGATGTAGTTATTCAAACCTTGCTTAATAATATTGCTGTTGAACTAAATATATGTCTTATTCATTTCCATTTCGATTCTATATAGTTTTAGTTATTGCTTCCTCATTTATTATATTCAATAAATCTTTATTAGTAATTTTATTAGGTAAAATGTTTTGTTTATTGTTCTCAGACACTTGCAATGGAAGGCTTTTCGCTATTTAAAACGTTTCTTTCTACTACATTTTATTATTATATTTTGATTATTGTTATTAAACTGTTATTGTTAGTATTTATTATAATAGTTCGGAGTTTATTTTTTTATTCTTTGATAATTTTAAAGGCTCATAAGCGCTTTAAACTAAAGGCCTTTTTCGTGTCAACCCAATTCTTTTTTCTACTTCGTACTGTTGAAGACGAAGGAATTTTGTTATCTAGTAAGCATTATAAGCACTACGATTACGAATACTTCCTAGATATTCTACCTTCAATATTATTGGCCGATGACGACAATACGAGGCGTGCTTTTTAAGTAAGAGCGGTTTGAAAATAAAAACCAAACGAAAGAAAATTTTCAAAAACCAAATTTATTTTCAGATCCTTCATACATTTCTCTATTTTCCAACATAGCTGCCAAGTTTGTTTAAATACTTATCAAACCTTAAAACTAGCTTCTGAATACCTTCTTCATTGAAACTTGCCGCCTGCTCCGATAACAAAGAGGTCACGGCAGTGTTCGTGCCATCGTCATCGTTGTAGTGGTTTCCGCTTTTCCAGGTACGACACTGGTTAATTATCTGCTGATGATGACAACTTAGTTGTCGAAATACGTATACAGAATACAAAAATTAATGTGGAAAGGGGTTATATATCAACTTTCAGTGATTCAGCTCGTAAATATAGTGAAAATACTTATATCCTGCGTATAAATGACCGTTTATAAAAATTTCTGTATTTCAAACGTAGACGTTAAATGATATACACCTGTAATACACAAGTTCCGTAGCTAATTTTGTAAAATATTGACGAGCACTTTACAAGAAAAGTGAAAACAGCGTTTACAAAAAAAAAGGAACTTCGAAGAATTACTTCCCTTTTCAGTAAAACAAAACGATGTGGTAGTTGTATTTAAGGTAGATGAACTTCTCACAAATAATAAACAAGTGGGGACAATAAAAGTTGTAAACGAATGTTCCAAGCAGATAGAAAGTTCTTGGCACTGTTTAGATCAACAGCTGTTAGTGTTGGTGTTCGGTAAACGTGGGAAGTGCAGACCATGAAGTTCCTGTCGTTTCTTGTCTTGTCATTGGCCGTTTTTGTCCAAGTTAGCGGATATCCACAAAAGGACATACAGAGTAAGTAAATAAATTATTTATGAAAAATAATCGAATACCTGTACGTATTTTTATACATATATAGCATTATTAAAAAATTTAAAAGTATGTCAATGTTTATAACTTGCTATATAAGTAGGTTACTTAATGCATGTCATCGATTTTAGAGGAAAATGAACATTTACAAAGTGTGTACTGGGTTTAAAGATCGAAGAAAATAAATACATAATTTACAGGGAATGCTTCTAGCGGTTCACGTTAATGTCACTTCATCAATTTTATTTATTGTAAAACAATGAAATGCTAGCTATAAAAACTGATCTAGTATGTACACCCATAAAGAGGAGTGGTGTTTACGCATGTAGTTTAAAATTTGTTTGGCTTATTAATATGCATTTTAAAATCACTATAGTCATACATTTGTTTTATTGTTTTTTAAAACAAAGCAATGCAATAGAATTACCATTTAAAAACGCTTTTATTCTACACTGAAAATTGTAAAATATACCAGGAAAGCACAGGAAAAGCATTGAATTATTATAGATTTATAGACAGTATAAATTACGAAAATTCGTTCTTGACTCATTGTATTACAGATTATCGATGTTGCAATTATCACCAGGAAATATTATTCACACCGACTGTCAATAACCTTGGTATTAATATTTGTATCACCTTTACATAGGAAATAATCATTTACGATTTTTTATTGCTCGTGTATTAACTTCTTCTGTTTGTGAATTGAAGAAAATATTCATTAGGTTTTTCTTCCGAACTATGCTTCTTTATAAAAAAATATAAAATAGTTTCGTAAAGTATATGTACATAGTTGTTAAATAATTATATAGGTATAGCATTTAAGTTCCACAAGAGCAGTGAAGTATGCAGGGCGCAGATAGACGTAAAAACGTTGCAATTCTGATTTAACATTTAAAGAATAGAAAGCAAAGTAGAACTATAGAATTATCATATTAACGTCTCAACATTAACATGGTTCTATAAATAAGATATCAGAGTGAATCATGTGGTACTAAATAAGAAGAATTTCTCTAATTTTGTTAATTAAATGTCATATGCCTACTTATAACGTGATTTATTAAAAAAGTGTCGCAATATCATGTCGCATACATTTAACATATCTATTTAAGCATCACAGGACTATTCACTCCACTATATAAAAAAAAACATAAATATTTTATTGCATATTTTTTTAAAATATGTCTCAATCGAAGATTGGTTGCATTATGAATGCATTAGCATGAAAAG
Organism: Dermolepida albohirtum; assembly: GCA_031893035.1. Lineage (NCBI taxonomy): Eukaryota > Metazoa > Arthropoda > Insecta > Coleoptera > Scarabaeidae > Dermolepida > Dermolepida albohirtum. Next base: position 176,383 of record JAVIWB010002449.1, on the reverse strand, counting down.
AGGATGCGAAATAATGGAACAAATTATAAATCAGTCTTGCGTTATGGTAAATTTTAATATTCTATTTCTTCAGTTATATAGTATGTGCCTGACACCGTTTACATCAAGTGATGTTCTTTGGAGTATTAATGTACTCAAGGCTGATTTTGCGTCGGGTCACGATGGTCTTCCAAGTTTTATCAGGGACTGTGCTTCGGTTTTGTGCGAACCACTTGCTGTTATATTTAATTTGCCCATGATGACTTCAACTTTTCCCGATTTCTGGAAGATCACTAGAATCGTTCCTGTTTTTTAAAAAAGTGATCAATTAGTATTCTGTCTAATTTTGCTAAGATATTTGATTATATTCTCCACCATAAACTTACTAACTGTTTGAGAGTACTCAGTCTTCTTTCATTATCTGTTAGTTTATAGGCTCCTAAACTTTTTTAAAGCGATAATGTTCAGATTATTTCCGTCAGCGCCCTTGAGATGAAGTAAAACTGGAAACGTGATAATTTTAAATCTAAAATCTTATATTTTGCAAGTTTTTTTCGTTTTAACGAGGCTGTGGCGGCGCCCCTGGAGACTCTTTGCGGCGCATACTTTGGGAACCCTTGTGTTAGTTCATGACAATGCCAAAATCTGCTTTGTTTTGTTGTATCGAGTAGAAATTTGCTTGCATTTCGTATATTTATTTTTAATTTTGACAGTTTGATTAGACGTATTTGAAAATATTTCTTTTAATGATAATAATGAACACCGGACAATAGGTTAAAGGCAAAATGCTGAATTGTCCCGCCCCTTTTTGTTTCCTTTCTCGTTTAAGTAATTCCTATTAGCCCAAGGTCGCACCGCTAGCGTAGACGTAATAGTAGCTTATAGCTTGCTAAAGAGATATTGGCGTTACGCTGTTGGGAGATATTAAAGCATGGATTATCATTATTATTGTTATTATGATTATTATTATTAATACATGTAGTAAATAACAACAATATAAAACCAAAACAAAGGAAATAATTTAAATACCCATCATATATTATCTGCTTCTGGGCTTGTGGGCTGGAACCGCGTCACTGGTACAACTGCCGACGTTTCAAGTGGGTACGAAACGTCGGCCGTTATACCAGTGACGTTTCAGCCCGGAAGCCCAGAAGCAGATAGTATGAACCACGACCGCGGAAGTCTACGTACCAGATTACCCATCTTGTAATTTATATGTGTGTTTAATATATTGTTCCGTAAATAAAATTCATTTGTATTCTATTTTATCTCAAATTCATTTCTTTTATTATTTATTTATTATAAGTAATAGTGTATAGGTACTATATATACAAGTGATGTGTTTCTAATAAATTATATGAACTTGTTTTGGATAAATATTTAGAAATTCACGTGTTATTGTACTGTAATATGTAGCTAAACTAATATTAATGCCTAAAATGCCCAATGTCTCAGTAACAATTAATAATAGCTACATAGTTTTTGAATATTTTTTTCATAAAGCAAATATTGAAAATATAAACAAGTAGTACATTAACGATTTAAAAAAAATATTCTACAATGCACTACTTTTAGTTTTTAGATTTCATAGCAAGAAATGCTAAGATATTGATGAGTTCCATTCTAGTATATAAGATAAACACAAACAAAAGCATTAATAATATTTTAATGAGCCTATAAAATTTGGTCAAAATGGTTCTGCCTTTTCTTGCAGCTACGTCCGCCGTGAAGGTGTAGTCGTCGTGGCTACAGATTTTTGACCTCGTGGTACGTTTCTACCTGCGGTTCTTATCTTAAATTTTAGATCTTCTATATTCTGTCTTTGCTCGTTAAAAACAATATCCTGAGCTGGTATTCCATCATGTTTTGAAGTTATCCTTCTGCCAATGTAATGTGGAATGCCTCTAAAAACAAATTTAATTAATTTTGCAAAAAGTTTATTTTAAAGACCCAACATACACGCGAAACAATACCTGGAAACCCGCATCGACAATATGTATATATATATATATATATATATATATATATATATATATATACGTACATATATGTATATAAATATATATATATATATATATATATACGTATATACCCAGGCGGGAAAGAGAGAGAGAGAGAGAGAGAGAGAGTGAGTGAGTGAGTGAGTGAAACCGTACCATATAAGTATGGAAATAATTAATTTCTAAAATTTCGGATATGCAGTCTGTAAATAAATATACAAGAACCTTTTTTGTTTAATTTTAATATTTCGCAATTTGTTATTGCTTCCTCAGGACATGCTAAAGATTAATGATGAATTATTGTGTTGGCAACTAAGTACTTTCGGTTTTGTAGTATAAAATAAAACACTTTTTTTTAAACAAAGAATAGTTTTTAATCAATTACATATTTTCCATTTTGCTCAATGACCTTTTGCCATCTTTCTTTCAGCTGCATGATTCCGCGCTCGTAAAATTTCTGGTCCTTATCAGCAAAAAACTGAACCAGGTGCGAGTAAAGGTCATCGTCATTTGTGAAAGTTTCACCATTCAAAGAATTCTGCAAACTTCGAAATAAATGGTAATCAGATGGTGCTAGATCAGGGCTGTATGGTGGATATGGCATCACTTCCCAGCCAAGCTCCAATAGTTTCCCACGAGTTGCCAAAGATGTGTAAGGACTTGCATTATCTTGGTGGGAAACTACACCTTCCCGATTTGACAATTCTGGCCGTTTTTCTTTGATTGCTACATCCAGTTTTATTAATTGTTGACAGTAAACATCAGAATTGATCGTTTGGTTCCTTGGAAGCAGTTCGAAAAACACAACACCTTTGTAATTCCACCAAACTGACAGCATGATCTTTTTTGGATGCAATTCAGCTTTCGATGTGGTTCGAGCTGATTTATCGTGTTTGCTCCAAACTATGTTACTGTACAGGACCCATTTTTCATCACCAGTGAAGATTCTTTTTAAGAAAGGGTCGGTTTCATTTCGTCTAAGGTGCATATCGCAAAAGTTGATTCTTTGTGTTAAATGAATTTCTTTCAATTCGTGAGGTACCCAAATATCAAGCTTCTTAACTAGCCCAAAACATTTTAAATGTTTTTCAATTGTTGTGTGCTGATACATGTAGTCTCTCCGCAACCTCTCGAACAGTTATATGACGATCCTCTTCAATTATGACTTTGATTTGGTCATCATCAACTTCAGTAGGCCGACCAGAACGTTGCTCATCTTTGAGGGAAAAATCTCCAGAACGGAATTTTTTATACCCATTCTGACACGTGCGCTCTGTTAAGCAATTAGCACCATAAACTTCATATATCTTTTTGTGAGCCGCAGCAGCTTTCTTTCCTTTACGGAAATAAAATAGTAAAATATGTCGAAAATGTTCGTTTCTGCACTCCATTTAAAATTAACCCACAACTAATAGCTTTAATAAAAATCACGCACTACTTGCTTCTGAAGTTACGTCAATGTGACTAGTATCACGCGACAAACGTTAAAGTACAGCACTAACATACGTTATACAAAAAATAAAGCAACGCTCTCTATCAGTAAAAACCGAAAGTACTTAGTTGCCAACCCAATATATACTAAAATAATGTATTATATTAACCAACAAATTCTTACAAAACTAGAGTTGTACAAGGCGTAAAGTAATTATACCAAACTGTATCAACAAAATGTAAAAATACACAAAGTTGACTAAAAAGCAGTGTTACAAATATATCAAAAAAACACGAGTGCAATTTAATATGTAAAGATACAAGGATTGTTAAAAAAGCCAAGCAGGCCAGTTAATCGTTAACATCAAGAATATTACAATAACTTACACTTGGTCCATTAGTGCGTGACATAATATACACCGTTGTATCCTTACTGATATAGCCCGTTTCTAAAAAGTTGTTTGTAATGTCCAAGATTTTAATATCGTCAAAATTAAATTTGTGCTCAATCCTAATGGTAAGTGATTGCTCCTCAAGCATATAAGACTTTTTCTAATATGGCAATCGCTTTTATGCTGTGTAACGTGCTGTTTTAGCTACTTCTATATACGCCCCGATAGTCCGAAATTGATATCCAATAAATGCGGTATTTAATTTATAATTCATTTAAAAATAATGTTAATTTAAAATCATTAAATTTGTTGTAATTTTTTTTAGATTGGTTGTGTCGTTTTCGGCAATTGTTATATTATAGAATTGTTTAAAATGTGATATAATTAGGTCAACGACGTATGGAACTTTTTATATACTTATTAATTAGACCGTCATCAAGAACGTCTTCAGTAGGACCGTCAAAAAAATTGTTACTATATATTACTCGCTTAAGTATGTACGTGTTAAAGGTAGCCACTATTAACAAAGATGCTTAAATATTGAGGTTATACGAAGGCGCGTTTTCTTATAGTTAATTAACAGACTTCGTATCCGAAATTAATCAATTATTTTCATGTATATATATAGTATATACATATATATAGTATATACGAGGGATGTTTCCAAAGTTACAGGAATTGCATATAATTTTTATAATTTTGCTAATTTTCGTCAATATTACCATGTCGTTTTTCAACATAATCTCCATTAAACTCAATACAATTATCCCAACGATAAACTAATTTTTTTAAGCCGTCCTCAAAGAAGTTTTTCGGTGTCTCGTCGATCCACCTATTTATGGCCCGTTTTACGTCAGGTAAACTTTCACCCCCGTAAGGGTTTTTTCAAATCTGGGAACAGATGGTAATCACTGGGTGCAAGATCCGAGGAATAAGGTGGGCGCGGCAGCAATTGCCATCGTAAATCGTTCAAAACAGCCTTCGTTTTTCTTGCGGTGTGTTATCTTGCATTATTCTGTTGCAATAACGGACGTTTATGCAACTTTCCAGGCCGTTTTTTGACTAGTGCCTGTCGCAGTGGTCCGGATAATAAATTTGAATAATATTCTGCATTAATTGTAGTACCACTCGGCAGATAATCCGTGAAAATAATCCCATCACAATTCCAGAATACAGTAAGCATTACCTTTCCAATAGACGGAACTGCACGCGCCTTAAGTGCAGGCCCTTCTTCAGGTTTGCGCCATTCTTTGGATTGACTTTTCGTCTTAGGATAGAAATAAGGAATCCACGTTTCGTCAGTGGTTACTATTCGTTGCCAAAATTCATCGCCGTAACAGGCTAACAGCTCTTGAAGTTGACGACAAGTATCAGACCTATTGAGTTTCTGTTCTGGTCACAACAGCCTTGGCACCCAGAGCGCCGAAACCTTGCTAACGCCCAAACAATCATGCAGGATATCATGATCTTGTCGTGTACCTATCCCTAGGTGTACACTAATTTGACGAATAGTCATTCGCCTATCGTTTTTCAGTAGGTTTTCGACGGCAGCATTGTTTCTTTCATTTACCGACGTGCATGGCCACCCACTGCGTGGATCGTCTTCTAGTGATGTTTTACCCAGTACAAAACGATCGACTCACCGATAAACAGTAGTTTTGGATTCTGCAGATTCACCAAATACTCTTCTGACGTTTTCACATCTTCTCTCCACAAAAAGAAAATTATCGCTCTTTGAGATTTTGCCGCGTGTTCCATGGTTACAAAAATAGTGCTACCAAAACGCGTCTACGTCAGTCGAATACCTGAATCAGACTGAACAATGTTGCAGTAGATAGTTGCATAAACATGTCAAGACTTGTCTAGCATCAATAACATTGCGTATAAGTTCTGCGTTATTTAATTATATCACCAATTTCCAGAGTATTGGAAACACTCCTCGTGTATACATATATATATTGGGTCTGGGAAAAAGTTCGTGGCGTTTTTCCCGATAGATGGCATTGGTTGCCGATAACTAAAGAACAACAAGTCACAGCGACACCACCGACGGCTCGTTTTTTAGATGACCTTCCGAACGTTAGTTTGAGCGTAGAAACATTGTAATCGGTGCAGTGGTTGGAAAGTTATTCGCACTTGAAAATGGAGAAGAATAATGAGAAATTTCGCTATATTCTGCAATATTATTATGATAAGGGGAAGAACGCTGCGCAGGCTTGTGATAAAATTTGTGCTGTGTACGGTGAAGGTACTTTATCGAAATCTGTTGCGCGGAAATGGTTCGCTCGCTTTCGTTCTGGAAATTTCAATGTGAAAGATGAGTCACGCTCCGGTCGTCCAATCACTGAAAAATCTGATGAAATTCTTGAAAAAGTCCAACAAGATGAGCATATCAGCAGTGTCGATATTGGCATGGAGCTAGGCATTGACCACAAAACTGTTTTGAACCATTTACACAAAGCTGGTTACAAAAAAAAGCTTGACGTATGGGTTCCTCATGAGTTGAGCGTGAAAAACATGATGGACCGAATTAACATCTGCGATGCGCTGCTGAAACGGAATGAAATCGAGCCGTTTCTGAAACGTTTAATAACCGGAGATGAAAAATGGATTACGTACGATAATCGGAAGCGTAAAAGATCGTGGATAAAGGATGGTGAGCCGTCACAAGCGTTCGCTAAGCCAACATTGACGCCAAAAAAAGTGATGCTGTGTGTATGGTGGGACTGGAGGGGAATCGTCCACTACGAGCTACTTCCAACTGGTCAGACGATTGATTCTCAACTCTACTGTGCACAACTAGAGAGATTACGCCAGGCGATTGAAAGAAAACGGCCCGAATTGATTAATAGGAAAGGTGTTGTCTTCCATCATGACAACGCCCGACCACACACTTCTTTGATGACCCGTCAAAAATTGAGAGAGTTTGGTTGGGAAGTTTTGATGCACCCACCTTACAGTCCGGATATAGCACCCTCTGACTATCATCTGTTTCGATCTCTGCAGAACTCTCTCAATGGAATTAAGTTGGTTTCAAAAGAAGCCTGTGAAAACTACTTGATTCAGTTTTTCGACCAGAAACCACAGAAGTTTTTCACCGATGGGATCATGGATCTACCAAAAAAATGGCGAAACATTGTCGATAATAATAGAGCATATTCGGTTTAAATGAATTCGTCCACGCGCCATGCGGGGATCAGTTGAATTTTACTGAAAAAACGCCACGAACTTTTTCCCAGACCCAATATATATATATATATATATATATATATATATATATATATATATATATATATATATATATATATATATATATATATATATATTGGGTCTGGAAAAAGTTCGTGGCGTTTTTTCAGTAAAATTCAACTGGTCCCCGCATGGCGCGTGGAAAATTCTTTAAACCGAATATGCTCCATTATTATCGACAATGTTTCGCCATTTTTTTGGTAGATCCATGATCCCATCGGTGAAAAACTTCTGTGGTTTCTGGTCGAAAAACTGAATCAAGTGGTTTTCACAGGCTTCTTTTGAAACCAACTTAATTCCATTGAGAGAGTTCTGCAGAGATCGAAACAGATGATAGTCAGAGGGTGCTATATCCGGACTGTAAGGTGGGTGCATCAAAACTTCCCAACCAAACTCTCTCAATTTTTGACGGGTCATCAAAGAAGTGTGTGGTCGGGCGTTGTCATGATGGAAGACAACACCTTTCCTATTAATCAATTCGGGCCGTTTTCTTTCAATCGCCTGGCGTAATCTCTCTAGTTGTGCACAGTAGAGTTGAGAATCAATCGTCTGACCAGTTGGAAGTAGCTCGTAGTGGACGATTCCCCTCCAGTCCCACCATACACACAGCATTACTTTTTTTGGCGTCAATGTTGGCTTAGCGAACGCTTGTGACGGCTCACCATCCTTTATCCACGATCTTTTACGCTTCCGATTATCGTACGTAATCCATTTTTCATCTCCGGTTATTAAACGTTTCAGAAACGGCTCGATTTCATTCCGTTTCAGCAGCGCATCGCAGATGTTAATTCGGTCCATCATGTTTTTCACGCTCAACTCATGAGGAACCCATACGTCAAGCTTTTTTTGTAACCAGCTTTGTGTAAATGGTTCAAAACAGTTTTGTGGTCAATGCCTAGCTCCATGCCAATATCGACACTGCTGATATGCTTATCTTGTTGGACTTTTTCAAGAATTTCATCAGATTTTTCAGTGATTGGACGACCGGAGCGTGACTCATCTTTCACATTGAAATTTCCAGAACGAAAGCGAGCGAACCATTTCCGCGCAACAGATTTCGATAAAGTACCTTCACCGTACACAGCACAAATTTTATCACAAGCCTGCGCAGCGTTCTTCCCCTTATCATAATAATATTGCAGAATATAGCGAAATTTCTCATTATTCTTCTCCATTTTCAAGTGCGAATAACTTTCCAACCACTGCACCGATTACAATGTTTCTACGCTCAAACTAACGTTCGGAAGGTCATCTAAAAAACGAGCCGTCGGTGGTGTCGCTGTGACTTGTTGTTCTTTAGTTATCGGCAACCAATGCCATCTATCGGGAAAAACGCCACGAACTTTTTCCCAGACCCAATATATATATATATATATGAAAATTGATTAATTTCGGGTATATATATATACGCGTGACAAGCAAACAAGCACTCTGAGAGATTTAATAATTTCACCTGAAAAGTGATAATTTATTAAACTAAATATTTAACCACAAAGTAATTCCATTTAACACAATTTTAATTAATACAATCAAGAAAGGAATAAAGGTTTCCGCAGCAGTATTTTGTAAATAATTACCATTGAATGGATAGACCCTCTTGTAATAATAGTAATCAGATTTCATGCAGTTTGATTTTTTCCGCGATGTTGATTATGACTTGCGTGTCAGAGTCATTACAGTGAGTACGAAATTCGTTTACTAAATAAACTCAAATACATACAACGCCAACTTCAATTAAAAGCATTTCGTCACTGTTACTAAATAAGGACAAAGTTACGACAGATCGATAGATTTGAGACTGATTAATTAAATTTTATGGTGTACATACTAACAGTTAATAGAAGTGATTGGGGTTTGTGAAAAAGTAAGTCGTTACTCTACTTATGTCATCTAGGATGAACGGAAAGCGATTGATTTGCATAAAATATTAATTTCTAGGACAAAGTCTTATGTAATCGAGGTTCTATGTGATCGTATTTTAGAATGTGAAGTATGTGTAGTAACTTTACATTAAAGAAGCTGCACTAGTATGTTTAGAGTATCGTATTTGTATTGTATGTACATGTATGGTTGTTAACTGTTGTGTATATTCTCTCTCAAAGTTTTTCATCTAATTACTTTGAAAAAAAATAGGGTGATCAAAAATGATGTGAATAATTTTATAAAAAGACGTCAATGTAATCTATTCTAGTAATAAATACGCGTCTAGTAACAGTTTCAGTGCAGTAGTTCAGCCCTGAAGATGTCCCATAAAAATGGGTACGAAACGTCGGCAGATATACAAGTGACGCGGTTCCAGCCCGGAAACCCAGAAGCAGATACGCGTCCAGTAGCTCGAAATAAGAGCCTTGTGTGTATGTGTATTATACTCATGTAGATACAAACTCTTTTTTTTCAAATGTTCATTTTTATAATAAGCGGTGCCGATTTTAACACCTATTTGACAAGCTCAGTCCTACTACTTAAATAAGTTGACATAAACCTGATGGTACAATACTAACTGCAGCTGTAAACACAACAGCTCTATATGTTGCTTCAGTATCAAATTGACCTAGATGAAGTGAACATCTACCAATATTAAACCAAAACTGAGAGCAGCCAAAAGCAATGTTCTAAATCAAAGCGACGGTTCTTTGAAAAATTGTCGGGTGAAATAAAAGAAGCCAAATTAGACCTGGTTTCGACGAGGTTTTGCCAGAATTGGTAATGCTGAGCAGAAAGTTTACGCGAATATTAATGTTGCACTTCTTTCATTTCTTAAAAAAAACATATTCCAATCGCAATAATGCAGGCAAAATAATTCCAGTTGTAGAATCAGCCAAATCAATTGGTCTATTGTGTATAACATATAAACCACTCGAAAGGCTTAAACATAATAGAATTGCATCTGATACACTAGATGGTGTCACAACTGAATAAGCAGGACTCTATTGCAACCGCAACTGTATTAATGTCCTGGCACTAAGTACATGACATTGACTCCGGATTCTAAAAGAAACGTAAAGATTTTCGCAGCATTCGAAAAGCTCTCGAAAACTTAATATCCTGTTTGGGGGCAATGTCTAATATATAGATTGAATAAAATCCTTTTCTTGAGGATGACCAATCGACATGCTCCAAAAGAACCTTACTAGCAGTTATAGAAAACTTTAAAACGTAAAGAAATTTAACAATAGACTCCCCTCCTCCCAATGCTGTCTTAGGGCCACTATTATTCAGCTATTACATAGAATGGAATAATTGACACTGTGTTGGTATAGAATTTCTGTCTCATCTTTAATGTTTGCATAAAACCTTTTCATTGGATTGTCAGTCGCAAGAACTGTGGTAGGAACGGAAACTTGATATATCTTATATTCTTTATGTTTGTGGTCTCATTTGTTCATCCACTGCTAATAGCGACCCCGTTTCCATTCATACTCACTTCCCTATCATCATTGTTACAATTCCTTGTTATACTACATAATAATTTGTCGATTAAGCTTTTCGAATAGACATTGTTACAAAAACATGAAACGAGATGTTAACTTTTTCTTAAAAAACTTATTATTGATACTCTGTTCTTCAATACGATGACCGCTTTGCTTTTATGGTTTGCTGGATAGTTAAAATTATGAACTTAATTGAAAAGAAAATCAAAAATCAATGTAGTTGCTGGATTCTCATATAATCTTCAGTATATATATATATTCGAACGAAGACTCTCGCGGTTGTAAGTAAGGATGGTTTAGCAGTGAAGCTATTCAGGTTGATGCTTCACTGCGGAACAATTCCTGAAGCAGATGATTGAGATGTCATCGAAACGTCGATACTCCGATTCTTTCGAGCATTTCTATCCAACATCGTGAAGGGCCCAAGGATCTAAAATAACCCGTACATATATATATATATATATATATATATACAAAATTTTCGCTATCATGAGAAACTTCATATTAAAATTTACTTGACGCCACATTGTAAAGCGTAAAGAAAATTCTGATTCCATTCGCTGGCAGTAATTTGAATTGACATTAGACTTGACTGAAAATGTTTATATGTGAATGAAACTTGTCAATTAAATAGTTCTAATGCAACTATATAAGAAATCCTTTTCAGTTAGTGCAGTAAAGGAGTTTTAAGAGGTGAAAAATGACCTCGAAATTTGACCCATTTTTGATTTTCTGTAAATCGTTCAGGAAGCGTTCATTTAAAATTTAATGAAAAGTTACGAAATATATCAAAATTCATACATCTTATCTTCTTCTGGGTTTCCGGGCTGGAACAGCGTCACTTGTATAACTGCCCTTTCGTACCCACTTGTATGGGACATCTTCAGGGCTCAACTACCGCTACCGTCTGTCGCACTGAATACTGTTATACCAGTGACGCGGTTCCAGCCCGGAAGCCCAGAAGAAGATAGTATGGACCACGACCGCGAAAGTCTACGTACCAGATTGATACATCTTAATTCCAAATCTCTTGTTCTCGCCTATACATAAAATGAGATGTATCTTCCATAAAAAGCATTTCGATCTAGAGTACATATGACTAATACAAACTCCCCTACAAATTTCTCTTTGGTATGAAAATGTTCAGCAAGATTAACCGGTTGACCGAAGAGTTTGGCTTAAACACTTGGTTGTTCTAGTGCAAAACCCAGCGTGGTAATTTCTAAAAAACGAGAAAGTTTAAACAATGTCTTTTTTGATAAATGATATAACCGCAAACGCCCAAATTGCACAAGCACAGTTTTTGCAAATAGCTTCGGGTAATTTTAAAGACAAACTATATTAAAGTACACAACTGGACTAACATTAGAGTTGTTAAATGTAAATGCAGATCGATGTTAGAAGACTAATATTATAGTGTCTTATGTTCAAGATCATTTCTAATAGGCAAACGGAAGGCTAGGAGGGCTAGAGGGTATTGAAATTTTTTTTCCATTTGCCGATTTTTTTCAAATTCTAGACATCACGATACAAAAGCAATAAATTGGCTCTTAATTGACACTGTAAAAGAACTTACCGCCAACATAATGAAACCCAGTATAAAATTAGGAAATCATAAATTTGTATATCGCATTTGTTTAAAACTTTATTTAGTATAGTAAAGATAATAATATTTTTGAGAATTGTATATTGATGAATTGACAAAAATGTGTTTAAATCATGTTTCTGATTGGAAATAATTACACGTTCTTTTAAATACAAGTTTTTCAAGTGCTTTCGATTTTTTTTTGTATGCGTTCGCTATTATTATTTTGCAATATAAACCAGTAATTGTCAGGGCTGTCATTTAATCGGTTAATAACAAGTAGAGTAAAGATTTATTGTAACGATGATTTTGTGACTCATATATGTATGTGAAGTATTAGAATTTTAACTCTCTCATTCATCAAGGTTATATGGAAAAGTATGGCTATATGGTGTTATCGATGAATATTTGAAATTAGTTTCCTTTACTTTTTTAAGAATTTAATCAGCATTTAAAACTATAAATTGATGCTAAATAATTTAGTGGCTTTCCAACCAAAGTGAAATCGAACCGTTCCCCTGATTTAATTAAAAGATGCACCCGTTTATACGCAACATATAAGGTTTTGCAATAGAGATGATATGATTTTGAAGTGACATTTCGGCCATTTGTAATATGTCATGATCTGTCATTTGTTTTTCATTGTATTCAGTAGTGTTTACAATTTCATCATGGAGAGATATACGCAAGAACGACGTTTACAAATTATTCAGTTTCATTATCAAAATAGTCGTTCTCCAATTGCAACTTTTCGTGCGCTTTTGCCATTTTATGGTCGTAATAATCGTCCAAGTGTGCTCGCTATTCGTCGAATTGTTACAAATTTTGAGGTTACATTTTCTTTACATAATTTTCAAGTGCCAATAAGATAAAGAACCGCTCGAAGTAATGCAAATATTGCTGCCGTTCAGGCAAGTGTTACTGAAGACCGTAATTTGTCGATTCCAAGACGTTCTCAACAATTGCGACTGTCTCAAACCACAACCTGGCGGATTTTGAGAAAGGATTTGAGTTTGCATCCCTATAAAATTGTTCTCACTCAAGAACTGAAGCCATTGGACCACCTTAAACGTCGTGAATTTGCTGATTTTGCCTTGGAACAACTTGAAAACGATAACGATTTTTTTAAAAAAATCATCTTCTCTGATGAGGCTCACTTTCATCGGGATGGTGTGGTAAATAAACAAAACCGTCGATTCTGGTGAGAAGAAAATCCACAAATTATTTATGAAAAACCATTACATTCGCCTAAATTGACAGTTTGGTGTGGTTTTTGGTATGGTGGAATCATCGGTCCGTACTTCTTTCAAAATGAAGCTGGTAACACCGTTGCTGTCAGTGGAGAGCGGTATAGATTGATGACAACCAACTTTTTATGGCCGACATTGGAAGAAGTTGATCTTGACAACATTCGATTCCAACAAGACGGGGCTACATGCCACACAGCAAATGCAACAATAGAATTATTGCGAGAAAAGTTTAAAGATTCGATTATTTCAAGAGATTGTGATATGGAATGGCCTCCAAGAAGTTGTGATTTAACACCATTAGACTATTTCTTGTGGGGTTATTTGAAGTCATTAGTCTATCGAAATAAACCAGACATTCATGACATACGACTAGATTTAATGGAAAAATTGCTCGAAAATTGGGTTCATCGAATTCATTCCTGCAGAAGAAGTCGTGGAGGCCATTTGAATGACGTTTTATTTAGAACTTAATTGTATCGATTGTACTTCACATTAAATAAAAAGCTTTTGAATTTTCTTAACAATAAATGTGTTTTTTTAAAGAAATCATATCACTCTTATTGGAAAACCTTGTATAAATTTTGTATTACTCAGACTCGGACTCGGACTGATTGAAATAATAGCACTTTCTCCGCTGTTTTTTAATTTGAATTTATTAAAAGGTCATATGTGGCATTGGAAATATAAGCCAAATTTCTGTTGCATTAACGAAAAGTTCCGTCCCAATGCTTCTGCACGGAATGAACGAATTTATTGGCGAGTGAAAGTTTGTAAATAAATACAAAGTAAATTGCTCAAGTTTTCGCTTCAGTACTTTTAAAATTAAATTTCCAAATACCCATAGTGAACCGTACATAGAGTTACTTAAATTATTATGAAATAATTGCAGATTGCCGACGGAAAATAAAATCTCTAACCACACAGAGTTCCTTGATTAGATTCTGCTATTCAAATTAGAATGTTATTAATTCTTCATTGAAATGTATTCTTTAATTATACTTAAAGAAGATGATATTAGTTTTTATTTATTGAGTGTTTTTAATATACCTACAAATAATAGAAAAATCTAAGTGCAACTGTATTTCTCTTAATACTTGTTCTTTCAATTTTTCTTAAATTACTTTTCTACTCTACGTAACAGTACTATTTAGCTATTGTATAATTCATTTAAAAGAAAATGTTAAAATGGGAAAATATTAGCAATATCTTTAATTTTTACTTTAAAGTATTTAAATTGCTAAGATAGTGTACATCTTATAAGAACCACGTCTCTCTTGAAATGAATTAAAAGTTAATTATTCTTTTACGAGGGTGGTTCCATAAGTACCTGGCCTGACCTAGAGATGGTTGTAGTTGTTTGAAAAATATCACTGTATTAGAAAGTACACAAACTATAAAGTATATGTTTCAAGTTTGAAGACGCCACGTTGTCTACTATTTGTTTGGCAGCCATCAATAGTGAACGTTTTCGGTGAATCTGTAAAAATGGAGAAAATTGGTTATCGTTACGCGATATAATACTTTTATTAGAAAGGCCTCACCCCAACCGATATAAAAGCTGAACTGGATTCTGCTCTGGGTGAGTCTGCTCCTTCGTTTACAATAGTGAAATATTAAGTGGCGGAGTTTAAACGCGGTTGAACGAGCTGCCAAGACGAGCATCGCAGTGGTCGACCAAATGTGGTGACTACAGAAATGGTGAAGAAAATCCACAAAGCGGTACTGGATCATCGTTGACTGATAGTGCGCGAGCTAGCAGACATAGTAGGCATTTTAAAAAGTGCGGTATATCGCATATTATCTGAAAATTTGGACACGAGAAAGCTGTGTGCCGCGTTTACTCTAACTCTAGCAAAAACAGTGTCGTGAAGATGTTTCAATTGAGTTTCACAGCGACAAAGCAGAATTTTTGCGCCGTTTCATAACCATTGATGCAACACAGAAACAATCAAAACGATGGACTCAAAGAGGAGAACCGGCGGCAAAGAAGGCCAAGACCTTTTCATCTGCAGGCAAGGTCATGGCATCGGTTTTTTGGATGCGCGTGGAATAATTTTCATTGACTGTCTTGAAAAAGAAAATACTACAACTGCGAGTATTACGCGAACTTATTGCAACGTTTGAGCGAAGAAATCAAGAAAAAACGGCCGCATTTTGCGAAGAAGAAAGCATCGTTTCCTCAATACAATGCACCCGCTCACAAATTCTTTATTGCGATGGCCAAAATTAATGAAATATAGTTTGAATTGCTACCCCATGCATCCTATTCGCCAGATTTAGCCCCCTTGGATTATTTTCTGTTCCCAAACTTGAAAAAATGGCTCAGTGGTCAAAGATTTTCCAACGATGAAGAAGTGATGTCGGCAGTTAATGGCTATGTTAAGGAGCAAGACAGTTCTTATTATAAAAAGGGTATCGAACTTATTGAACATCGCTGGGAAAAGTGTATAGAGCTGAAAGGAGATTATGTTCTAAAATAAATATATTTCTTTACAAAATTTTTGTGTTTCCTTTATTGGGTCGGGCACTTCTGGGACCACCCTCGTATTACGAAACACGGTTCAAAATTAACAGCCGTTAAATTGCTAAATATATATCATTGAAAAAATGACAAATTTATAATTTTGCATATTTTATTTTTCTTCATAATCACTCTTGATAATTTGGAAGAATATAATGACGCACTTACATGTGTATATGTATCCGACACACTGAAATAGTAATAATGGGTGAATCGCAGAAGTAAATTAATACAGAAAATTCAACTAGGAAGAAAACTGGACTAAATGAATTTGCTTTTTAAAAAACTTTTTTTTGACTCATCGACTGGGATAAAATTATTACTTACTCATAATAAAACTGTAATTACTTCGTTATTGTCTACATTATATCTTTTAATTATCATTAAAAAACAGAAGTGAACGGTGTTATTTCGAAATAGTAAAGGCATATAGCGATTGTAGATGTCCGTTATTTAGTAATTAATGGATATTTATAAATACTGCGAATTAGATTCGCAAATTAAAAAACAAATTTAAAATATAAACTTTTTCGATTAAAGATTGCAAATAAGTTTTTACTAATCTACAAGAAAGAACATTTTGTTGAGCTTTGAGGTCATTTACTATGGTTCCTGTCTTAAAATCACACCATCCAAATAGTTCATTGTGAATAATAGATTGTGAATTTTTCTTATTTTACAAAAACTATTTCATGAACGTGCATATTTACGCTACCACATATATATACTTCCTACTTAAAAATATTTGCTTCTTTACTAACAATCTACCGCTGGAAAAATTAAACGAACTTATTTTTTGACAAATCATTATAAAGGGCATTACAAATGTTTCGCCATATGACATAATCTATTTCTGCACGTTGTGTCAAGTTCAGTGCGAGTTAAAGTTTAATCAAGCCGTAGACGATGGTTGTCAAATTATGTGGTATCCAATGTTCACGTTGGGTACCACAATAGCTTCTTAACGGCTAAATGTTCATGCAGGATCTTATGCACGTTGGTGCTGCTAATACCTAGAAATGTCTCGATATCACGGTATATCACATGGCGGTCTTGTATTATCAATTCAGACATTCCATTAATATTTTCCGACACAACATTTGTAGGACGACCTTCACGAAATTCATCGTGCAAAGAACGTCGTCCAAGTTTGAATTCACTATACCAACGATATACTGTAGTTTTCGATGGTGCTTCATCACCATACATATAAAGAATGCAGCTCGTCGATGCATTCTTGTTGAGATAATCCACGCCGAAATTTATGAAAAATAATTACACGAAAATGTTCGTGAGTTAATTCCATTTTTTCGCTGACAATTTTTTTACTATCAACAATAGAAATAGCGATCGGATAATAAAACTGTCAAAGTAAATATATTGTCAAAAATGACAAATTTCACGGTGCAATCATCAGATCGGAGGCAACACTAAGAGTATTGCCAATTCCCGAAATATAAACGGCTACCCTCGTAACAATGTATAAATAATATACTTACTCTATTCAATAATACGATTACTTGTTAGATACATATATTGTATGTATATATGTACATTTTCGCCTCCTATTCAGTCCAACCATTCTGAGAATATTGACAGAATATTTTATTTCATATCGCTAGTACCATCTATTACATCTAGAATGTAATCACTCTAATTTACAAAGCGGATTTCTGATTTATTAGCGAATACCGACGTTTCGATGATTATACTTGGAGGAAATAGACCGCAACGATAACGAGGCAACATAGATGGATATGTAGCTGAAGGAAACCGTTATATTTTCAGTGGAATCCTTTCACTTTAAAAAGCAAGCAATGAAATAGTAGTGACTGCATAATATTGTTACAATTTTACATACATAGAGAATGGAAATAGGGAGTACATCCTTGTTTGCAATATACGGTTTGGCATGAACACCAATATATGCGTTAGAAATTTTAATAAATATTGCAGTAAGTAGCATTTCCTGTAAAATTAATCGAGTTGCTTACGACTTCCAAAATCCAGAACATTTAAATAAATACTAAACTTCCAAAATTTTTAAATTATTGAGTATAAAGTTGTCAAAAGTATTATGATATATTTTATTACTCTTTTTATGTTTTGTGTGGAGGTATGTATTAATATTTATGTAAATTTAATTATGATTTCGTTTTTTATTAATTGTATTATGAGATCATTAAATTCCAGAACTGAAATAATTAAAATTTTCCGTTATTCCAAACAACACTGCTTATTACACATCTTCAATAAAATTTCATTAAATTCATATCCTCTTTCCAAAATCGTTGCTAATATTAATGGTTCTTTGGGAATGTGTATTCCAAGGAGAAATTTTTTGCTTTTGTTATGAAAAATAAATTTAATAGTTATCTACTTCTGGGTTTCCGGGCTGAACTACTGCACTGAAACTGAGTTTCTGCAGTTTCAGTGTAGTAGTTCAGCCCTGAAGATGACCCATACAAATGGGTACGAAACGTCGGCAGATATACGAGTGACGCGGTTCCAGCCCGGAAACCCAGAAGCAGATAGCATGGACCACGACCGCGAAAGTCTACGTGCCAGATTAAATTTAATTGTTCTTTAGTTCCCCAAGAACTTTTTTTCCCTGTCGTATTTGTTCTGTAGTGAATGCGCAATGTTTCTCATATATCGATAGTTTTAGTTTTAAGATATTACCGAATAGCTCTTTTTAGAATATCTTCGGAAAGAAAGATTTTGAAGTCAATACATCCACTTATTGGTGAGAATTCAAATGAAATGTAAAAAAAATCATTTTCCATTTCTAAAGACGTGGACTTAGGATATTAAATATATTTTGTACCCATCAACATTGAT
This sequence comes from Dermolepida albohirtum, assembly GCA_031893035.1. Lineage (NCBI taxonomy): Eukaryota > Metazoa > Arthropoda > Insecta > Coleoptera > Scarabaeidae > Dermolepida > Dermolepida albohirtum. The sequence continues at coordinate 157,701 of JAVIWB010002449.1, read as the reverse complement.
ATTTACAGTTCGTTACTAACTCTTAGAACAAAGGAATATAAATTGGCTCAGCAGATTTAGAGAAGCCGAGTACTTATTTAATGTCATCAAAATTAAATAATGTATTGGAATATATAACACTAAAAGTAAAAAAATTGTCGAAGTTAAAGAAATTAATAGGCAGTATGGAATAAGTCCCATGGGTGCATTTTCTCCTACAGCATACATCTTAATGCACTGGATTGGGTGCAAATGAATTTAATCAGTAAGGTTGATATATAACCCCTTTCCACATTAACTCTCGTAATTCTGTATACGCATTTCGACAACTAAGTTGTCATCATCAGCAGACAATTGCAAAGTGTCGCACCTGGTAAACCATAGCGAACAATACCCGTACGAAAACAACCTCCGTACGCGATCTGTGTACATTTTGGTTCTCAACGGTACAGATCGCGTATGGAGTTTGTTTTCGTAGATATTTTTCGCCGTGGTTTACCAGGTGCGACACTTTGCAATTATCTGCTGATGATGACAACTTAGTTGTCGAAATGCGTATACAGAATTACGAAAGTTAATGTGGAAAAGGGTTATATATCAACCTTAGTGATTAAGTTAATCAACCACAGGCTTCATCAAATCCAACCTGCAAATGAATTTTAAATATTTATGACTTTGTGCCAGATTATAATTTGAATTAACAAAATATCTATATTATTATAGTGCACGTGTATAAGCGCAAAGATTGTTTGGGAAGAAATATTGCAGTCTTGTCCGTTACATTTTTGTTTCTTTTTATTCAGTCACCTACTTGAAATTACATTATTAATATAAATTTTATTTAAATATTACTCGTCGATAAATTATTCGAGTTTTGTGGATACTGGGCGTGGTTTAAATACGCTCAGCAGTCTCTAAATGATGACGGTAGCCTGGGGTCCTAGGGCACGAAGGTTAAAGAGCTAATGCAAAAGGGCAAGAAATAGATCGGAAAGCTTTATCTATGGTTTCCATAAAATCACGACTTTTCTGCAGCATTGCAAAAAAAAGCATTGTAACGGCCATGGAAAAGTGAGTTGAAAATGGGATAGATCAGAGACAGGCAAAATATATCCTTAGGAAACATAAATTTGACAGACTGACCGAATAGGAACAGAGCGTCTTCTAAATGATAGTAGATATGCTAACAGGAAATTGCAAGATCAAAAAGCGTATGAATAATTTGAGTTTGACACTAGAAATTATATGTAGATTCTGTCAATTATATGCAGATTCTGTCAATTTGAAGAGCTTAGCGAGAACTCGGTTTCTACAAATAGGAGAATGATGTCCTGAGAAAGGGCTCTACATAGAAATGTACTTTAATAAGGCACGCGGACCACGAAATATGTGGAAAAGTGGCAATGTTTAATTATTCTTATGATCGACACAGTAAAAAATAAGTAATTTTAGTCATAAGAAGTACATTAAAATATTAAAAATAATGACAAAATTGAACATTGGGCCAAGGAAACGAACAATATTTTCTAGTCTATGAATTTCTTTGTCGGGGATATAAAAGCAGTAAAATTATTATCAAAGTACCATTGAGAATGGTTTAATGAATGATCTTGCATTGAAATCTCTTTAAGGACACCGTGCAAGTAATAAATGACAAATTATTACATTTCTGATTCAATAGCAGTTAAATGGAGTGGGATCTAAATAAAATATGTGTGAAATTTTAGGTAGTTTAAATTTGACATCTTTTAATAAATTATTATAATTTTTATTACTGGGATTGCGTTCGAAAGAATGTTTATTCTTCGTAGACGCATTTTTTTTTGTGGTCCCATTAACATACAAAAATAGACGACAGTATAAAAACAAAACTCGAATAATTTATCGATGAGTAACTTTTGCATAAAATTTATATTAATAACAGAAATTTCGCATTCTTACAAGTAGGTGACCGAATGTAAAAAAACAAAAATGTAACGGATTATCATTGGATACCTATGACTACTACCTACGAGTGAAAGGACTGCAATATTTCTTCACAAAGAATCTTTGCGCTTAAACACCTGTTCTATAGTAATATAGATATTTTGTTAATTCAAATTGTGATCTGACACATAGTTTCTCAATGACGTTTTGAAATAATATTATCATATTAAAAAGGTTATAATTAGGAAATAGCCATGCATATTGATTCTAAAGAAATTGGTCAATTACAGTCACAATAGTGAATATTTAAAAAAGCTCAAATTCATTCTTTCTGTACATAAATATATAAAAGGTAGCGACCTTTATTGCTTTAAATCGGACTTGTTATCTGTATATAAAAGAATGGTTTTAATAATTGAAGTCAATATAAAAGTTTCTTATCGCAAAATACTTTCGAATGCACAGGCAAGTCTGGCAGACTATCAAGGATTATTGTGTACAGGCGAATTCTCAAAAAAAAGAGATCAAGGAAGATCGAAGATAATCTTGCTAAAGCAAGCTTTAATACAAAATATTTTTTTTTAAAATAAAGACACCCCCTTTGGGTGAATTTATTATATAGCAATCTAATAAATTAACACTAATGAGCTATTTGTTTTTAACCCAATTTGCTATAGCTTTAGAATTACAAAGCACTTATCCTATGATAGTCACTTTGGTTCTGACATTTACATTTAGCAATGTTTTTAGTGTGCACTGGGTTTTTTATTAATATTTTCACTGCACTAGGTCAAATGGTTTCGCTCTTTTTAATCTTCTGACTAGGCCATCATTATCCAGGAACCGGAGAACCTCGATATTGATGTGCTGATGAAGCCGTTGTTCATGTCTTTGGGCGTACTTTTTGATAACATCGTTGACAGTTTCCACCTCCAAGTCCTTATGCAGGTTGTCATTGCGAATATACCACGGAGCATTAACAATGCCTCGCAGTACCCTGTTCTGAAATCTCTGTATAATGTTTCGATTACTTTGGCTGGTACAGCCCCAGAGCTTAATACCATAAGTCGACACTGGTTTCAGGACTTGTTGATAAAGCAAAAGCTTATTATATACTGTCAGGGCTGAATGTAGACCCAATAACCAGTACATTTTTCTGTACTTCAACTTGAGCTCTTCACATTTTTTCTTAACATGTGGCTTCCACCTGAGTTTAGCATCTAGGGTCACACCAAGATATTTGGCTATATTCTCGTACGGGACTACATGTTGATTAATATATACTGGCTTATGCTCGATTCGTTTGTTAGTAAAATCGATATGCACTGGTTTGTTTTCATTCATTTGAATACGCCATTTTGCTGTCCAGTGTTGTATGTATTTCGACAATAGCTGTTTATAACTTTGCCGTTGAATCAATGTTGTTGTCTCCAGTAGTCGGAATTGCAGTGTCATCTGCAAACGTAGCAATAATATTTTTGCTAAATGTAGGCAAATCACTAGTGTACAACAAATATAGGATCGGCCCCAATACACTTCCCTGGGGCACACCTGCTTGGATTTTCCTAAGATCAGAATAGGTGTCTTCTTGTTTGACTCTGAAGTAACGGTCGGATACATAAAACCTCAAAATTTCTGAATATTGCTCAGGGAGAAGCATCTTGAGCTTGTGGTTCAAGTCCCATGCACGACTCTATCAAAAGCCTGTGCTACATCCAAAAACACTGCTGAGCATACTTTTTTCCTTCTAATGATTTTACGATGACATCGGTGATTCTGTGGACCTGATCAATCGTGGAATGTTGTTTTCGGAAACCAAATTGATGATCCGGGATGAGAGTTTCTCTTCAATGATTTGTTTTAATCTTTTGAGATTTTACTTTAATGCCTATTAACTTTAACATAAAAGAACTCGTCTCTCATAAAACCTGTAACCTCTCCTTTTTCAAGCAAGATTGATAATCGCTACACCATAGAAGTATAGCATTTGTCTATTAAACGTAATAATTATTACTATAGAAATTGCACAGGAACCTAAATTCAAGTGTTAGATACTGAATTTTCACAATGCCCATTCATAGTGCCCGTAAACAATTGATAACCGATTTGGAAATAAATATTGGCTAATCACATTTTTCGGTTTGTTCGCTTGTTTTTGAATTACAAGGGGTGATTTATTTGGAGGCACTTTCTTCAAAAGTAAAGAAAAAATAAAAGCTTCAATTTTATCGGGTATTCTTTATTATCATAGAAAAGAACGATGCTTAATATTTGTTTCTTAAAAATTATTTCCTTCAAATGTTGGCCGTAACCTCCGCTAACATGTTTGATTCTGAAGTTCCAATTTTCGATGACGAGTTCGAGCATTTGAAGTGGTATTTGGCGAATAACGCGAGTAATGTTAGCTTCCAATTACATAAGGAGAAAAATCTAAAGGTGTGGTATCACATTATCTAGGCGGCCATTGCACAGATCCATTACACGAAATTAAACCTTCACCAAATTATTGGAACCAAATATCGTCAAGGCTTCAATTTTAAACAGCAAATAGTTCGTTATCACGGCGCGATAATGGGCGTCGTCATTCACAGTTCCTTTGCGGTCGTCTTAATTTTTGAAGAAATATATACATACCAATGATTCCAGTTTCCAATAAACTAAGTCTAAAGTCTAAATGTAATGGTAGCTCTTGAACCTTTTCGGATTATTCTTCACTCCAAATATGATAATTGTGCTGAACAAAATTTTGATCAAAAACAGTCAATTTTCTTCAAACTTTTCGAGAGACCAATGACTGAAACGGTCGAAAGGCCGGCTGCTTTCAATTCAGTTAAGTTGAATTTGATATGCCTTTTAAACCAAGGTTCAAACGTAAAATGCTCCAAATTATGGCACATGACAAGCCAGGCTCTCGAATTCTTAGTCGAATTAATTCTTCACGGTCATCGCTCTATTTTCTTCACTAAGTGCTGGATGTGGTCTATTTGGTCGCGTATTATCCAATAATGAAATCAAAATGGAAATGAAATCAAATTTTTCGATAGCATAACGAATTGTGCGTTCATTGGGCCGATTACGTAGACCATAAATTGCTCTAAACGCACATACAACTGAAGAATTTGTAGACGCTGTGTCAGACTGAGTCTTTCCATAATAAAACGTCACACAATACTTAACTAAAGTAGAGGAAAAATTTGGCACAACTAACGTTTCATCTGTCAAAAACTCGCTATTGAATTATTTGCTAAAATAAGGAAGATTTGAAAATTATCAAGTGCTAATATTCTGACCAGGGACTGTATAATGATAGTACAAACTTGCTAAAAGTTGTGTTTGTGTATAGGCACAATTAAAATATAGAATTTTTTAGTATTTTAAAAATATTTACATGTATTGCTGATACACTGGAGAAATATGGGAAACAATGATAAAGGAACACCCAACTAATATATGCACGAAAATTAAAATCACAATGGAAAAGTGGAAGCAACAGTTTACTTAAATTTTAGTTGATATGTTACATAAAGTAAAGAATTTGTGTATCCCAAAAGTTTTTGTATAACACCGCTGCGATGAAATTCTATCAGGAAGTAAATAATAAATATTGAATTAAATACAATCGAAACTTTTCTCTAATTTCCATTATTTAATTAATCACCAAAATTTCGTATCTCGCTTACATAAGATCGAATCTTTCTTATTTGGAAATATATGAACCTATGGCTAAGGTACCAATATATTATATACACATTTCTCATCCTCTTATGTTCTTATGTAATCACATCCATTCGATGTAACATAAATATTGTTAATATCTATGTGAAGCAACTACACTCTACACATTCCGTTGTATATGGATTGTGCAAGCTTATGATCTAAAAATTGATATTTCTATAAATTATTTGTGAACTCCATAGATTAATTATGCAAAGAGAAAGGTGTACTGATAGTACCATCAATAGTATTAATTCCTTACGTTCTTATATATTTAGTATTATATATTTGTGAACAACACATGTGTGTATTCAAAACGAAGAGTAACTTTAATGTCTTCGTATTTCATGTAATTTGTCACTTGCTTATACTTCTTTTACTTACCCTCCTTTTCTTTTTTATTTCGACATTCATATTTATATTTTCTTCTAAATTTAAGTACTACTCTATTTCGACATCTAAGTATTTGTTTCTATTACAAGCATGACTCTCTGTATCTTCTTTACTCTGTTATATTGCTCTCTGGTCTAAGTTTACGTCAGGAACTTTCTCTTAATAATTTTTGTTTCTTTTTGTTTATACGAATATTTTGTTTATTCTTGTTGTTTAAGTTTTATTTCTGTTTTAATAAAATTGCGACGACTTTTTAGTAGAAGTAGCAAATAGATGTACTTTCCATTTTATTCTTCCTAGTTACTCTTGAACTCATTTGATAGTGTCAAATTATCTGCGATTGAGCGTAAGTATTCTTTGGACTTATCATTTTTTTCTTTCGTCCACTTGCTCTTACTCCGTCAGAGTAGAGTTAAATATTTCTTATTGGGGATGAAATACTAGAACGAAACCAGTACTCGATGATGGGTCGTTAAGAAAGATTGCAAACAAATGCTACGGACTAAAAGAAATGCGTTACAGAGTCAACTGCCAAAAAAAGGCTTGAAGTCTTGATCAAGAACTTTAGAATGTTCCTGAAGGGCACAGATGAGAAAACAATTGAAATTTAGAGAATTAATAATAGTAGAGAAAAAAATGAATACAAAAAACAAATGCCTTTAAAGCAAGGTGCCAGTGAACGAACAGATAATGGCAGAAATCTTAACAGTAGAAAAGGTATAAATAGTATAAATTTTTAAAATAATAAAAAACAAAGTGCTGGCCACAGTACAAACGTCAGCATACTGGATAGTAATTAACAATGGAAGACTCATAGAAGAGCCTTAAGCCAAACAGAGATATGACATGCTTTTTATCATAAACGACAACTATTTGAACAAATAACTAAAGAAGTCGAGGAATATCTATGTTGCAACAACTTAGAGAAAGAAACGACATTTGAAAAACTGTGGAGAACGCTTTTGCGAGGATTAGTTTTCCTCATCGCTCAACATTTTGAAGTACACGAGAATATTGAGAACACAAGGCTCTTTGCTAAGCGTTTCTTTATTTACCATTTTTTAATGATTTGCACCACTGCAGATTTTTCTATATTGAATCTTATCTATATTTCTGTAAAGGGACCTTTTTGACAAATACAAGCAGATGTTCAAATCTGCGACATTCTGAACGTTTCGGCAACAGAAATTTGATTCCGTAGACAAAATTTAATGGAGCTTTGTTAAATAATTTCACTCATTGTAAAAATCTCCGAATGCACTTTTTGTACTTCAGAAAGACAAGCGTATACTAAACACTAATGATTATTTTCATGTGACAGATGTCACTGACAATCATACCAACCTAGAAAAAAAATATTTCGACGAATGGGTTTTCGCGCGAAATTTAAATTAAAAAGTCTTACTATTTTTTTGCCCACAGTAGTACAATATATTCTTTTTATCCTTTAAATCTAGAAATGTATTTGTCCAGCATCTTCGCTTTACAATGTGATGCTAATGTTACAAGGTGATTTCAAAAACTCAGCTATAAAAACGAACGTTAACCAGTCGAGCACGCTTGCAATTTTATGCGTATTATGGAATCAAAACTTTAACAACCGTCAATACCAATCGATATAAGATTGTATTAATATTCCATTCACGCAAATTATTATAATCACCGCAAGTGGGACACCCAATTACATATGTATATAATAAAATTTAACCTACCAGTGCAAAGTAATAATCAGAAATGGCAATGACCATGATCGTATAAACACATGTCGTGGAAATGTACATATTCAATGAACATGTACGCATATATATAAAGCCAAATTAATTTTACAATTAGTGCTTTGCATTGTATTTCTATTTTTAATAGCTTTTTGTCTAAAATAATCACTGTCGAGAACTAAACGTTTGAAAGTATTAAATTATTGCTTTACATTTTAAAACCGTTATTTGACTTTGAAGGAATATGTAGCAGACTATATACAAGCAATAATTAAATAACTAAAAAATACTACTACCAGAATTAAATAAACATGTGAAGCCCAAGTTAAGAAATCCAAAGTTTGGAAAAAAGAACCTAATGAGAAACAAATGATGAAAGGGCAGTGGTATATATTGTATAAAATATTATTGTAATTGAATTGTCTTTACACTTATGCAGTTATGACTTTTACATAATTACGAGGTTTATTAAGAATATAAAATAAGGAACCTATTCATATATACCATCTGTTGCAGAGAAAATGGAATTTTTTTAAAACAGTAATTTTCAATGGTGTCATCTATTAAAAAGAAATATGCGTCGGTAAGGTAGATCGTTCACCAATGTTATGTCAAAATGTCATGACATTTACATCATTAAAAGCACAGAAATTGCGTATAAAATAACAGTTGTATTTGGTATTGTTCCAAAAATGAATTTTGAACAAAGAACAAATATCAAGTTCTGTTTTAAAACCGGTAAATTGTGTACCGAAACGCTTAATTCGATGAAACAAGCGTATGGTGATGTATGTTTATCACGTACGAGTGTGTATGAGCGGTATAAATGATTTAAGGACGGTCGTACGGACACAAATGACGAAGAACATCCTGGAGCAAAAAAAAGTCTGTGCTTACGGAAAGTAATATCGAACTTGAGCGTGAAGTTATCAGAAACGAACCCAAACTCTCATTGCAATACGTGGAAATGGAATTAACTATTTCCAAGGATTCAATTTATCGCATTTTGATACAGTATTTTGAACGGAGAAAGATTTGCGCAAGGTTTGTACCGCGCAAGCTAATTGATAATCAAAAACTGCTCCAAATTGAACATTGTACAGGCTTGATTAAAGACTAAAAAAGGACGAAAACTTCAGGTATTCTATTATAACTGGCGACGAGGCGTAGTGTTTTCAATATTATTTCGAGACCAAGCGACAAAGCTCTGGATGAAGCATCCAAGAGAAGAAAGACCGAAAAAAAACCGTTTGGAGAAGTCAAAAGACAATGTTGATTTGTTTTCATAATTCGAAAAGCATAGTGCACAAAGAGTTTGTACCAACTAGTTAGACAGTCAATGTTGTATATTGTCTTTGTGTTATAAAGCGTCTCTTGGTGCGTATTCGTTTTGTGCCCCCTCAATATCGTGAAAATGGTAGCCAGCGTTTGCTATATGATAATGCACCATCTCATCGCTCGACGTTTATCACTGATTTTGTAACTACAAATGGCATTTTAACCATCAACCATTCACCGTATTCACTTGATTTGACTCCCTCTAATTTCTCTTTATTCTCCAAACTACATTTACCGATGAAAACAGCATTAAGCCATTAAAAAGGCGTCGACGGCGATCTTGAAGGACATCTCTAAAAATTAACTTTAAAACTCATTCTACCGCGCGGAACGTTATACTGAAGCCGAACGTGACTATTTTCAATAAAATAAATGACTTTTACCAAAATAGTGAGCGTTTGTTTTTATTTTAAAAAAGTTCCGTCTTCTCTGAGACAGATTATGTGTACATACATTTCATGAGACATTTTCTCTGCCCCATTTCTTGCTGCACTATAATTTATACAAAATTACGTAATTACATTAATGTTCTATCCAAACAATGGTATCCGAAATACCTACGTGTGTATTTATTAATTTCAACGAAGTTTTCTAAGCATTTGTGAATTAAAATCTCATGTTTCTGTTTTTCCAAATTATTTTCCTCATTCTCTTTTAAATTCAGTGAATCGTAACATTTCAAATATTGTTTTATAAGTTAGCTCGAACATCAATATGCTGAACTTTATTTTATTTACAACCGTATACATTTATTGAAAATCTATCATTTTGTAAATATATTATAGAAACAAACACACGAAAGTTTAAACAATTTTAAGTATATATTCTGCATCGCCACATTTTTTTGAATGCATGTATGTACTAAAGATATATTCAAAGTTAATATAATAATAATAATAATTACCGATAAATAATTAACAAGATTTCTTTACGCTTTTCCGTTTTTTGCTATTCTTTCTTGTGCCTGTTCAGCCGGACATATTCCCTACAAGAAACCTCCAAATGTTCTCGTTTCACGTACTACTAGATCTGTGCAGATCGATTACTAGTTGCATATTGCATCGGTATGTAATAATAGACTAGTATAATTATATGTCTCAATACTATTTATAATTGTCTACATTCCATGCAAAAATATATTCGTTCCATGTGAAATCTACTTAGATCTTTTATGTGCAACAGAAAGATAAATTTAAAATTTGTGTCAATTGTTTATATTTTCATGATTTGATGATTAATTGGTATCCCCTATACACGTACCTCATTATGTTTTTATAAAAACGTTCCGATCGGAAGAACAAGTTTCCTGTTGCTAGTTGTATTTTCATGAAGACATTTACAAGAAATATTAATCGTTACTTCCGTAATATTGTTCGTTCATTTGATTAATTTAGAAATAAAAATACTTTTTTACTTTTATCGAAAAAGGAAGAAGAAAGTTTATTTTTTTTGAAGAAATAATAATCGAGGTAATTTTAATATTTTCTTTATTTTAGTATTACTTTTAATGGCAGATTTATAGGTAAATATCTTCACTGTCTATACTCCATCTCTATCAGCAAACCCGGTAGTAATATGAACATTGTCTAGTCCAATTCAAATTACTAATTCCTTTGACGTAATTCTAAAACTCTGACGTTCATATTCGACAAGTCACTCGGCAATAGGAAGTAACGTGAAAGTTGTTTTAAATATTCGTCGACAAGACAAAAATTCACACATAACAATGACCATTGTTTTTTTTTGTTTTCTTTATTACTATGTCCGATAAAATCAACATATTAACCTTGAAATAGTGCGACCAACTTGTCAATATTCGGAACTAACATTTTTACGTTTTTTTATACTTTAAACAACTATCTAAGAAAATCGTATTTTTAGTATTGACAAAAATACGATTAAAATCATTTAACTTCGTAAAATGTTCTTGTTTATTTAGTAATCACGCGGAACAGTCTGCTAGGATAAATATGTATAGAATTATTTCTGATATTTAATTAATTTAGTGGTAAATAAAATGCAAGTCATCGAGTATATTATGTTTGCAACATATTCTATAAAAAATTTTTAGCAATGCAGATTTGTTAACCCTCTAATGCACCAATCTTCGCTATGTAAGCTATATTTTTTTAAACTTTGATTTCAACTTCAATAGGGTCGAAAAAGATAAAAACGAGAAAAAAAATTAGTTTACGCCCAAATTGTGGTTTTTGAGATATGTTGTATATATACAACATAGTGCATAAGCGGAGTTGTAAGTTAAACTTTTTGGCAAGGTGAAAACAATGGTTTTTTAATCTTTTTTACTTTTTATTTGATAAAAGATCGATTTTTTTATAATATATTCAGAAATAGGTACAGTATTTATTTTTCGTGATACTCCTTGAAACAATTTTTTTTTAGGGGTAAAACATACAGACACGTCGCATTTAATGCAACACACAGTTGTGAAGCCACTTTTACAAAGTTTGCAACGCGACTGCTTTGGTTTATAACATGGCCAATGAGCAATACCATCATACCTGACGTCTTCAACTTGAATTGAGAGTGTACTACGCTTTGGAGCTACAGAAGACATTTGTGGAGAATCTGTTGGACGACCACGCTTCCTCGGGCCGAAGGCGTTTGTATATATAAGGCCTTGTGCAACATTATTTTGGAACTGTAGAGAGTTAGTCTTTTATCGCTGATTTTTAAAAATTGACAGTGACGCCTATAAAGAAGCCAACTGTTTGTGACTGCAGAGTTCAGTACCCAAAAGAAAATTCGCATATAGTATTTACGGGATATATAACTCACAAAGCATATCTGCCAAATCAACTCCTCCCATGTAACGGTTATATTGCTTAATAACATTTGAAACTGAAATTCGCTCTATTTCCTTAAGAGTTGCATTCACTGAAACTCCACTTTTCTGCACTGAATATAGATTAGTCTCCTCCAAAACTTTGCTGAACATGTTGTCATCAAAAAACAATTTAAAGTATTGTTAGAGGGAAAGTATTTCAACATCTTCGTCAATAGAACTATTCCATTGTTTTTCATATGTTTTTGTTATATTTTTTTCCACCTTAAATTCTTCAGATCAACCTTTTGAAACTCCGCCTCTTTCTAGAATCCTCAGGAACGATTTCCTCCTGCTCTAAGAAGTTAGCTTCGATTTCTTGTGGGAGCTCCGCACATAGATCTGCAGCCGTTATTTCCTCACAAATGTTATTATAAATGCTCGCTACTTCACCAGAAATTTCTACCGAACGTATATCGGGTTCTACTTCAGCATCCGAGTCATCCCAATCGAAATCTAAAATGTGTTTAATCTCTTTTACAGTTAATCCTTTTTGTTTGTCCATAGTATATTTGAAGTCCAAAATAAAAAAAAGAACTGGCTGGAGAATAATATAAAATCAACAAAAACCGCAATGCAGAATAATATAAATAAGGACGCAGTTAATGTTGTACATGTACAACATATGAATTAACGCTCCAAAAAATTTTCTCAATAAAATTTTTACCTTTTATTTACTTTATATCACTTCTTTATGATATGTTTTCCACTTGTTTCTTGATAAAATTCACAGAAAAAAAATCGTCCAACTTCACCAGATAAAACACTAAATATGAAGCATAAAAACTCATTGCACTTGTACAAAAAACAACAAAACTAAAGTAAAAGGTATTAGATGTGTTTTTGCTTTACTTGAATAAAACAAATTTACTGTTAGATATAAGAAATGTGCTCTTGAATAGCGTTGTTGTATACAAACAACAAGTGCATGAAAGGGTTAATTCGCATCAAAGTTTTACTTACTTGTAACACAGTATTAGCAACTCCCCTTTTACAGATTATTCTGAGAGAATAAAATTTAGTTTTTATCGACATTTTAGGAAAGCCAATTGATTATGGGTAGATTTGGGTTTATTTTCATAGTTAAAGTGGATTTACATTGACAGACGTCAATAAATCACTCCTGAACATTTAGAAAACATTGCTAATGTACACTACATATACTAGACAGCGAACAAAAAAACTGAAGTATATAGCAATACTCGTACGAGCTTCTGTGTTATGTGCTTTGCGGTAGAAATATTTTCCATATCAGCCTCTTGTTTGTATTCTCTGCGATATATTTACCATTTGATAATGACTCTAATGCAAGCACAGATATTTAGTACGATGCAATTGTTCTGCATGTATCCCATACGAGACGGCCTTGGTTTTAAATCATAATCTATTAGGACACGATGTCTAGTGAGTTCTTTAATTGGCATTTTCATTATATACTACAAGAAGAACTTTAGCATTCTTTAAGAATTTTTTGATGAATAAATCGCTTCCTTGGCGGTGATCTGATTTAAAAATAAAAATTATGTACTTTTAACAAATCTTTGTAACGCACTATGACTTAAAATATTTGTCAGTTTATGATAAATATCAACAATAGAGACATAACTTACTAAGGACATACTTTACTAAGAAACATAACTTACTAAGCAAACAAACTTTATGGCAAAACACGAAATCTAATACAATTATAAATTCAATTGACCTTACGGTACAATATACATATGTATGTACTTCTAAACTTACCTTGGTTGCAAATTTATATAATTTTTCATTGTGTCATCCAAATTATTGTACAAAGGGAGATAAACAAATGTAATTATTAGAGTATACTAGGTGTAGTGGAAAATCATTACCGTTTTTTTCATAAAAAAACTACATAATTTTCAAGAAAATGGCAAAATTTAGTTTATTCAAAATATTGGCCATTTGATTCTACACATCTTGCCTATCTTTTGGGCAATTTATGGACGCCATCTCAAAAACACTGTTTATCCTTTGAATGAAACCATTCATCAAGTGCATTGATGCGAAAAGGTGATAGTCGGACGGGGCAAGGTTCGGAGAGTACGGGGGTCTTTCAACGCTTCCTTGACCAGTTTTGCCGTATGAGACGATACGTTAACGTGCTGTAAAATCACTCTACCGTGTCTTCGAGCCCATTCTGGATGTTTTTCGTTCAATGTATGGTTCAAATTGAAAGTTCTTTGCCGGTAGCGATCAATATTAACTTTTTCACTAAGTTTCAACAGTTCGTAATACACTTCGCCACTCTGGTCCCATCAAACACAGAGCATTGTCTTGCGACCAAAACGATTTGACCTTAGACTCGACTCGCTGGGCCGGCTTCGCCAGGTGATAACCATAATTTTTTGCGCTTAGAGTTCTCGAAATAAATACATTTTTTATCACCCGCCACTATTCGATGCAGAAATGACTTCCGATGATACTTTCGAAGCAGCATTTCACAGACGATTTTTCGATTTTCCATTTGCCTGTCACTCAATTGATGTGGCACCCATTTCCTCATCTTTTCGCCTTTTTCCATTGCCCGTCATCGGAGGCTAATCGTTTCTTCGACCACATTTAATGCTTCTACCAATTGTTTTTGAGTTTGGGTTGGGTCTTCTTCCAATAACTCCTGCAGTTTTACATCTTCAAACTTTTTCAGTCTACCAGAACGTTCTTTGCCTTGCACATCGAAATAACCACTTCTGAATTCTCGAAACCACGCCTCACATGTTTTTGTGGTTGGAGTATGCTCACTGTAAGTTTCTACCAGCAAACGATGACTTTCAGCGGCTTCTTTCTTTTGATTGAATAAGAAAAGTAATGCGTGCCGCAAATGCATTTTTTCGGGCACACATCCTGACATTTTCAAAGAGCTATAATTCTATGACAATGTTACTTTCGCAAAATATAACATGTATGGCTTTGAAGCTTGATGTGAGTAGAACAAAATGACATAATGTTTCAAATGATAACATTGCATATTTAAGCCTAGCGACATCTTTGATGTCAGTAGAATAAAATGACATATGTGTCAAATCATAACGTTGCATATTTAAGCCTAGCGACATCTGGTAATAACTTTCCGGTACACCTGGTATGTATTCTGATTGAAATTTATGTTTAATGTACACTCATGCTTACACAGAGGTACTTATTAATTTACAGCGCAATAATTATATAATTAAAGATTACATTACAAAGTTTATTATTAGTTTTGTGGAAAGTGCAATATGTAGATGATATAAGAATAAATAACATAATTTATGACGCTTAGCTGATTCGAGAGTATATTTCCGGTGTTAAAGAACTCAGCCAAACTTTCTAATATTTTAATTTGCTTCATTTGTAAATATCGTAGATCGGCAGATTATTTCTCTCAATTATTCTATAAAATAACTTATTTTGCAATAATTATTATTTTTTCTACAATGTATTGCTATTAATAACATATTATATAATATATGGATCTATTTATTGTGTTACCCAATCTCAAAACTAAATTATTAATTTAAATTCATGAAATATCGTGTTAACATACATATTACCAATTAGTAAATCTTGTAATTTGGAGATAACAAAAAGCCAATTTAAAGTGTAAATGTTAATTTCAACATGTAAAAATACATAAACAGTGTTAATAAAATTTGATTATGCTAAATAGAAGCGTTTGTTCATTCTTAATTTGTTAAGCGTCACCTTAAAAGGTGCCACTGGCATAAATAAGTGAACAAAAACACTCTTGTTTCGCTCTAACTTTCATTATTATGCATATATGTAAGTTATACTAAAATATTTCGGGACAAACGGATTTTTTTCATTTAAAATGGTAGGCGCGGCCTCTATTAGTATTTATTTAAGGACATTTTCATAAGAGTAAGATATTCCATAACATGTGTTGAATAGTTTATATAAATCAAAAGCAGCTGATTTTTTGCAATCTGTACTGTTAGATTTTCCTTTTAGTCTGAAGAAGCCACAGTGATGGCGAAACAATTGCTACTACGAGGTGTGTTTCTTAAGTAAGTAAGTAAGTTTTGTTTTATACACTAATAGGTGGTGCGACGCCGCAACGAGTGCTTGCGTCGTGTCTAGCCATTCCTTGGGAACAACTGTGCTCAGTTACAGCGGTGTAAGTAACCTGCAGGGTCTGTTCTGTGTCTTTAAAATGTTCAAGATTATCGAATCGCTCACCACCACCATAAATGCGGTAGCCTACGGCCAAACCCTGCGAAAACTAGGCAAAGCGATTTAGAACAAAAAACACGGCATGCTGACAGAGGGGATTTTGCTATTCCATGACAGTGCAAGACCTCACACTGCAGCTCAGATTCGAGCTTTATTGGACTCTTTTGGCTGGGAACTTTTGAATCACCCCCCTACAGCCCCGACCTTGCACCGAGCGATTTCCACCTTTTCCTCCATCCCGTATAATCTCAGCGATAGCCACTATAATGATGGCGAAGGCGTGAAAGGGATAGTGACCTCTTGGTTATCGGAGCAGGCGGCAAGTTTCTATGAAGAGAGTATTCAAAATCTAGTTGTAAGGTTTGATAAGTGCTTAAGCAAACTTGGCAGCTATGTTGAAAAATAGAGAATTGTATGTAGAATCTGAAAATAAATTTGTTTTTCGAAAATTTTCTTTCGTTTGGTTTTTATTTTGAAAATTATTAAAATCACGACTCGTATTATTCGATAAATATATTTTGTGAAAATCACACTGAGTTCACATCAGTGAATTATTCCATGGCTTTATTTGCGTCTTATTCTGAATATGTACGTATCATCTCTGAATATAAGAAGACAAATTAAGTCTTTAAAAACTGTATACTTGTGGCACTATCACCAATTTAGACTCTGCAGGACAGAAATTAAAATGTGCTACTATTTCCAAGCATAAATATTTTAAAATTATATATTCTAAACAATAAAAATTGGAGTTAATAAATAGGATTTAGTAATTATGAATGAAATAAAATGCATCGATATCATTTATCCAGAACTGCGACATTAACTTACAATACCAGGCACGGCCTAAAATATCTACATCCTCGCCATAGTCTGCCGTTATATCAACGTGGAGTATACTACTCTTGCATGAAATTATTTAGCGAATTACCCAGAGAAATAAAATTCTTGGTAAATTACAGTGCAATGAAAGGTGAATTGTATAAATTACTTTGCAATGTAGAGCCATACTCATGTGAGGAATACTATAACTTTTTTTGACTTATTTTCTTGTACAGACTTTAGAATTTAAATGATTGTATTGTTAGTCCACTGAAAGTTAAATAAATGATTATGACTATCGTACCTAACTCTCAGAAATAGCAGAGTAACGAGAATCAAATCACAGTTCGGGATCTGCTCTTACAGATAATTCAATAGATATTTGTTCCATTGATTGCCCGTACCTGTGTACTGAGCGAACTTAAATTCGAACTATCATACTTAAAAATCTGGTAAAAAGGAATTTTCGGGTAACTGAACCAAAACTGATGGCAGACTTAATAAATCCAAAAGTATGTTATTTTGAAAATACGTGCCCATGAAAACAGTTTGTATACATTCTAGAAATAGTACCGATACTGACATGGTTCGTTAACCATCTTATAGTTGTCTATACCTTCACCGACAAGTCACAACGAAGAAATTATTATTATTCGTAACTGATATGTGTAATATTCGTTACTGTTAATAAATTTTTACACTTACACATCATAATGAAATAAAGGGAAGCGGTCATAGAGAAAACATTGAAAATTTATTTAAAGAGAGTTTGTTCATAATCACTGAAGCTTGATATATAACCCCGTTCCATATTAGTTTTCGTATTCTGTATACGTATTTCGACAACTAACTTGTAATAATCAATAGATAATTAAGAGTTTGTACACTACTTTCACAATTTGAAATTACGCGTTCGAATATAAATTATAGAATTATAATATAATTTTTAGAGATGATTATTTCATGCATCTCATTAATGGTCGTGTTTTCGTACTTCTTAACGTGTATCACTTTCTGAATAGAGTCATCTTTGTTACTTGGTTTTTTACCTAATGTTTTAGCATTGTCAAGGTGGGTCCAAAGAGTTTCCGTGTTTTTTAAATCTGTTCTTTTGTTAAAGTATTATTTCCATTTTATTTGACTCTGAATTGCATATTTTCGTAATAAATTTAATTATTTATACGCAATGATTTAAATTAAAAATTTTTTCATACTTTTCTTATTTAATACGATACGATCCAGAAATTTTTACGGTTGGTAGTATTGTTTTCGAAATATTTCGCTCTACAAGTTAGTAACGTGATGTCAAAGTGTGTAAATTGGATTATACACATGTAATTTTCTGTTGTCTTAGATCTCTGATATGGATTAAAAAATGGGAAATAAAATCGTTTGTAGTTTATCAATAGGTTTGATTGTTCTTCTTCCGAAGTATGGAACCTTTAAATTCACTATAGTGGCATATCAAGAAAGCCATTAGTTAGATATATGTATGTATGTATGTATATGTGTATATCATGGATAATTTACGCTCATTGCTAAATAACCCATTCTCCATTCTTTTAAGTTATTTACATTTATTTTTCAATTCCGAATTCCTGTCTTTAATGATCTCTTTCTATTGCCCGCAACAACCTAATTCTAGATTGAATCCACCTTCTATTTAACCGAGAGTTTAGCTGTACTATTCTCTTCACTAATTGGTCGTCTTTTCTTTTTTCAGTACATGCTGATCATCTTGTTAAGCTCTAATGAACTGAATCATTATTTTTTCGTCAAAAAGTTATCTTGGCTCCCCATAGATTTTGCTTTACCAGACACCATTCAACGTCGTCCTACAAAGATTTCCCTCAGAAATTTTCGCCCGCAATTTTTAAATATTCTGTTATATTCTCTTCACTAGTTGGTCGTCTTTTCTCCTTTCAATATACGCTGATCATCTTATGTGTTGAGCCCTAATGAACTGAATCATTATTATTTCAGGTAATTTTAATGGAGCCTGTGGTTGATTAACTAGATCACTGAAGGTTGATATATAATCCCTTGGTAATGGGTTATATGTCATCCTTCAGTGATCCATTATTATTTTGCCAAATATTATCTTGGCTCCTCAACGATTTACTACACACCATTCAGCATCTTTCTCCCCAAGATTTTTTTCAGAAACTTTCTCTAGCAGATTTTTAAATATTCTGTTTTTTCTCCATTTAAGCTCCAAACCATATAGTCGTGGTTAACATTCAATAGACGCACGATTTTGTCTAACCGGATTTTGGCTTGTTATCGATATAGTCTTTGAATTTAAGATCTTATTTTATGCATCTGCATAGCGATCATCCTCAACTATTGTAGCTTGAATCTTTGAATTGCTACCTGCAGTGTTTTATGACCAAGCTCTCAAATTTGGCCATAACTAGGTTACTTCTAAAATATATTTAGTTATATCAGATGATAGTTATTATAGAGTGATAAATGTATTTGTCGATCTATGTTAAGGAATTAAGGAAGAACTTCCAGATTGATTTCAGAATAACCTACCATTTTAATGCAAAGGTATAACGAAGGAATCAAACAATTGATCTTGCTTTAGTATGTAATCAAAATCAAGCTATCTGGAAAAGATGATCTAAATATGTACTTAGTTTAGTAATCAGTGCACAAGATTAAAAACGTCCAAGCATAATTTGTCTTATATTAACTATTTTGCAATAATAATCGTGCGAGCGGTTTCTCGTTTCTAAAAAAGAGAATGCTCGTAAAAATTGTATTTCTATAGTTCATAGATATTAGTTTCGTATTGATATTCGTTTAAGTACTTCATATGTATACAAAAAATTGAATTATATAAAAACCAATCATGCAAAGCATATTTTTGGTATATATTAACTATCAATCAAACACAGCTCTATTTCTATGTACTCAATTGAGATTCCGTATTAGAATATTTTGCAATTATACAACACCTTTTGTAAGCGACACATTACTGTGTTTTGAATATTTTATACTTTTTATTTACCGTTTCATATTGGTTTTTATTTTGACTTGAATGCTTTTACATAATATTTAATTAAATATTACTATAACTCGATTGAATATGTTAAAAGCCATTATGTAACGAGAAAGAAAATTACTTTTATGAATGTAACTCCACCATACTCTTGTACATTCATTATTAGTAAATACAGAATTATAAATACACAAATAAAATTGTACCTGTGTATGTATTGTTATACATTACGACTTTATACACAATCCGAGCTGAAAAAACTGATTTGAAATCTAGGATAACATTTTAGTTCACAAACAATAAAAGTGTACTTGTCATTGGCTTAGTTGCTAAATTAGGATATTTTGTGAGAGTTTCTTATCTTTATTGCTACATTAACATTAGTCCTATTGAACGTCTGATACACATACATACATGTAGATTAATGAATCCTTCAAATGATACGCATTTAATTTTGTTATACAGTAGCGATTAACAATTGTATGTAAAATAGACAAGTTTAGTAAAGCATTGCGGAAAATACATTACTAAGATTATTTTCTTGTATATTCAAGATAGAGAATTAACGATATTTTGATTCTATATTTCCGTTTTAAATTTAGAAAGGATATTCTACTTCTCTTTTAGTTTCAGCAATAAAGTTAATGGATAGCGATGGAACGAAATTATTTATTTTCATGAAGCATGTATTTGTATATACACTTTCTCGCATGTAAGGTATAGACAGTAAATAAAATATCATAAAACGGTCATTTAAGAAGTCGTTTTATTGTGAAGTAACAATTTTGTTACCATGTAAAATACCTTGAGTCGCTTATAAATCAAACAATAGATATTTGTAGTTATTTATTGACTAACTTCTACTTTGCATGTAAAACTATTTATAAATGTACGAGGGGGTCCCATAAGTACCCTGCCTGACCTAGAGATGGGGATAGTTTGAAAAATATCACTTTATTAGAAAGTACACAACACAAGTTGAACTGGTTTCTACCCTGGGTGAGTCTGCTCCTTCGTTTACAACAGTGAAATATTGTGTAGCAGAGCTTAAACGGGACCGTACCGGCTGCCGACACGAGCATCGCAGTGATCGACCAAATGAGGGGACGACTCCAGAAATAGTGAAGAAAATCCACGTAGCGGTACTGAATGATCGTCGACTGAAAGTGCGTGAGCTAGCAGACATAGTAGGCATTTCAAAAACTGCGGCACATCCAATGTTATTTGAAAATTTGGAAATGAGATAGCTATGTGCAAGATGGGTGCCGCGTTTGATCACAGTGTCGTAAAGATGTTGCAATTGAGTGTTTCGCGAAGTTTCACAGTAACAAAGCAGAATTTTTGCACCGTTTCATAACCACAGATGAAACATGGGTCCATCACTTCACACCCGAGACAAAAGAACAATCAAAACAATGGACGCAAAAGGGAGAACCGGCTCCAAAGAAAGCGAAGACCGTTTCATCTGCAGGCAAGGTCATGGCATCGCTTTTTTGGGATGTGCGCGAAATAATCTTCATTGACTATCTTGAAAAAGGAAAAACTATCAACGGCGAGTATTATACGAACTTATTGCAACGTTTGAGGGAAGAAATCAAGAAAAAACGGCCGCATTTGACAAAGAAAGAAGTGTTGTTTCATCAAGACCATGAATCAGCTCACAAATCCGTTATTGCAAGTTATTGCAGTCGGAATACTTAAATTCCACAAACTGAAACATCCTAAACAAGAATTATACACGAATAACTGCTATAGATCATCGAAAAATACGACAGAAATAATTAGAATTATTGTAATATAAATCGAGTAATAAAATATGAAATAATGGTGACATTATTATAGCAACAAGCTTTAATCAAATCAAGGTAATTTCAAACTGAAATTCTTTGCAATAGTATTGTTTGGAAGCAAATTTGTGTTAATATTAGTTATAATTTGTGATAGAAACTATTCTATTGAATATATCTTATGTGTGATTATAAAATCAACAGTAAATGAAACTAATAGCTATCATTATTAGTCAAATTGACAAATAAATTACAATTTAAACTATTGTGTAAATGACAAACGGCTTCTAATTTAATTTCTTACTTACTAATTAGTAGGGAAAACTTTCTAATTACCAGTAAAACGCTGTAAAATTGAACGATCATAGCTTATTAACCTTTTTTCTCGTAGTATAGTAGATTCGTAAGCATATCATGGAATTTCTTAAGACATTTTTAGACAATTCTTAAATTTTATTTTATTCCATTAATTAGAAAATACCGGATATAGTACGGTACCAGCAGGATATTACATTTTTCACGCGTTTTTGACCTTGTAACAATATTATATAGTTAAAATCTTGAAATGACAATTTTTACGTCAAACACATTAAACTATTGTTTACCGCGTGTTCTTTCTTACTCTTAATGTAACATATAATTGACGGTTTTCGGCAATTGTTAATTGCACATCCGGTTCTACGGCAACATAATTAAAAGTAAAAGTGAACTTGAGTATCAATTAGCTGGTCAAGTTTCAACTTTTTCGTTTCTCTGTCTTACATTAGCGGGGCTTAAAATATAAAATCAATGTACTGACTGGTCTAAGCTGCTCTAATCTTAATGTGCGACTATCTGGTGCGCATTAAAGTAACAGTTAGGCTATAAATTAACAGATAATATGTAAGTATATAATAATGTGTTCTTTAACACGTTTCTGTTTCAGTTTGTATATAAGTGAACGGTTATTATGAGATTTTTTTCCAGTCCATTTAATCCGATTCATAGATTTTTTTAATCTATTTTTCATAAGAGGATATTGACATACATGTACATATATATGTATATACTTACATATACTAGCTCAACTATTGCATTGATTTCTATTACGACAAAAATTACGCGTATTACAAATGCAGTTTTACACTGTGTTCATTAAATATGAACAGTGTAGTATTATTAATGTTATCTAATGTAATGCGAGCTAAATACAGTTTCTTATTTTGAAGAATTATTACTTTTTACTGTTGTTTACAGTCAATAATCTTATACTTCGGACAAATCTTACGAGGGAGCGTTTTTATATTCGCGGAATGAGCGGGTTGTAGAGGGGTGAGTAGGCGCATTGGGTGCGTGGCCTGTGCAGCGACTCATGATTAGTATAAATACGAAGTTTCATTGTTATTAGACAGTTAGTCTTTGAGCTATCGTCAACCAAGTAACATATTCAGGAGCGAAAAGTGAAATATGGAAAAAATCGAATATCGTGCCGTTATAAAGTTCCTTACCAGGCAAGGAAAATCAGTCGCGACCATAATGAATGAGATGTCATTGGTTTAGGGCGACTCTTGTCCAGGAAAAACCATGGTGTACAAGTGGCATAGTTTATTTAAACAAGGAAGGGAATCCCTTGAAGACGACCCAGGGCCGGGCAGGAGCATTGAGGTGACCACGCCAGGCACTTATCCAAAAAGTTGAACAAATTGTACTCGAAGATGCTCGACTAAAGAAGAAACAACTCGCAGAAATGGTTGGAGTATCCGATACAACAATTTTTAAAATCCAACACGATCATCTCGGCATGTCTAAGGTCAGCGCAAGATGGGTGCCGAGAATGCTCACGCCGCCGCAAAAGCAACAGCGCGTAGAGTGTTCGCGTGCATTTTTGGACCTCTGTAATGAAGACAAGGATGGTGTATTGAGTGGAATTGTTACTGGAGACGAAACTTGGGTTCATCATTATGAACCTGAGTCCAAACAAGGCTCCATGCAGTGGCATAAAAAGGGCACAGCACCTCCCAAGAAATTTAAAGTGTCACAATCAGCTGGCAAACTCATGGAAACGGTATTTTGGGACTCGGAAGGAATATTGTTGATTGATTATAAAGATAAAGGTGTTTCTATAACCGGAGAATATTACGCTTCAATATTAAAGCGACTAAAAGAAGCCATTAAAGAGAAAAGACGGGGAAAATTAACAAAAGGTGTTCTGCTTTTGCACGACAACGCGCCCGTCCACAAGAGCCGCGTTGCGTTAGCTGCCTTGCATAAGGTGGGCTTCGAAATTGTGAATCACCCACCCTACAGCCCAGACCTGGTACCGAGTGATTATTACCTGTTTCCGAAAATGAAAAAAGAGCTGCGGGGTAAAAAATTTACTGCCGATGATGAAGTCAAGGAGGCAGTTTCGGCGTATTTTGCAGATAAAGAGAAATCATTTTTTTATGAGGGTATAAATAAATTAATTGAAAGATGTGAAAAATGTATCCGTCTTGCAGGTGAATATATTGAAAAAGAAAAATAATTTGGTTTTTTTATTTCCACCCCTTGCCCCCATTCCGCGAATATAAAAACGCTCCCTCGTATATACCTTATCTATGCTTTCGCCTGCAATTTGTACGTTATCGCTGGAACAAAATTATTTAAGACAAACTAGGCTTCTTGAATATTATCTGCCACCAGAGGGATGTCATCTGCAAAGCAGAGATGCTTGAAATTTTCTCCATTAATGTCTCTTCCTATGTCTTTTCAATTTAATCTGTTTAGAATGCTCTGCAGCGGTGTGACGAATAAATTAGATTAGAGAGTGCATCTCCTCGTCAGAGCTTTCTGTCTATTTTAAATTCATTTGTTCTTTCGTTGTTGGATATTTTGATTTTTGTTAGTGCAGTTTTATAACTACTTCAAAAGGGTTTTCCCGATTCACAAGACGTCTTACAAATAACGTTATGTGAGAATTTTTGTGTGCAAGTTTTATGTATGGGTGAGAAGACTGATTACAGTTTCTATATATGACTAAAAACGCTGACTAGTTTATAATTTTGGATATATGTATTATGTATGTACACTACCGTCCATATTAGTTCGGACACAAATAAATTCAAAAAGAAGGGAACGCAGTTCAACTTAATTATGCCAAAACTTAAAATTTTTATTGCAATTGCTTTGCGATGGGCATGTCATTACTTGTAAGATATTATTGATTTGTTCGCTATTTGAGAAATTCTTACATATTACTGCTGAGTGTTTGCGGTCGTTGCCCTGTATAAATACAAAATTTTCGCCGATTAAACGTACCCTCGATGGTACTGCATTTTCTTGCAATATTTCTAAATAGCCATCGTTTCGTAAAATACCCCCGATTCACTTCAGGTCCCCTGAGCCGGCATAGCAAAAACAACCCCCAAACAAGCACAGAACTTCTTGCTTGTTGATGGTAGGCACTATGCAAACTCGCAGCATTCTTTGACCACTCGCTCTTCTTACAAAAATACGCCTTCAAATATTCATCAATAAGACAATTTTCCAGTCATCCAGTGTCCAATTCACTCCAGTGCCTTTCTGCCTATTGTTGTTGGTTTTGCCTTTTTCCCAGTCGAAGTAAGGGTTTTCTTACAGCAATGCGGCCGTGAAGATTTGCAGTTTTTAACCTTCTTTTCTGCGTAGTAACAGAAATTTTTCTTGCACGGTCGCGATTCATTTCGGGTGCTGTCAGTCTCCCATTTCGTTTACTCCGTAATTTTATACGCTTATCGTCGGCGTGAAATGTTATTCGCTTACGACCTGAACGTACCGGATCTCTTAAACTGCGTTGATGTCGATGTCACTAACAGTCGATTTATTAACATGTGTCTTTTCGGAAATTTGACGCACCGAATAACCTTCTTAATGAAAAGCAATAATCACAGAACGTTTTTCTAAATTTGTTGGTTTTCCTCTCTGCTTTTTAAGAAGTTCATATAAAACATACTTTCTTATCAGTGATGCGCACGCTAGCAAGTTTAACTAATGCATATTTCCCTTTGGGGTGAGGGCTGGTAAGTTTCGTAAGTTTTCTGCTTGCAATATTATCTCAAAAATAATCGCATTTAAGACGGTACGAATTATTCCAAGAATTACCGCAGTGAGTCATAAAATATAATAGTTATTTGAAGGTGCTCTAATAAAGGGTTTTCCAATAGGGATTTGACAACTTTTAATTCAATTTGTGAACGCACCCTTTCGCTAATCATAGAACTGTCACTGTCAATTTATTCAGTAAACTTAACAGTTTCAGTACAGGAACAACGTCTGCAAATTATAAAAATTTACTACAGAAATTCTGAGTCGGTGACCGCTACTTTAACAGCGTTAACTCCGATTTTCGGTAGTAATTCTCGCCCTAGTAGACAGGCGACGTACGTTCTCCGATTGGGCTCTGGAAAAGATGCGCCAAGATGATCAATTTCATCGCAAAATCGTTTTCAGTGACGAAGCTCATTTTTGGCTCAATGGGTTCGTCACTAAGCAAAATATGCGTTATTGGTCGGGTGAAAATCCACATGTGCTTCATGAAACACCACTTTACCCACAAAAAATAACTGTTTGGTGCGGTTTGCATGCCGGCGGCGTCATAGGGCCATATTTTTTCGTCGACGATAATGATCGCCACGTTACTGTAAATGGTAATCGTTATCGCGCCATTATTACCGATTATTTTTGGCCTGAATCGGAAGATATGGACTTGCACAACATGTGGTTTCAGCAGGACGGTGCCACAAGCCACACAGCACACGTTACAATCGATTTATTGAAGAGTAAGTTTGATGAGCGTGTTGTCTCAAGAAATGGACCAATCGATTGGCCGCCTCGTTCGTGCGATTTAACGCCTCTAGACTGTTTTCTTTGGGGCTACGTCAAGTCATTGGTCTATGCCAGCAAGCCGACAACGTTGGAAGAGCTCAGAGCCAACACTAAACGCGAAATAGCAGCCGTTTCGGCCGAATTGTGTGGCCGAGTCATCGAAAATTGGGTCCAACGAATCGACCGCTGCAAACGTGCCCGCGGTGGCCATATGAACGAAGTCGAGTTCCATTCATAAATATTTTGATTGTACTTCTACCCGAGTGTAAAGTTTTTGAAATATCTCAAATGGTCTGCATTTTATTTTGAAAAAAAGTTGTCAAGTCCTTATTGGAAAACCCTTTAGATATATTTGCCTGCAATTGGTTATAAATCTCGTAAAGGACCTAATGTAAATATATTATTTACATTTAAACGAAATTATATTATTTTTTAGAAGAGTTTACTAAATTTTATTAGCTATCCGAACTAATATGGACGGTGGTGTACATACTTAGCATACCAAGAGCAAGAACCTAGTGCTAGTGAGATTTAGCTAGCTGTTCGAACTAATAAGGACAATAGTGTATTTGAGATATCTATATTATTCTTTCTTGTGTATGATGACAGCTATTGCGTTTTCCTATTGTCATGGAATTGTCCAAAGATTTGTTTAATAGAATTTTGGGAAATGAATTACCCATTTTTCGGGTGTTACACATCAGGCTAAGACAAGTATATTACTATACGTGCAACGAATAAAAAATACGATCCAACATTGTTGGTGTCGATAACTGTAGACATTTTTGTCGGTATATTTGTACACAAATGCGGAACCAAGTACATGTTACATGTACATACATTAAGTAACATTAGAATCAAAATATCATGTTTGGTTTAAGAAGGAAAATAATGCATAGAAAAATGTTGACATCTCATATTTGTAGAGAAAGCGATATTATCTTATTAGTTGGAAAGCATTCCTTCTATTATGAAGCAAAACTTAAACATAAACACCTACTTGCTATATATCCGCAAGACATGCCATTCTATACGATGCGTTTCCGAACTTAACATTAATGGCTATTTAGTAAAAGTTCCAGGCATTCAGTTTGCAAAAACGTGTTTACTTATTAGTTATGCAACTTTCATTAATCTATTTAAGGATGTGTCTGTCATCATATAAATGTGTATACGTAATATTGCAAGGAAAGTTAAATACGTAATACTCTGAAGTGTCTGATCTTTTTAGACAGGTTTACAATCAAAAACAAAGATGAAATATCGCAATTAAGAATCAATATAATTGGTTTAACTATTCGATTACAGGAATACAATAGACACCGTATGTGCAGGCAGCGTAATAAATTCACGGTTTAACTGGTATAGAAATGACACACAAAAGAAAGCTATTTACTATCTTTCTGTATAATCTCCTTTGATTTCAAACTTTTACTTTATTTTACAGCATTATTACAAGTAACTTTTAATATTAGAATTGCCCGATTGCGGCTATTTAAATTTTGTTATCTGCGTTAAAAGGATATCTTCGTAGCATTTCTTTTTTTATAAGATTGGGGTGTAAATAAACATCACTTTATGTAATTCCCGGATTACGTGTTAGATATCTAAATACAGTTACAACCTTTAATAGTAACTTGCGTAATCATAGTCATATAAATGAGAGAATTGACATGGAGGGGCACCCCATCTGTCGTTACTTTTCGCAGTCGTTTGTCTTTTTTAATTTCCGAAGTTTTCGTCGTTTCCATTCGCAATGCACTCACAACTGCTGTGACAATTAGTCAAATTTGTAATATTAAGAAGTTCATAATTACGTGTGTTTCTTCAGTAAATTCTATATTGAACTTTGGTCTGTCTACCTAATCGTTCTCGGATAGTGTAAAAGTAGGCGCTCCTAGTACAAGCTCTGGTTCAGTATTGATGCTTTTCTGGTAAACTCACGAGTCTTTTGGTTGTCTGTGATGCCGCAGTGTTTTGGCACCCATAATACCGCTGTGACAATATTTTGACTTCTTTATGATATTCTTGTACTGCCCTAGCATCGTACGAGCCCTAGATGTTACTAATGAAACTTGACTATCATGTGGCTCCACTAGTAATTTCGTCAGCACATTTTAGAATGGCGTAAATCTCTGCTTGAAATGGTAACACGTATATCCCCAAACAAAAAATGCGGACTATTTCCATGCATTTGCATTACATGAGCGCTTCAGTGACATCTTCAGTCTCACATATGTATGTCTTTGTAGCGGGTCCGTCAATATTATACATCAGAACACTCTTGTTCCCATTGACTTCATTCTGGGATGATTGCTTCAAATATAAAATTAAAAACGAAATTTGGCGGTCATGCGATCAGTTAATATATCGAGACATATGTATATCTTTTAATTGCAGCTTTCATCACCGTATACAATATAATGAACCGAAACTCTAGAAGAATGAAATTGTAAGGTCTGTTGCTATGTTACGTTTTTGTGAACCTCGATTCAATGTAAAAAGAATCATTTAAATTTTAACACCCAGTTTTCTACGCATTTCAAGGAATTCACCTATCATCAGGTAAACTTGTATTATTAACGAACGATTCCTTGTGGGCTACTTATCGTACCTTTCCGGTACTGAAAAATAATGAAAAAACAATACCTCCCTCTGTCGTTAAATCAAACCAATCTAATAACAAAAGAACAAGGACGGGTTAATCTCGCTAAAATCGGTAACAAGGTTGCCAGTGCGTTTGCAGACAAACACTTTAAAATCTGGGCGAATTGCCTATAGATGAAGATTAAAAGAACAATTCAAATGTTAATAACACCCTGTTTACTATACGTTTCAAGGAATTCACCTATTATCAGGTAAACTTATGTTGTTAACGAACGATTCATTGTGGGCTGCTTTCCGTGCCTTTTAAATACAGAAAAATAATGAAAAAACAATACCTCCCTTTGTCATTTAAATATACGAATGTACGAACGGAAAAACAACCTCGAGTTAGTTCATCTACGACTCGAATTGTCCTATTCAATGTCAGTAGTTCGTTTAAAGGTTTAATATATTGTATTCGACAAATCTGGAGCGTATATACTTTCGATAAGTTTTGAAATTATTAGATAAGCATCACATGTTAACTCTACTACTTAATGGTTTGAAATTAGTTTAGTGGTATAGTAAATTAAAAATTGATTGAGTACGTAATTTTGTAAGCAAGAAAGAAAATGTACATACAACCTGAACAGTCAACTACAACAATTGCGAAACTTGATTTGTATCAAAAGAAGAGAAGTCTGGGCGATAAGATAAAGGATTTGGAGATATTAATAACTAATAGTATATATAATTATTCATAATAGTGTGAATAATTGACGAATTTAGATGCAGAAATTGAGGAAAGACACTCAGTTTGGCCAATAGAAAGTATTTTTCTTGAAAAAAATATTGCAAGACAACAAGCTTTTTGGTGATAGGCGTAGTTAGATTAGGAGGTGATCCACATTCACTACGAGGGTAGTTTGACAAGTAGTGAGAATGGAAAAGAAAAGCGAATTTTTTAAATACAAAATAATTTTTATTTTTCAATATATTCTCCTAAAAGAGCAATACATTTATTCCAATGATGCTCCTATGCCCTTATACCATCTCTAAAATGCGAGTCCGGAAAGCTTGCAAAATACTCATTTACGAAGATGATAAGCTCGTCGTTAGACGAAAGTTTTTTCCACCTAGTGCCGTTTTGAAATTTGGAAAAATGTGGTAGTCGGAAGGGGCTAGATACGGCGAATAAGGCGCATGCGGTACTAATTGGAAATTCAACTCGTGGATTTTGGATATCGCAACTGTGCTGGTACGCGAGGGAGCGTTGTCTTGGTGAAACAGAATCTTTTTCTTTGCCGTTCCTGGCCGTTTAGCACGAATCTCAACATTTAATTTTTGTAGAAGTTCTGCATAATATTGTCCGTTTATTGTGGCACCTTTCTGAAGGTAATCAATGGGCAAAATGCCTTTTTAATCCCAACAAATTGATGCCATCACCTTGTTTGCCGATAAAGTGGTTTCCGCTTTCCTTGGAGGTGCAGAACCACCTTCTAACCATTGTTTCGACTGTTGTTTAGTTTCGGGTGTACTGTAGTGTATCCAAGTTACATCGCAAGTAACAAATCGCTTACAAAAATCAACCGGATTTCGCTTATAAAGGCCCAAACACTCATTGGAAATGCGCAAACGAGTGAACATTTTTATCAGTCATAAGCAATCGCGGCACCCATCTTGCCGAAAACTTGGAAAGGCCCAATTCTTTCGTTAAAATGTGGTGTACGCGTTCTGTTGAAATGTTTACCATATCTGCTATCTCTGTCACTTAGAGTCGTCGATCTTGCGTAATAATATTATGGATTTTTATAATAATTTCCTTAGAAGTCACGATTTTGGGTGTTCCAGTGCGCGCTTCATCAACACAGCTTGTTCTACCACGTTTAAATTCATTTACCCATCTACTTATTGTGGCAGATGATGGAGCAGATTCACCTAATATTTCCCGTAACTCATCTTTTATTTCGGTAGCTTTCATACCCTTAATTACGAAGTATTTAATCACCGCACGATACTCTGCTTTTTCCATTTTAACAATACGACGTGTTACTTCGTTTTCAATCAGCTGTCAAAGATAAACTAATCAACCGATTTATCTAAATATCGGAACGTAAACATATAAATAGGCAACCTAAATTACAGTGCATTTGTTTTACCAATTAGAGTGCAACCTATGTGTCATTCTCACTACTTGTCAAACTATCCACGTATATCCATCAGAGGCTTTTGCATTTTTTCTTTGTACAGTTAGTGGAAAATATTTATAGTCGAAAAACTTTGTATTTCACTACCAGCATAATTTTGGAAGAAAGTGTTTATTGGTTAATTTAAGGATGAATTGTTGTCGTATCACATGTGGAAAATAAATTAGTAACTAATTTTGTAAATTAATAAGTCAAGTTTAGACAAAATATAAGACGGACCTTTTTGCCAAATAAATCTATTAATACATCAACAATGCAATGGAACAAATTTTTAAATCTCAGAAATCAGAGAAAATATACTAGTTTTTCATCTAAGTCTGTACCCGTTTCAGTTAAACAGCATTACAAATTCCTTAATTTGTACCATAGTTATACTTCGTTACAGTGGAAAGGAAGTATTTATAAATGCTTTTTGTGGGATTTATAAATTGATTAAATCTCGTATACACATATAACATGACACGTTGATTCAACCTTAATATAAAATTATGTGATACAATATCCTAATGTATTAATTAAAGAAGTATGTAATCAGTATATAATCAGTACAAATCAAAATCTTCAACCGAAACTATCGTTAATCATACAATATTTACGCTTCTGTGACTATTCGTGTTGAACACGCTTTTACGAGTTTGATAAAAATTTAATAGTGTAAAAATGTTGTAAGAGTAGCGGTACATTCTCTTTTCCTTCTTACAATCAATTGCAAAATGAACGGCAATTATTTATAGAAGCGGATTATATGTGGATCACATCACATGTCGTTCAGCATCTGCCGGTCAAACATGAAAGTGTTTGTGCCTTCAGAAACAAGTAATTTACGATTGCAATAAGTTTATTTTAGAAATCCTATTTAAACAAAAAATGTAAAAAATATAAGTAATGGCTTATGTAACATGACTATTGTGAAAAAAACGGACAAAATGTAAAATTGACAAATTATACAAGGCAATGCTTTTAATTTAATAAATAAATTCGACCACATTATAATTAGCTGCCATTGCGAAATGTTCTTGTACTGTTTCATTGTTTTACATACATAATTGTGGTGATTATAAGGCACGTTCTATGTAAATACAAATTGTCGAAAACGAATAAAAACATTCTAATTAATACAATTTGAAATCTAAATTTAATCAATACTTTTAATTTCAGAATTACAAATCGCAGCTTAGCTGTTTAGAAGTGTTCATATTTACGGGTGGGCCATCTATCGGTTTAAATTTGAGTTTATTGCTAAAGTTCGTGAAATTGGTTTCATTGCTGATGCGCCGAGACACGAGCGTGCTCGTACAGTGCGTACACTCTAATATCGAAGCTGTGGCTGAGAGTGTGCGTGAGAATCCATCAAGTTCAATTGGTTCAAGAGTTGAAGCCAATTGACATCACCATTTCGGCTAATTAAACGGCCGTCAAACGTTTGATGCAATAAATCGATTGTGGTATTAGATGTGTGGCAAGTTGCACCATTCTGTTGAAACCAAACATCGTTCACATCAATACCATGAAGACCGGCCACAAAAAAATCGGTTATCATGGTGCGATTGGACCGTAATGGTGGCGCCGTCCTCATTTTCGAAGAAATATGGGCCAATGATGCCTCCGCTCCACAAGCCGCACCAAATAGTCACTCGTAATGGGTGCATTGGTTTCTGTAAGACCACGTGTGGGTTTTCTGAGTCCCAAATACGGCAATTTTGCTTGTTAACGTACCCACCAAGATGAAAATGAGCTTTATCCGAAAAGATGATTTTTTTTGGCAAAATCGACACCATTGTGTAGTTTCTCGTTGGCCCATCTAGCGAAGCAAAAACGAAGTGAATCCAACATTCGCGATGCTATTGCCGAGATACGACCCCATACACTCAAAAAAGTGTTCGAAAATTGGTCCGATGGAATGGGGTACTATGAGGCCAGCCGCGGGAGCCATATGAATGAAATGATATTCCATCTCTAACCAAAACAATTGTATTTCCCAACAAAAAAATAATTTTGGCATTTTTAAATTTAAACTTTTAAATGGCCCACCCATTAGAAGTAACAACATTATTAAGAAATGTATTGTTACGTTGGCAATTGTTCCTACTTGTAATTTTCCTCATCTGTTGATTTTTGATATTTTGCTCACGTGCTAGCGTTTATAGCTTACTTTACTTGTGCTAGAGAAGCATGTTTTATGCCCCTTAATTCTCTTTAGAAGGGCTAATACAAGAAGGCAGACTGGATTCCCTATTATTTGTTAGTATACATCGACGAAGCCATCAAAAAATGTTCGCAAAAGACTAAAAAGTTACATGTTGGATACAAGAATTTCAGAAATGTAGCAATCTTGAAAGGAACATTCTCAAATGACATAACACTCATCACAAAATGAATAATATCTAAATAAAAACTTCGAAATATGAAATGAAGTACCAAAAGATTGTAGATACACATTAAATAAAGATAAAACAAAAGTAGTGGTCTTAGGAGATGAACAATACAGATTTAAAATCACAAAAGACAACAAACATGTATGGAGTAAATTTCTCAATAGAAAAATTAATGAAAATATTTTACGCGATGGGAGAGACACTGTCACAGTGTGCATTTTGGCTTTCAATGGTACAGATCGTGCAGACTATGCCCCGTACGAGTCTTTTGCCGTAGTTTTCCAGGTGTGACATTATTTAATTATCTGCTGACGATGACAGAAATTTAATTAACCACAGGCTCCATCAAAATTAACATTATAATATTATATATTTAATGATTTTAGAACTTAAATTTGAATTCTTGCAGACAAATATTATAATTTATTCCAATTAGTCGATATACTTTACGATAATCGTCGACGTATTGACAAAAACATATATATATATATATATATATATATAGAGTACTTCAAATTGCGCGTTTTTTTTAAGAATAAATAAGGTATAGATGGGGCACTGAATTTGTCGGGGTATGTGAGCATTTAAAAAGTGTGTGTGTGTGACATTTATAAAAATGGCTTCGTACACGGTATAATAACGCGTTCAAATTGTTGAATTATTTTATGAAAATTAGCATTCTGTGAATAGAGCTTTTAAAAAATTACGTGAATTTTATGGTTTACATAATTGTCCATCTCTGAAAGCACTATTGGTCCAATTATTAAAAAATTTCAAGAGACCGGTTCCGTGGAAGATTAAAAAAGTGAAAAATGCAGTCGTACTGGTCGTTCACAAGAAAATATTGGTTTGGTTCGTGAAAGTGTTGCTGAAGATCCTGAAATATCCATTAGACAACATTCACAACAACTTGGACTTAGTGGATCAACAACATGGCGTATTTTAAACCATAATTTAGCTCTGAAGGCATATACATAAGGTTCAAATAACACAGGAACTGAAGCCATTAGATCATTTAAAACATCGTGCATTTGTCAATTTCATCAATGAACAACCAGCTGATTTTTCTCAAAAAATAGTGTTTTTCGATGAAGCACATTTTGTACTTGGTGGCTATGTTAATAAACAAAGTTGCCGTATCTGGGGTGAGGAAAATACACGAATTGTTCATGAAAAACCTATGCATCCTAAACGAGTTACTGTTTGGTGTGCATAATGGTCAGATGGTGTAATTGGACCTTACTTCGTTGAAAATGCTGCTGATGAAGTTGCAACCATCAATGGTGATCGATATCGTCTGAT
Source organism: Dermolepida albohirtum (assembly GCA_031893035.1). Taxonomy (NCBI): domain Eukaryota; kingdom Metazoa; phylum Arthropoda; class Insecta; order Coleoptera; family Scarabaeidae; genus Dermolepida; species Dermolepida albohirtum. The sequence goes on along the minus strand of JAVIWB010002449.1, from coordinate 122,690 downwards.
AATAATGGAATTTTTGTGGCATAATTAATAAATATTGATCTAGAGGATATGTGGTTTCAACGGGATGGCGCTACACCTCACTTTGCACACGAATCAATTGATTTATTGAGAGAAAAATTTCCTGGACATCTAATCTTAAGAAACGGTGATTTTAATCGGCCACCAAAATCAATTGATTTGGGTTATGTGAAATGTCAGGTTTAGAAAACAATCCATAATCAATGCCTACTTTGAAAGATGAAATTATTCGTATCATTGGTGAGATAGAGCCTCAATTATGTCAAAATGTCATTGAGAATTTTAACAAAAGAGTGGACGTCTGTGGAGCTGCAAGAGGGGGTCATTTGGCAGATATTATTTTTCGCATATAAATGTCATAATTGATACTCCAATTACCAACCAAAAGTTTTTGAAAATATACAAAAATTGATACTAAGTATGTATTTTTGTAGGCTCATGGATTGTAAGTGTGACTATACATAAAGATACAATAAGTTACTTCAACGACAATTGCAAATACATATTTACAAAATATATCCCTGACTTACATGTAGTTTAAATACTTTGCATTTAAAGAATCTCAAATATATATCTAAAAAAATATTGTTAGGTAAGACTTTTATTGTTTATAATAGTATTTGCGAAAGCTTAATTTAATTCTTAATGCGACACATGACTAATTAACCAAGTTTATTATAAAATTCTTTTACAATATTCACTATTCTTATACGATAATCATAAAAATTTTTATAAATGTTTATTACTCTAGTAATTAAATAATTAATTAATATTTCTCCTGTTTTATTAAATAACAATATATACATATATTGTTATGTGATAAAGACTTGAAAATCATTCAGCCAATGGTTGAATGCTCCTTGTCGCTTTCTTTTCCTTTCTATAAAATTAAGTTAGATAACTAATTAGGTTAATGAAGTAATAAAAAGGAAAATTTGAGACAGGCAGGATTAAGCAATTGCAATGATGAAACAAATAAATAGAAAACTTCTGAAAGGGCTAAGTGAAAAAAATATAATTCCAAGGAAACTGAGGAATGATTACCAGACTGTTGAATTTTCTTATATTGCCCGACAAAGTATTTAGACTATTTAGTGTCTAGACAAGCAAATTATCCCAACCTTGTTTTAGAGTGGTATATCCTTTGGTTATATATTTCATACCTTATGTCCTACATCCTCTATAATGAATCATTTTCATATTTTATCTACAAAGCTATGTTTATTCTAGTGTTATTTCTCTGAAAATTTGTACATTTTACCTTCTTCTAATATTGTTCCTTCTTCTTTAGTTAGTTAAATTTCATTTTGTAAGAATATGTTATCTTAAGTTAGTAAGTAGCAAATTGTTCTTTTACTATAGGTTTATGACCTTCATGATGTTATTTTATAACTAGCATTTATAGTTCCTTGGGTTTTTGGATTTTCCATATTTCCCGTTTGATATTTTAACTTCGAGACGAAACACATTTCTAAACGGATTGTGAGATACTCTAAATAAATGGATTTTTGTGGATTTTCCTGTTATCTTCTTTAATAAATTCCCCAAGTTATTAAGTAGAAAATTCTTCCGAGAATTTCAAGTTCAATCGAAAACTAACTTTCTCAATACCCACAGTTAGTCGGTGTAACTGCCATTGGAGAGGTACCTATATTAGACTTGTGATAAATGCCTCCAGCATTTTACGATGCCTGCCGGGGATTTATCATTCATATATTATTTAACTTCGATTTAATTTTCTAAGAATTTCTAACGTTAAATAATCTAAGATATCTCAAACGTCCGCTCATCAAAGGAACCCTATTTTGCGCGAAGATCAGCCCGTACAATTCGAGGCATCCGTTTCACGACTTTTTCAAGAACTCTGTTTGCTATACTATTCCATTCTTCTTGTAATATGTTCAACGAGTAATTTGTTGAGGTGGGTCAACTTCTTCGGACCCTCCGGCCAATTCATCCTATAGCAATTTTACGGGGTTTAAGTCGGGGTTTTGCGGTGGCCATATCATTATTTATAAGGTATTCTTTTTCGCGATACCCAAATTTTGTTTTGTCTTCACTCATTTAAGTGAACTATAAATTCTGATACCAATCGAAGGTTCGCGTTCATTGTTGTCACCTGGATATGCACATGGTAGTTTTGAAAATTAAACTCCACAACATTAAGGAAAAATCACCCTTGAGATCCAATTTGAGTTGGTTGTATGTTGAATTTTAGTTAAGTAAATAATTCAGGTAGGAATTTTAGCTTTGGTTGAATACGTCTTTCGATTATATGACATTAGAAATTGAAATATTTTAGTACTTCAATTATGTGTCTACTACTCATAAACCTTGTAGCAGCAGTGTTTGACTTCATGTACTTTTTGGACTAAATTTGGAAATTTTCGACTAAGAACATGTGATTGTCTTTCACTTAAAAACTTAAAAGCTCAAGACACGTTGTTGGTCAAAAATTTTAAGCCTTTCCATATATATTTATTTATAGCCTTCAAAAATTAGTACAAGTGTTCCAGTATTATATATAAGGGGGACGAAATAACAGAGACATATGTACAATTGCCAATTACCTCAATCTGAGTATGATAGATATCTTATAATATATTTGGACCGCCGTCTCACATGGAGGAAGCATATCTTTACCAAACTTAAGCAACCTGGTTTCAAACTCCAAAAAATAAATTTGATTATAGACCGGATGTCAAAACTTTAGGTAGATAATAAAGTCTTATTTTAAAAAAACTCCCGCTATGGGAGCAAGTCCAACGCTGCCATATTTGATAGAGTTCAGAACAAAATATTATTATACACACAGCTATCGACACTCCATAATGTGAACCAAATGAAGTCATATAATATTACATTCCAATTACTTTAATGAATAAATTGATCGGATAATTTATCGAAGAACATAACAGTATAATAGGATTGAATATCATCAGACAGACCAGTTAAACACTGACAGTGCAAGTTTATTCCTAAACACATCATGTGGAATTACATCGCTTGCTATTCCAGTGAATAGTTTCGCTACTTAAATTTAAATTCGAAAACTAATTAGATTAATGAAGCAATGAGAACAAAAACTTGAATGAGTCAATAATACGCAATTGTAAGCATGAAACAGGAAATAGAAAACTGCTGGAGTTAACTGAAAAAAATGTAGTTCCCGGAGTTTGTAAAAAAACTTAGCGTTAAAGGATTCCTAACTAAAATGAAACACTCTTATGTAATACAATAGTACAGATCCAAGAACTACCTAGAAATTGCAGTTCTTTTGCTATTTTTCATATTTTTCCCAATACGCTATCGTCATTTAAACATTTTTTTTAAATAAGCCCGTTGCTTGAAAATTACTGGTGTCAGAAATGTGACACTTGCAGGTTTACAGCAAAGACTTTGTAATAATTATTTATGTAAAAACAATGATATATTTAGATATGAAAAATCTCCTGATTTTTTATAATAGCATGTTTCACATAACAGGATTGTCTTAAATATAAATGATGCAAACGCGAATAAAAAGTTATTTATGTCTTCGAAAAGAACATAATTTGGGTTTTAAAATAAAATACTGTAGAGAAAAATATATGCATTAATCTTGCGAATTAATAATAATATTCGCTTGTGTAATTATTTATAAAAACAAATATATTACTTCAGAATATTATGAAGTATTAATCGCTGTATGCAATACCACCACTTCGTTTTCATAAATCTTAGTTTTGAAAATCATATACATACATACAATATATATATATATATATATATATATATATATATATATATACATACAGAAGGTCATGGAGATTGTCGAGATTGAATATTAGAAAGGAATTACTAAAAATTTCAATTTCTCATGACTCGTGACTCACAAGTTCTGAACAAACTTTTACCTGTCGAGAGATTTACTTCTAACTACCATAGAATTATTTCGCAAATATTTGCTGTTTATATATTACTTCCCAATCCTTTTTTTAATATAATTATTATACCTGCAGGTAAAGTCAAACTCATAAAATTTAGTACAATATTAACTCCAAAATTATTTGCGTTTTTATCAATATTTACTTTCTAGCAAGCAGTGTAAACGTTGAACAGGCACACAAAGCTCAAATATATTATAAACATATAATAAATATACAAAGATATATAGAAATACAAGTAATATGTACTATATTAATTGAATTTATTGTAATAAAAATAAAATAATAGTCCCCTTCGTAATATGGACAGTTTATTTTCTGATATTTCGATCAATTTTTTAAATTATAAGATTAGCATTTCATCATGATCACGTTGTTACTACGTGAATACGTCAGAATATTCTAAAGAATATTCTCACTTGATAAAAAGAGCTTTTGGGAAAATATTATTTCTTAGAAGACTTTAAAAAGTCAGAAAGTCGTTGGACTAATAGAAATTATATTGAAAAATAAAATGTGTTTCCTTAAGTGGTTTTTATTTTATGTATATATACATATACATACACGAGGGTAGTTTGACAAGTAGTGACAATGGAACAGAAAAACGAATTTTTTAAAAACAAAATAATTTCTATTTTTCAATATATTCTCATAAAAGAGCAATACACTTATTCCAACGGCGTTGCAATGCCCTTATGCCATCTCTAAAATGCGATTCCGGAAGGCTTGCAAAATACTCATTTACGAAGATGATAAGCTCGTCGTTAGACAAAAGTTTCTTTCCACCTAGTGCCGTTTTCAATTTTGGAAAAAGGTGGAAGTCGGAAGGGGCTAGATACGGCGAATAAGGCGCATGCGGTACTAATTGGAAATGTAACTGGTGGATTTTGGACATCGCAACTGTGTTGGTACGCGAGGGAGCTTTGTCTTGGTGAAACAGAATTTTTTCTTTGCCATTCCTGGCCGTTTAGCACGAATCTCAACATTTAATTTTTGTAGAAGTTCTGCATAATATTGTCCGTTTATTGTGGCACCTTTCTGAAGGTAATCAATAAGCAAAATGCCCTTTGAATCCCAAAAAATTGATGCCATCACCTTGTTTGTCGATAAAGTGGTTTTCGCTTCCTTTGGAGGTGCAGAACCGCGTTCTAACCATTGTTTCGACTGTTGTTTAGTTTCGAGTGTACTGTAGTGTACCCAAGTTTCATCGCAAGTAACAAATCACCTACAAAAATCAACCGGATTTCGCATATAAAGGTCCAAATACTCATTGGAAATGTGCAAATGAGTGAACTTTTGATCAGTCGTAAGCAATCGCGGCACTCATCTTGCCGAAAGCTTGGAAATGCCCAATTCTTTCGTTAAAATATGGTGTACGCGTACTGTTGAAATGTTTACCATGTCTGCTATCTCTCTCACTTTGAGTCGTTGATCTTGCGTAATAATATTATGGATTTTTATAATCATTTCCTTAGAAATCACGATTTTGGGTGCTCCATAGCGCGCTTCATCAACACAGCTCGTTCTACCACGTTTAAATTCATTTTCCCATCTACTTATTGTGGCGGATGATGGAGCAGATTCACCTAATGTTTTCCGTAACTCATCTTTTATTTCGGTAGCTTTCATACCCTTAATTACGAAGTATTTAATCACCGCACGATACTCTGCTTCTTCCATTTTAACGAAACGACGTGTTGCTTCTTCTTCAATCAGCTGTCAAAAATAAACTAATCAACCGATTCATCTAAATATCGGAATGTAAACATATAAATAGCCAACCTAAATTACAGTGTATTTGTTTTACCAATTAGAGCGCCACCTATGTGTCATTCTCACTACTTGTCAAACTATCCTCGTGTGTATATATACGTATTATAACCAGTTGTAGATAATTTTGATGTTACAAAAGGAATATATTTGATTATCTTCTTTAATTTTCCTTAAAATCATTTTCTTAAACTTACGTTTCCTTTACTTGATAATAAATCTAAATCTAGTTAAATTTTGTAATTAATTGTAATATCATGTTTTATGACTATGTTGGTAGCTGTAATATTATATAAATTTATTGTTATTAATATTGCATTCACGCAAATAATTGTAAGGACACTAGAATGATAGAATACTGACCCTTTTTGTATCATATGGTAAGCCTATTACCAATAATTTCCAATTGAAGGAACTCCTGTGACTATCTAATACATCCATAATACAAGTGGCAAAATTGTAAAGATTTACATTTATATGTTATGTAAAAAATTGTTGAGAAAATTTAATAAAATCACATTTTCAATAGTAAGTAATTTTGAAGTAAAATTGAGAGAAAAATAATATACTTTATTTTTGTTAAAATTCATAAAATTTTATATTGAATAGTCACATGTATAATGTTGTATATTTACCAAAAATGAACCAGATATAATATTTATTATCAGAGGTTATTACTCATCCAATTTCTAACTGATTAATTACATTCAAGTATTTATATTTTGAAATAAACAAGCCAAAGTACTATTTCATCTGTTGCTTTAGAATTTGCTTTTGTTTATATTTATATGGCAGTATTCTTTGCGTCTTAAGCTAGAAAAGAAAACTAATAAATTTATTGTTTCTAATGGTATTAATGTTTATTATTATGATGAATAACCGAAGGAAATATTTAATTATTTGAAAAGATCTCATACTTACGCTATAATGACGTTCATAAAACATTCACTTGAAAATTAAATAGTGATGATTTGATTTTGTAACAGTTAAAACCAATGTAAATATCGTTTAAAAAATATCTGTAACGTTGACATTTAATAATTAGAACCACACTAAGGGAAAGATGTTAACTCATCATTAACGAGACATTAACTTTATTTTTTATTTTTATTAATTTATTTTCATTTGCTCTTTTTTATATTTAATATTTTGGAATTAAGCTGGATCCATTATACATACATATATATATATATATATACGTTCTCACGGTTGTAATTATGTATAATATTAGATTCTTAATCATCTTCTTCAGGAGTTGTTTCGTAGGGAAGCGTCAACCTGAAACAGCCAATTTCAGATTGACGCTTTAGAAGGTTCTCGCGGTTAGATTCTCGGACTCTCCGCGATGTTGGACAGAAATTCTCGAAAGAGTCGGCGTCAGAAGATGATCGAGATGTCATCGAAACGTCAGGATACCGATTCTTTCCAGATTTTCTGTCCAATATCGCAGAAAGCTCGAGAATCTAAAATATTATTCACACTTACAAACGCGTAGACCTTCTGAAGCGTCATCCTGAAACTGGCTGTTTCAGGTTGACGCTTCCCTACGAAACAACTCCTGAAGAAGATGATTAAGATATCATCAAGACATCGAGACGCCGATTCTTTCGACAATTTCTGTCCAGCAACGTGAAGAGCCCGAGAATCTAACCGCGAGAACCTTCTAAAGCATCAACCTGAAATTGGCTGTTTCAGATTGACGCTTCCCTACGAGACAACTCCTGAAGAAGATGATTAATGATTGAGATGTCATCGAAACGTCAAAACGCCGATTCTTTCGAGAATTTCTGTCCAACAACGCGAAGAGCCCGAGGATCTAACCGCGAGAACCTTCTAAAGCGTCAATCTGAAATTGGCTGTTTCAGATTGACGCTTCCCTACGAGACAACTCCTGAAGAAGATGATTGATGATTGAGATGTCATCGAAACGTCAAAACGCCGATTCTTTGGAGAATTTCTGTCCAACATCGCGGAGAACCCGAGAATCTAATATTATTCATATACATATATATATATACACAAATATAACTTTCAATTACTTATAACAAAGATCTACATATCAAAAATTACAAGATTTTACAGATTACAGAAGTCTTTTTGAAAGCTAAACCATCACTTGGGAGTACGCACGGCAAACCACATCAATGTGATACATCACGTGATGTTGTAGAAGATATAACGATGTGCAAAAAGTTTATATATACTCGACTAAAAAATCCACATAGTTCAAGAATTCGAAAATTTCATCGATTAATGCATACTAATATTTAACATTTAATTTACATATGACATAATTTACTAACGTTTTAACCAATTTATAAATTTAAATATTACCAAACTTAAAATTTTAAATTCCATATATGAAAATATTACAATTTTGAAATTATTTTATTCCGGTGTACATAAAAACAAAGCAATTAAAGAAATGAAAGTGTATATACAAAATACCGTAATAATACGCATCATTCTGTCGCTTGTCATGTATTATTTATGAAGGAATAACTGTCGCGTACTTATTTTAAAATGCGCACGAAAACTGTGCAACGAATGTATATACATTTTTTACTTCAACAAACGTATTGCTTGTGCAAGAATTTTTAACAGTGACTCAGATCGTTGTTTTGATACGAGACAAGGTATTTAAGAAAGCTCAACGAACGTTGTTTTCTTTAAAGCAACGCTTATGTATGTAAAAACTAGAATGATGATTTCACTTACTTGCTATATACTTGAGCTCTTCAAAATAATGTAAAAATATATTCTTAAAATGAAAGGTCGTAATTAATTTCGACCAGTACTGTTTTCCGATTATATACTAACGTTTTCCTTTTTATCTTTGCATTACTATTAAATGGTGTACATGTTCATAACAGTTTTGAGCAAATACTGGTCTAACAAGTAAAAATGATAATTCTTAATTTTAAGTAATACTTAATTTTAAAAGACTTCAATGTAAATAAGCAATTAGTTTAAAATTATTATGTGCAAACTAAACAGGCTATACGAAGGTCCCAGAAATACCCGATCCAACAAAGAAAACACAAAAATTTTGGAAAGAGATATATTTATTTTTCAACATAATCTCCTTTCAGGTCTATACACTTTTCCTAGCCATGTTCAATAAGTTCGATACCCATTTTATAATAAGAACTGTCTTGCTTCTCAAAATAGCCATTAACTGCCAGCATAACTTCTTCATCGTTGGAGAATCTTTGACCATTGAGCCATTTTTTCAAGCTTGAAAACAGAAAATAATCCGAGGAACTAAATCTGGCGAATAGGGTGCGTGCGTTAGCAATTCAAACTATAATTCATTAATTTTGCCCATTGCAATAACGAATTTGTGACTTGGTGCATTGATGAAACAACACTTTCTTTTTAGCCAAATGCGACCGTTTTTGCTTGATTTCTTCTCTCAAATAGGATCGCATAATACTCGCCGTTGATAGATTTTTCTTTTTCAAGTCAGTCAATGAAAATTATTCCACGCGCATCCCAAAAAAATGGATGCCATGACCTTGCCTGCAGATGAAATGGTCTTCGCCTTCTTTGGAGCCGGTTCTCTTTTCAGTTCATTATTTGAATTGTTTTTTGTCTCGGGTGTGAAGTGATGGACCAATGTTTCATCCATGGTTATAAAACGGCGCAAAAATTCTACTTTGTTGCTGTGAAACTTCGCTAAACACTCAATTGAAACATCTTTACGACACTGTTTTTTGCTCGAATGTGAGCAAACGCGGCACCCATTTTACACACAGGTTTGTCATGTCCAAATTTTCAGATAATATGCGATGTACTGCACTTTTTGAAATGCCTTCTATGTCTGCTAGCTTGCGCACTTTCAGTCGACGACCATCCAGTATCGATTTTCTTCACCATTTCTGGAGTCGTCACTTCATTTGGTCGACCACTGCGATGCTCCTCTTGGCAGCTCGTACGACTTCGTTTAAACTCCCCTACTCAATATTTCACTGTTGTAACTGTTGTAAAGTGGAGCACACTTATCCAGAGTAGAATCCAGTTCAGCTTTTATATCGGTTGGGCTGATGCCTTTCAAATAAAAGTATTGTATCACGTAACGATGACCAATTTTCTCCATTTTTCCAAATTCACTGAAAACGTTCACTATGGATGGCTGCCAAACAAATAAACAACGTGGCTTCTTCAAACTTGAAACATATGCTTTATAGATTTTGTACCTTCTAATACAGTGATATTTTTGAAACTACCGCCATCTCTAGGTCATACCGTGTACTTATGGGACCACCCTCGTAAGACTCATTGAAAGATAGTATAGAAGCTATTACATTTTAATAAATGTTTTACCTGCGAGCCTTTATTTCTGCTTTTCAAATTTTGTTTTTAATATATATGTAGTTAATGAAAATTTTTAGTAATTTTCATATCCACATATAATACTTTGCTTTGTTCAGTGTTGTGTAAATCGATACCTCAATGTATGATATCCCATGTTCTTAACTGAAAAGCCCTAAATTTTTTAGTATCTAATCAAAATAATAGAAAATGAAAACAATTAAATTCTACTTCCAGCTTTCTAAATTAATATAGCCTATTCTATTCTAGATACAATTTGAAGAAAATGTGCCCTCGTATCTCTATTTGTAATATCCGTCGTTTTGTGTAAAATAATACTCGAATGTCATTAATATTACATAATCTGACTACTGAATTAACCTTGATATAGTGGAGACCACTCGGTCACGTTTTTAAGTATACTTACACAAATATGTGTATGTATTTATGTGTTACGTACCTAATAAATATTCTCACAAGTATACAAAATTTGTCAAATTAAAATATATTCAAGTATTATATTCATATCCTTGAGTGAAGGTCCGTGTCCTGATGAAGGTGCTCGTAGAATGTATTCTTTAATTATACGTACATACATATCACAAGCATATAATTCAGAAGGATTTAATGGTATGTAATGAATTTTTACCAATTAAATTGACATTAAAAAATGTTATTGGATTATTTTAATATTTATTATTGTGAAACCGTGTCATATAATTTTTTGCATTAAAGCAAAAATAGATTCCTTAAGACTACTGAAAAAATATGTATTTATATGAAGTACTTAACAATAGAGCAGGAAATTGTCTCTTCGTAAAAGAAGAATGATTGTGTCAGATGTATTTCAAAGAATAATTAGTTGTCTATGATGCTAAATATTTATCCATCCGTTGGAAAAATATTTTCAGTTTTTATGATACTGTTTCTATGATCCTTCCGTTGAATGTTTTCAACCCCTTCAATTTCTCTACTCCGATTTTTAATCTATAGTAGACTGTTCATGTAAACCTACTATTACAACGAAGTACAGATGGCGTTCATAAGGAAAAACTAATATTTCTTCGCAATTTTCCAAAGAGTGTTATTTTTTCGACATATTTTAGCATTGGTTGACTCCATTCCCACCTGCTAAGACATTTTTCATTGACTTTTCTGTTTTACAAACATAATACAACGGCGAATGGCGTCACATTGATTTATACGCTTTTTGGATGACGACATGAGCATTTGCTCGATCCTTCTTCTTGAATGAAGAGCTTCTACACGCTGTGCTAACAGACCAATTCTACGTAAGAAGATGTGACTGGAAAATACATTAGGATTCTCTACTGGTCATCATTTACATTACATTTGTTCTTGAAGCAATTACTCTTGCAGGAATAAATCCAGAATCAAGTCACAGATTACGATGAATCACAATCATGGAAATGGATCTATTAACTAATAGTCTATTCCGGTAATTCTAAAACGTTACTTGGGAAAGATGTTACTTTATTGTTGTGACATTTTGAAGAATCTGTACCTATTTAGGGGATTCAAATGGTGTAGTTGTTTATACTGATTGTACAACCAAAAACTGAATAAATGTTTGTCCCCTAAGCACAAAATCCTTATTATTGTTAAACTAGTTCTATATTCGCTAATAGACCAATATTCCAGCATGTAAGTCGGTTTCCAGAAAATTATATTCAACTTCAAGTTTTAAAACATTTTCCAATTGGTCATATTTATTTGACTTAGTGAAATATTATCTGCCTAGGGAGTGATATGATAAGGAAGTCAAACTTGTGATGCTTTCTTTATGTCTAACTAGAAATTTCAAACAAAACTCAACATAGTTGAGGACATTTACGATGAAAAGTTAATCTTTTTCATTTTATACATTCTTTATCTTTCTATAATATTGGGTCTGGGAAAAAGTTCGTGGCGTTTTTTCAGTAAAATTCAACTGGTCCCCGCATGGCGCGTGGACGAATTCATTTAAACCGAATATGCTCCATTATTATCGACAATGTTTCGCCATTTTTTTGGTAGATCCATGATCGGTGAAAAATCTGCAGAGATCGAAACAGATGATAGTCAGAGGGTGCTATATCCGGACTGTAAGGTGGGTGCATCAAAACTTCCCAACCAAACTCTCTCAATTTTTGACGGGTCATCAAAGAAGTGTGTGGTCGGGCGTTGTCATGATGGAAGACAACACCTTTCCTATTAATCAATTCGGGCCGTTTTCTTTCAATCGCCTGGCGTAATCTCTCTAATTGTGCACAGTAGAGTTGAGAATCAATCGTCTGACCAGTTGGAAGTAGCTCGTAGTGGACGATTCCCCTCCAGTCCCACCATACACACAGCATCACTTTTTTTGGCGTCAATGTTGGCTTAGTGAACGCTTGTGACGGCTCACCATCCTTTATCCACGATCTTTTACGCTTCCGATTATCGTACGTAATCCATTTTTCATCTCCGGTTATTAAACGTTTCAGAAATGGCTCGATTTCATTCCGTTTCAGCAGCGCATCGCAGATGTTAATTCGGTCCATCATGTTTTTCACGCTCAACTCATGAGGAACCCATATGTCAAGTTTTTTTTGTAACCAGCTTTGTGTAAATGGTTCAAAACAGTTTTGTGGTCAATGCCTAGCTCCATGCCAATATCGACACTGCTGATATGCTTATCTTGTTGGACTTTTTCAAGAATTTCATCAGATTTTTCAGTGATTGGACGACCGGAGCGTGACTCATCTTTCACATTGAAATTTCCAGAACGAAAGCGAGCGAACCATTTCCGCGCAACAGATTTCGATAAAGTACCTTCACCGTACACAGCACAAATTTTATCACAAGCCTGCGCAGCGTTCTTCCCCTTATCATAATAATATTGCAGAATATAGCGAAATTTCTCATTATTCTTCTCCATTTTCAAGTGCGAATAACTTTCCAACCACTGCACCGATTACAATGTTTCTACGCTCAAACTAACGTTCGGAAGGTCATCTAAAAAACGAGCCGTCGGTGGTGTCGCTGTGACTTGTTGTTCTTTAGTTATCGGCAACCAATGCCATCTATCGGGAAAAACGCCACCAACTTTTTCCCAGACCCAATATTACATGTGACACATCTTCGGAAAATGTAAACAACCTAGCATACAACTAGCAAATTATAGATTTATTTAAAAAATTAGTAAATTAATGTATTAGACGTTCTAAATCGACTATTCATAAATATCTACATGAGAATGACTTAACGTGGATTTTCCTCACCCCAGATACGGAAATTTTGTTTATTGATATAGCTACTAAGTTCAAAATGTGCCTCATTGGAAAACATTATATTTTGAGAAAAATCAGCTGGTTGTTCATTGATGAAATTGACAAATGAACGACTTTTAAAATGATCTAATGGCTTCAGTTGCTGTGATATTTGAACCTTATATGCCTTCGATAAATCCTTGTGTAAAATACGCCATGCTGTTGATCCACTAAGTCCAAGTTGTTGTGAACGGCATCTAATGGACATTCCAGGATCTTCGGCAACGCTTTCATGAACCAAACCAATATTTTCTTGTAAACGACCACTACGATTGTATTTTTCACTTTTTTGATCTTCCACGGAACCGGTCTCTTGAAATTTTTTAATAATTCGACCAATAGTGCTTTCAGCTGGACGATTATGTAAACCATAAAATTCACGCAATTTTCTAAAAACTCTTTTCACAGAACGCTGATTTTCAAAAAATAATTCTACAATTCGAACGCGTTGTTGTACCGTGTACGAAGCCATTTTTATAAATGTCATACATCACACTTTTTAAATGCCCACGTACCCAGACAAATTCAGTGCAACATCTACATTTTATTTGTCCTTAAAAAAACCGCGCAATTTGAAACAGCCTTTACACACACATAACTAGGTATACACTATTTGAAGGGATGCCAAAATGAGCATGTAAAAGGTAAAGACGAACGAGAAAATATTATCGTGTTCAGATATATTGCATGTTGCATATTTTTTAAAAAAGATTTAATTTCAATCTCAAAAATATTATCTTATGTTCATATGTTAGAATTCTAGATCTTAAGAACAATTTCTTTTAAATTAATGACTTTTTACTTATTCCTTCCGCCTATTTAATTAGTACTTCGTAGATTATAAATGCAAACTTTGAATTACTTTCAAGTAACATTATTGCATTACATTATAAAACATTTTGTTTTATCAATTAATTTTTGTTTTTATCTTAGCTACAATACCGCTCGATAAAAAATTTAATTTTTCACTTCAGTACTTACGGGTCGTATTAACAATTGACATTCTTTCGAAAGAAACAATATTTATGAATGTTCTCGTGGGTTGTTACCTGATATACATACTTCAATCCTACACCAAGTCTATTAGAACGCAGAAATGCAGTTTCTTTACATCTGATTACACAAGACACAAAATTACCTATCAGACTACTACAAGCGCTACCAACAAATACGAGATGATAAAAAAATATATAAATGAACATGCTTCCAATAACATTTTTCTTGTATACGGTTATGAAAGTAGACTATCAGTCATATCAGAATTTCTTTATAATTTATGCTTTATCATTCGAAACTTAGCTGACGATATATTTTAGAAAACATTACGTAATGAAAGAACAGAATTAATTTATTTTTTTACAGGGCGGTGTACTGTGTAGGCGACTATATGACAACAATAAATTATAATTTATTATTAGACGTTTAATAGCGTGTCATCTCCGATTCTTTTTATTCAGTCGTGTTAAAACTCTGGTAGTACTTTCTATTGCGCAAGACAGGAGAAACATGTACATTTCACGATAGCGCAGATGTGCCGATATACAGTGGAACTATTGTTTTATTCAACGCTTCATTCGATACTAATCTCACTAACCTACTCTGCAATTAATCTTTGTGTATGGACAGATTGTTTTTCTATGCGAAAGATTTTTGTAATTGTAAATATTTCTTCTGTATGTTTCTATATTATTTTAGGATGCGAGAGATAATTTTTTAGATGCAAAGATTGTTGTTTTCTATTTTAGTGTTTTATGTTCATTGCGAAATATTTGGAAATAATAATATTTATTGTCCAACAGATTACATCCACTAACAGTACATTGCATATGTATGTATGTACATATGTATAAAGCACATTCATAGATATGTATAAGAAGAAACGAAAATAATTCTAAATGTGAAACAAATCAAAGCAGCAAAAAAATTATAACTTCTGCATTTTATATAATAGTTACTGAGGAATTCTAAAATATTTATTAAAATTTGTCACCACATGAGCTATAGGATACTTCAACAGAATGTTGGTTCTTGTTCTCGGACCGGGAAGTACGAGGATAGTTTGACAAGTAGTGAGAATGACACATAGGTGGCGCTCTAATTGGTAAAGCAAATGCACTGTAATTTAGGTTGCCTATTTATATGTTTACATTCCGATATTTAGATAAATCGGTTGATTAGTTTATTTTTGACAGCTGATTGGAAAAGAAGCAACACGTGGTTTTGTTAAAATGGAAAAAGCAGAGTATCGTGCGGTGATTAAATACAAATATAGATGGGTAAATGAATTTAAACGTGGCTGAACAAGCTGTGTTGATGAAGTGCGCTCTGGAGC
This sequence comes from Dermolepida albohirtum, assembly GCA_031893035.1. NCBI lineage: Eukaryota > Metazoa > Arthropoda > Insecta > Coleoptera > Scarabaeidae > Dermolepida > Dermolepida albohirtum. The sequence continues at coordinate 107,019 of JAVIWB010002449.1, read as the reverse complement.
ACCCAAAATCGTGACTTCTAAGGAAATGATTATAAAAATCCATAATATTATTACGCAAGATCGACGACTCAAAGTGAGAGAGATAGCAGACATGGTAAACATTTCAACAGAACGCGTACACCACATTTTAACGAAAGAATTGGGCCTTTCCAAGCTTTCGGCAAGATGGGTGCCGCGATTGCTTACGGCTGATCAAAAGATCACTCGTTTGCGCATTTCCAATGAGTGTTTGGACTTTTATAAACGGAATCCGGTTGATTTTTGTAGGCGATTTGTTACTTGCGATGAAACTTGGATACACTACAGTACACCCGAAACTAAGCAACAGTAGAAACAATGGTTAGAACATGGTTCTGCACCTCCAAAGAAAGCGAAAACCACTTTATCGGAAAACAAAGTGATGGCATCATTTTTTTGGGATTCAAAGTGCATTTTGCTCATTGATTATCTTCAGAAAGGTGCCACAACAAACGGATAAAATTATGCAAAACTTCTACAAAAATGAAATGTTGAGATTCGTGCTAAACGGCCAGGAATGTCAAGGAAAAAGATTCTATTTCACCAAGACAACGCTCCCTCGCATAAAAGCACAGTTGCATTTCCAATTAGTACCGCATGCATCTTATTCGCCAGATCTAGCCCCTTCCGAATTCCACCTTTTTCCAAAATTGAAAACGGCACTAGGTGGAAAGAAATTTTCGTCTAACGACGAGCTTATCATCTTCGTAAATGAGTATTTTGCAAGCTTTCCGGAATCGCATTTTAGAGATGCATAAGGGCATTGCAGCACCGTTAGAATAAGTGTATTGCTCAGTTAGGAGAATATATTGAAAAGTAAAAATTAATTTGTATTAAAAAAATTCGTTTTCCTTTTCCATTCTCACTACTTGTCAAACAACCCTCGTATGTACATCCCCAAACCGGGTTCCGCAGGAGAGCACAAAACAACAAATGTGTGAAAACAATAACGGAGAATCAATAATTATATTATTGATTAAATTAAAGGTATATCTGGCACTCGAAATATCACTTTGAAAAGACAGTGCTTAAAACCATATCTCACAAGCAAAGCATAATAGTCCGTGCCGCGAACTGGATATCCTCCGTTCTTTCTGAGACAAAAATTTAAAAATTTTTTCTGTACTCGTTCAATAAGAAGCCCCTTGTACACGCAACACGGCGTCTAGGCAACAGATGCATACGCTTGATTCGAAACAACGTATAGTATAAGATTCATTTACTTTGCATATTACTAAAGTTTCGTGACAATCGTATGACAAATCCAAGTACCCTTAAGGCAGAAGAACATAAAAGGAGTATATATATATATATATATATACAAACATCAGTTTGCATCAGAAAGTACTCCCAAATCAAGTGTTCATGACACTAGAAATTTGCAAAGATTTTACTGAATAATCGTGCCACTGACGCAATCCGTATTCGAAAGAACTGACTTTATTTAATTGCCACCATTCACTAATTTTAGTAAGGATTGATTGCAATACGAGGCAGTCAATATGTGTATTAATAACGTTCGCCTGCTTCCAAATCTTCGCTGATGTATTGCGCGATACTCACCAAATTAGACATTGTGGATCATCTTAACATGAATTCGAGACATTAGCGCCTTCACTCTTTTTGAACGTTGAAAGTCTTTTACTTGTATTTCTAATACTAGAAAAGACAGAAATAGACAAAATTATATTAATCAGAATAGTTGAGGGATACGAAAATGCGAAAGGGCAGTCACGTACAAGAAAACCCGGAACGTTGCCATCGTTACAACTTCTTCAGCTGATGGACTAGTAGATGGACAACAGCTAGAAAGTACATTTGAGGCTTTTATGTAAGATTGACAAAACGCCAGCGAATTCGTTTGCTCAATATCTCAAAGGTTTACTATGCATTCCAAATTGAGTATCGTAAGCAACAACACAGAAATTTCTGCAAAATTTTGTCACAAACAGTTATGTACTCGTTTAAATTTATGCAAATAATTTGTAATATTACTACTTTTATTTTCAAACATAATGTGTGTTGATTTCTTTTCATTTATTTAGATTTATTTTCAATTTTCGTCTTTTTGTATGGCGCCTTTGTAATTAGTTGTTTTGTTCGTACTTTTGCCCTGTATTTTTTAGATTTTTTTTATCCTGTAATTGGTTTCCTATTGGACAAACTATGGTTATTATTATATGTGTCAGATACCTGTTTACCTTCATTATACATTCTTTTGGAATCAAATAATAATAATAACAACCTTGCTAGGTATTTAAAATATTCTAAGCCAAGAAAATATAAAAATTGAAATAATAACGAAGGAAATAATGCACGGCGTAAATAATTCCTTAAACAGAATCAAGCAATTACATGAATGTGCATTTTCGTAATCATCCAGTTAAAAATAAAGAGAACCAAGCAGTGGTTTTACGCCTCATTGGATAAAGTGAGTAATTAATGCAAGTTTAGCAAGAAATAGGCGCGACGATATAGTATTTTATTTATATTTCTAGTAATGACTAGCAATAGACTCTTTCCGTTCATTTTTAGTACATAAACTTTAAAAATCCGTTGCCTTGATATTTATTATTACGAAATTATGAACACTGTTACTATACCAATACAATAGAGAAGTTGCTACGGTGTTCAAGCAGTTATTTTTTGGAGAAAAATATTTGACATTATTAAAAGCTTTAGTACAGGTTAGGCAAACCGCGAAACGTTTACTTTCTCGTATTATTTGTTTGTGTTTTGCATTTTTACTCTCTATTTTACATTTAGAAAGTTGGAGTTGCAATTTTAAGGTTATTTTTCTAATCAATATTTATATTTTATGCGGGTTATTATTAAATTACTACCAGTTTGCGATGAACTATTTGCTTATTGTTTAGTACACAGAATGCAGGTATTATATTTTTTGATATAGAGTTATTTCCTCAATAAAAAACTATTTTAATGTCGTGAAATTCAGTTAATTTAATACATATGACGTAAAACAATGCTTTCCCAAAATTGCTGAAATTCACTTCAATTTATTTCAAAGTTAAATTTTATTATAATAGTACTTTTTACAATGGATGTTTTTTAAGCTGCATGACTATCTATATAGGTAACTATGGTTTGACAGCTGATAATGTCAAACTGTGTTGACATTTCTGTTCAGTAAGGTTTGACGAGTCATCGTGAATCATTTAAAGCCAAAACAGCGCTTCCAAATTGTGGAAATTTACTTTGAAAGAAATAAATCTCTTCGCGAAGTTCATAGAGCACTTCGTCCATTTTACGGTCAACATAATCGGCCTAGTGAGCAAGTGATTCGTGCAGTTATTAATCGTTTTCGCACTAGTTTTACTCTCATCGTTTCAAAACCATCAACAAGACAAAGAAATGTGCGTACCGAAAAGAATATTGCTGTTGTAGCGCAAAGTATTGAAGAAGACGCAAAAATATCGATTCATCGTCATTCTCAACTTGTTGGTCTTTGTCCTTCGAATACGTGGAAAATTTTATATAAGGATCTTAACTTACGTGCCTATAAAATACAGCTCGTGCAAGAATTGAAGCGTTTGCCTCGCATTTTTGCTGATTGGGCTCACTTGAAACTAGCCGAAGATGAGCATTTTTATCAAAGAATTGTGTTTAGTGATGAAGCTTATTTCTGTTTAAATGGCTACATCAATAAGCAAAATTGCCGTATTTGGAGTGAAGGCAATTCTCAAGCCGTTAACGAATCACCATTACATCCATTAAAATTAACTGTTTAATGCGATTTACACGCTGGCAGCATCATCGGTCCTTATTTCTTTCGAAATGAGGAAGGAGCTGCCGTTACGGTAAATGGCGTGCGCTATCGAGCCATGCTGACTGAATTTTTGTTTCTAAAAATTAATCAGGTAAATATCGATGATATTTGGTTCCAACAAGACGACGTAACTTGCCATACAGCGCGCTTAACAATCGATTTATTGCAAAATCAATTAGGTGACAACTTTATTTCCAGAAGTGGTCCTGTTCAATGGCCCCCTCGTTCGTGCGTTTTAACGCCTCTGAATTACTTTTTATGGGGCCATGTTAAGTCCTTTGTTTATGCCGACAAACCAGCAACTCTTGAAGCATTTGAAGCCAATATTCAAGCCACCATTGACGCCATACGGCCAGATTTATTGGGAAAAGTAGTCAAAAATTGGACTGATCGAATAAACCATGTAACTCATAGCCGCGGCGGATGTATGCCGGAAATCATATTTAAAAAATAAATGCCATGAAATTATCTACCAGATTATAATAAAAAAATTTCATTCCAACAATATTTCTGTCTTATATTATCATTTTAAATACTCAAGCTCTTAAAAAAAACACCCTATACAAAATTATTTTATGTATTCATTTCTTTTCCTACATCTCAAGATATTATTTAAAATAGAAATTCAAGGAGTTTGGGACATTAGTCACAATAAAAAAACCTAAGAAAGAATCTAAAAATTTAATTCTTAAAAACATATTCGAAACAAGAAACTTGAAAACCCATTTATTAATTCATAAAGGATAAAATTTATTCATAGGAATTTTCATCCAGAGTTCCACAAGGAACACACACAATCAGGACAATAATAATGCACTCCTTGCATATGGGATAGAAACACATCTTATATAGTTACTTTGTATAATACAATGGCTTTTTATAATGAAGCAATATTTGGATATTATTTTTATTTGCTCGGAGTTTATTCCAGTTGTTGCTGATTCTACTCCAATTCCACTATCACTAATAACTTTGTTAACAGAAAGATATGAATAGTGTTTTTTCAAATGAAAAATTGCGAACTATTTTCAAAGATTTATAATAGAATGTCTTGGCTCGACAATTTTACTATACTCTACTACGAAAGGATAGATTAATCACGATCAAATCACGTGAATATTTTTGACATTATAAAATATCAGTTGCGAAAATGATTTCTACATACACAATTATTGCATTTTTATTTACATCTAATCAAAAGCACTAACCTCAAAAAAGGTTGTTATAATGTTTAAAATGAATACAAATTATTTTGAATTAATCTTGTTAACAAAATGTGCACTAAATTATTTTTCTTTCACTTCCATATATTTATAAAAGAAATTATTACATTAATTCATTCAAATTTAAAAAGGATTTAAGCTATCGTAGTGAAGAATTTATATGTGAGCGAAGAATATAAAGGGTGTTTCAAATTTTGCGGTTTTTTTTAAGAATAAATAAAACATAGTTTGCATTCACTTTCAAAAACTTTTTATTGGTAATCGAAGTATCAGTTATGACATTTATATGCGAAAAATAATATCTGCCATATCGCCTCATCTTGAAGCTCCACAGACGTCCACTCTTTTGTAAAAATTTTCAATGACATTTTGACATAATTGAGGTTCTATCCACCAATGACAGGAATCATTTCATCTTTCAAAACAGGAATTGATTGTGGATTGTTTTTATAAACTTGACTTTTGACATAACCCCAGAGAAAATAGTCTAACAGTGTCAAATCACATGATTTTGGTGGCCAATTAATGAATTAAATCAATTGATTCGTGTGCAAAGTGAGGTGTAGCGAATTCCTGTTGAAACCACACACCCTCTAGATCAATATTCATTAATTCAGACCACAAAAATTTTACTATATTCTATACCATGAACAGATAGACTAATCACGATCAAATTAGGTGAACATTTTTGACATGGCCAAAGAGCCAATCTCAAAATTTTTACAAACAAAAACCTAAAAATGTTGGGAAAAATCTAACAATGCATCTATTCTTAAATTAACACGAACTCAAAAAAATAAATTTAAGTAACTCCAACTATTCTAATCTTTCTATCATTGTTTCAGGAACGTCATTGGAAAGTCGAAAAGTGGCACGCGCCCCTCATCAAAAGCAGTCCAACTATGAAGATAGTGACATGCTTATGGAAGAATCTGAACAAAGCACAAAGATAACTGATTCGGAAGCAAAAGAGCCTCTCCAAGAAAGTCAAACTTATTTTCCTTCTTTTTCATCCTTCAGTAGTGAACCACTAGCTCATTCAAGACCCTTATATTACCAACCAGAAGCTGCCTACAGCCATAGACCCACAGCCTATCAACAACAATTAGGTTACGATTCGAACCCTAGATTTAGTGGTTACAAGAGCAACACGTACGAAGATCGTTCAGAGGCTAACAGCATTTTGGGTTCGGGAAACTTTGGAGTAATCAAAGGCGGCACATTTTATAATGAAAATGATGAGGACCAATATAGTTTTGGTAACAATTATGACAGTTACTATCATAATGGTCATGGAAGACCTTCGTTTTACTACGGTAATTCGAACCGGAGGCCGCAACAGTTCGAGAATTTTAGAGATTTTGCCGATATCAATACACCCTCTTATTCTGAGTTTGTGGTAGTCTATGCAAACAAAAATGGTACTTTGAAGGAAGAAAAGCATACCCGACAAGCTAACAATATAATAGAACGATTGGCAATGTTAGATTTAGAGCAGAACACATCAACAGAACCTGAAACGAGTGTCGAGTCTGAAGTACCGCCAGCCAAAAAGTTGTCTAAATCGAAAAGAAAACTCGCAGTCAGATTCGTCGAAAAGAAAAGTACCATCAAACCGAAAGTTGTTCATAAGGATTTATATGAACCATTGTTAGCACTTAGCTGAATTTAGAAGTGTAAAATAAAGGTTCTTTAGTTGCTCTCTAATGTAAAGGACAGGTAGTACCTGACATTTTAAAATTCAGTGCGTGATATAAGTAAACATACATGTGATACAGAGACTATGATACAATTATTGGGTCTGACACTGAATGGGATTCAAAATTCATGTGTACTAAATTCAACTTGCATCGAATACATATCCTCCATCGTACCTCCTAGTCTAATTTTAAATATTACTTATAAGATAGTATATAGCAGCATATGTTAAATTATTAATATTATTTTGCGTTTGTGATAACATTACATAAATAAATATTAGGAGATTTTTGTACAAGTTGTCCTTAAAGAATTCAAATTAGAAAATAAGTAGTGTAACACGAAGTTAACTATCTAACAATGTAAAATATGCTAAGACAGGAATTGTAAATATAAATATTTGTAAAATAAATAAAATATGCCTACTGTACAAGTACTTACATACACGTCTCTTTTCATTTTCAAATTTTCCACGATATAAAACTATATATATACGAGGGTAGTTTGACAAGTAGTGAGAATGGAAAAGAAAAACAAATTTTTCAAATACAAAATAATTTTTATTTTTCAATATATTCTCCTAAAAGAGCAATACATTTATTCCAACGGTGCTCTAATGCCTTTATGCCATCTCTAAAATGCGATTCCGAAAGGCTTGCAAAATATTCATTTACGAAGATGATATGCTCGTCGTTAAACGAAATTTTCTTTCCACCTAGTGCCGTTTTTAATTTTGGAAAAAGATGGAAGTCGGAAAGGACTATATCCGGCGAATAAGGTGCATGCGGTACTAATTAGAAATGCAACTCGTGTGTTTCGGACATCGCAACCGTGCTGGTATTCGAGGGAGCGTTGTCTTGGTGAAACAGAATCTTTTTCTTTGCCATTCTTGGTCGTTTAGCACAAATCTCAACATTTAATTTTTGTAGAAGTTCTGCACAATATTGTCCGTTTATTGTGACACCTTTCTGAAGGTAATCAATGAGCAAAATGCCCTTTGAATCCCAAAAAATTGATGCCATCACCTTGTTTGCCGATAAAGTGGTTTTCGCTTTCTTTGGAGGTGCAGAACCACGTTCTAACCATTGTTTCGATTGTTCTTTAGTTTCGGGTGTACTGTAGTATATCCAAGTTTCATCGCAAGTAACAAATCGCCTACAAAAATCAACCGGATTCCGCTTATAAAGGTCCAAACACTCATTGGAAATGCGCAAACGAGTGAACTTTTGATCAGTCATAAGCAATCGCGGCACCCATCTTGCCGTAAGCTTGGAAAGGCCAAATTCTTTCGTTGAAATGTGGTATACGCATTCTGTTGAAATGTTTACCATGGCTGCTATCTCTCCCACTTTGAGTCGTCGATCTTGCGTAATAATATTATGGATTTTTATAATCATTTCCTTAGAAGTCACGATTTTGGGTGCTCCAGAGCGCGCTTCATCAACACAGCTTGTTCTACCACGTTTAAATTTATTTACCCATCTACTTATTGTGGCGGATGATGGAACAGATTCACGTAATGTATCCCGTAACTCAACTTTTATTTCGGTAACTTTCCTACCCTTAATTACGAAGTATTTAATCACCGTACGATACTCTACTTTTTCCATTTTAACAAAACGAGGTGTTGCTTCTTTTTCAATCAGCTGCCAAAAATAAACTAATCAACCGATTTATCTAAATATCGGAATGTAAACATATAAATAGGCAACCTAAATTACAGTGCATTTGTTTTACCAATTAGAGCGCCACCTATGTGTCATTCTCACAACTTGTCAAACTATCCGCGTATTGTTACTTATGCTATTTTACAATATTAAATACTTGCATAGGTCATTGCCATAAATTTCCAGTTTGGAAATGTCTAATTCTAATAGTTTGCTAAAATAGAACAAATTTGATGTTCTTATGATGTAAGTTACTGTTGCTGTTATTATTATTATCGATCGTCAAACTAGATCAGCTCTAATAATGCATGACGTGCAAGGTGTTTTATTGAAATCGTTTGATAGACGTACATATTGGGAAAATATATTTTTTCTTTCTTTTGAAATTTTTAGGGCAAGAGTGAAGGCTTACGAAAAAACATTGAAACATAAAATGATTCCTTTTAACATTCATTTGTTAATTTGTTTTTAAATAATTATATTTCAAAACTAGCCGAAAAGAAGTATGTAATTTGTCCTAGATAAATGCCTCTATAAGGAAGGCGAAATATTATGCCCACAATTGTTTGCTAAAGCCTTGATATCTTTAACTTTTTATTTCTCTCACCGAGAAATCTACTACAAAAAGTATACGTTTTCCTATATACTTGTAAATCCGTTATAACATCTCTTCAAGAAACACATATATGCATTAAAAATTTCTATTATTTATGAAAAAAAGTTAAAAAATAGTTTATTTCTTCTTATACAAATATATATATATATATATATATATATATATATATATATATATATATATATACATATATAATTTTTTAAAATAAAAACAAAAGCTTACTATTTTGGTAAAATTCATTTCTTTTATTCAAAGTAATCGCCTTCGGCTTGAATATAATGTTTTGCGTGATCAATTAACATGTCGAATGAATATTTAAGTTCGTCTTTAAAGATGTTCTTCAGGATTGCTGTCGACGCCTTTTTAATGGCTACGACGTCGGTATAACCCTGTCCTTTCAACGGCAAATTTAGTTTGGAGAATAGATAGAACTCACAGGGGGCCAAATCTGGTGAATACGATGAATGGTTGATAGTTAAAATGCCATTAGTAGATAGAAAATCGGTGATAAACGTCGAGGGATGAGATGGTGCATTGTCATGTAACAAACGCAAGCTACCATTTTTACGATATTGCACACGATGAATATGCGCCAAAACACGCTTCATAACACCAGAAAATATACAGCCTCGACTGTTTTACTAGTTGGTACAAACTCTCAGTGCATTATGCATTTCGAAACATAAAAACAAATCAACATTTTCTTCACTTTTGACTTCTCCAAACGGCTTTTTTCGGTCTTTCTTCGTTTGGAAGCTCCCATTCAGAGCTTTGACGCTTGGCCTCTGGGTCATATTGACACCACGTCTCATCGCCAGTTACAATAGAATACCTTTTAGGTTTTCGTGCTTCTTTGAGTCTTTAAAGTTCTTAAAATGTTGAATTCAGTTAGCAAATTTTGCACAAATCTTTCTCAGTTCCAAATGCTGTGTTAAAATGCCATGAATTGAATCTTTGGAAATATTTAATTCCATTCTCACATATCGCAACGAGGATTTCGGTTAATTTCTGATAAATTCGCACACAAGTTCAATGTTACTTTCCATAGCCACAGATTTTTCTTGCACCAGGATGTTCTTCGTCATTAAATCGTTTATACCACTCATACACATTCGCACATGATAAACGTGCATCACCAAACACTTGTTTCATAAAATTAAACGTTTCAGTAAACGATTTATCGAGTTTAGGACAGAACTTGGTATTTGCTCTTTGTTCAAAAATCGTTTTTTGACCAATGCCAAATACACACTGTCACTTTTAGTGCAATTTCTATGCTTCTAATGATGCAAATGTCATGATATTTTGACAAAACATTGACGAAAGATCTACTTTACCGACACATATTTTTGTAATAGATGGCGCTACTAAGTATTACTGTTTAAAAAAGTTCGGTTTTCTCTGCGACAGACTGTGTATATTATATATTTGCATGCGATTCTATTTTTCGATCATTTTTTTATTACCGCTACTATATTAATTTGAAATATTTATAGACTTCTCCCTAAGTAAACCAGATTCAATTATTTCATTGTAATAAATTTAAAATTTTCTATTTTTTCGAACTTGATATTGAAGAAATACCTAACGTGTATCTCCTTATTTATTCTATTTGAAATCTATTTGTTGTAGAATGGTACGGAAGAATGCATGTGGAAGTTAAGAAACTTAAAGAAATTGAGACCAATGGAACGATAAAAATACTGATTCTAATATTATGAACGGTCTTCAATGAATGAAGCGAATATTTATAAGTCAATTGGTTGAAAATTATTTAAAGACAACCCGTTTTTAATAAACAGAGACCTATGCACTACTTTTACTAAGTTGACTAATTTTACCCACCAATTTTCTGCACTAGAGGTTTTTAAATTTAATCAACAAAATCCATATCAATTACTTTCATAGAAAAATAATTTTTTTATTTTGTTTTCGTTTACCTTCAAAATGTCCAATAATTAATCTGTGTATGTAATATATACATATATATATATATATATATATATATATATATATATATATATGTGTATACCTATCTTTATATCTTACATTTATTCAGAAAAAAAATTTCAGTGAAGACACAGAAACCTATAATGAAATAAAGATTTTGTTTAAATAAAAAAGGTATCTTTCACCGCCTAGTCGTACTAGATTTCTCCATACTTATCATTACATTTGTGGAATAAAACTGTTAGCATTGCCTAAGAGATGGCGCTTATAAATGAAGCCTGCACGACTGTTTAAAATTATCCTAAAATAATTTATAATTAAACTTAGAACTATACGGTATAGAAGTGAAACACAATTGACTAAGTTACAGTAACTATGATGAATGTTTAAATCAAACTTGAAAGTTAGACTGTACTTAATCTAACTTTAAAGTTTGAATTATCTGATGCTTTCTCAAATTTTCATGTGCTACTTCGATTTCAGATTGTGCATGGAATGTGAATAAGGAAATAGATTTAAAGATTAAAATTCATACTAACTAATTTTATTATACTTAAGCTTGTGGATTTTAAAATTTAAAAAAAAACGTCAAATATTATATGCATAACTTTTATTAATGATTTTAAACAATTTTTTCCTATTATAATCGGTTCGTAAGAATATTTATAAACTGGTCTCCCTTATATGAGAATCTTAGAAATTACTTTTTTTACATTTAATTTAAATATTATAAGGTTTTAATGATTGCTGTTAAATGTGAAACTTCTTCCATATTCTATCTGTTTTGTCAATATTACGCATTTGATAACGTTAATTTCTTCAGCATCTGTAACTAGAATAACTAGATTGTCTAATACAAGAAGTACAAAAACGGTTATTGTACTCAAAGGAGATCAAATTTGTGCTCGTTTTAAATATTTATCTATAAAATTATGCTCCTTTAGTAATACATTTTAATGGCACTTTATACTTTCATTTCATTCTATGTAGTGTATGTTATTATAACTTGATATTATTAATTTAGAATTTACATTGTTTGCACTCATTTACTAACTTAATTATTTAGACATATTTCCATGTTAATTCAGTAGTAATACAAAAGAAAGAACAAAATTAAAGTTCAGATAAATACAGGTATAAATGTAAATAGAAGTACTATTAATAATTTATGCAAATGCCGACAGAATTTATTTTTGAAATGTATAAATTATAGAACGACAAACGGGTAAATAAGAAGACGAATGCAGTAAAATACTAGTGTTAAATAAGGTAAGGCTAGTAAGTAGCATTCTAGTACATCGTTGTATAAAAATATCGAAAATCAAAAATTTGAAATTTTCAGAATTAGTTCACTTAATTGCTAATTTCTAAGCATTTCTATGGAAGCGTCGAATAGTGGTAGTAAGACCATTCTAATAAATAATGTCTTTATCGAAAGTCAGCACTTTGCATTCGAAGGCCAACGGAATGTTTCTACTATAAACTCTGGTTAATAACAATTAAAAATTGGATACCATTTTTTAAAAAAGTGTATCATTCAACATATGCTTGGATACACGTTCTTCGGTTTCTGCCACGTCTACTGAAGTCAGCCTGATCTTAGTAAAACCAAACGCTTTTCCAAATAGCATAGAAAGTTCTTGATCAATATGTGATTCTTAATATTGCTCTAAGAGAGTTAAGTCTTTGAAAACAAAAATTGTCACGTTTGAGTATAAATTCACTTTTTAATCGTTAAAAATAAATTATGCTTTTTTTTAAACTACTTATTATGCTATCTTCTTCTGGACTTCCGGGCTGGAACCGCGTCACTGACGCTTCGCACCCACTCGTATGGAATATCTTCAGGGCTCAACTACTGCTACTGTCTGTTGTGGTAACATAACTTATTTCCTGGGGTAGAGAATGCTATACCAGTGACGCGGTTCCAGCCCGGAAGCCCAGAAGAAGATAGTATGGACCACGACCGCGGAAGTCTACATACCAGACTTATTATGCTAGTTTCAAATCTGATAATGACTTTTCTATAAGAACGTAATTCTTCTTGCTTATAAAATAACAGTGAATGTATTAATTTTTTTCAATATCACAAATATGGAAAACTTCTAGGAGAATTTTACTTTTCTCTGAATAATAGACATAGAATATAAAAAGAAAAGCACTGTTATTGCTAAGTCGTTAAAGCAAAATCTTTGTATCTTACATTTCGTTTATGGACTTTATTAGAACCGTCATGAGATAAAGTTCAACAGCAATTCCCTTCATGTTTTAATTCCATAAACTTTAATATCTTGCTTCCCTGCATGCGATAGGTTCTGCAAATTACGTTCCACAACTTCTTACTTACTTTAACAATTGTCGAGGTCCACAATAATACAAAATTGCATATAACATGCGGTACCTAGACCATACCCCCCCCCCTTGTTTGTAAAATGGAAAATATTTTTATGTTTTATTGTAATTATCTTTCACTTAGACTTTTGAGAGAAATCGAGCATCTTTCTCGTTTAATCAACCTCCAAATCCACAGAATTACAAGTTACATATTACACGTGGTACCCAAGTCCTACATCCATGTATATTTAAATGGAAAATTTTCTTATGTTCTATTGTAATTATCCTTCACTTACACTTTTGAAAGAAACCGCCAAACACGTACCAAAAGAGGAAGGACGATTTGTACATCGACGGAACATATCAATAATAATATTGTTAAGACCTCTTTCTAGATATAATACATAATAAATAAATATATCAATCACCTAACACGAGGCCAACATTGCAACTAACTCCAAACCATTGTCTTTTTAACTCTATAAATTCGCTTTGACTGGCCCTATATTTACGCTTGAGTTGATGTGATACTTGGGCATTATCGTTCAATCTTTATACAAAAATAGACATATTTACTTATTATTACTCAGTTTTGTGTAATCTTTTATAAGATTTTAAAGGGTTTCTGGCATTGAACGTTCATCTTTATAGGATAAACGTTACGTATTAAAAAGAAGCGGGAATAAGAATTTCAAATAGATTCAAAATAATGTAATTATTTTTCCTAGTTACTGTTTAATCCGCACCTTTCGCTAACCATACAATTTTTATAGCAAATCCAAATTAACTATAACATGAATTAATAATAATACATATACATGTTTGTGTATATGAATAATCAATTGCAGATTTCTCCTCAGCTACTTTATCTATCCATTAATAATATAACGGTACTCTCCATCAAAAGAATTTCGAATTGTTATATTATTAAATGCAAACGGTTGTTATTCATATGTTTTTTAAAATTCGGTTTTATTGTGTATTCTTTGTGTAATATTAATCTCATAAACTTTCCACATATAATTAATTTTGAATATGAGCTTTTACGTATTTTCATTTATTATTGACAAGGCATGAAAACAGAGTAATTGGAAAGTTTATGCAGACCGATATAGTACTGAAATAAAGCTTAAAAATGTAGAAAATATTACGAATAAATGTATCTGGTAATACACCAAAATTTAAACGAATTACAAGCAACGATTCTACAGAAAATGAGTAAGACTTCAATAGAGGTAATACGTATTATTATAAGAGATATATAGATATGTATTTAAAGATGTATATAAAAACTTCTTGTGAATTTCCAATTAAAATTTTTTTTTGTTAATAAGGGACTTTGCCTAAAATGTACTTGTGCTTAGTTCTTGCTCTCACACCTGTTTGTGGTTCATAATACATGTAGAGACACCTACCTGTGAGTAGCATTATTATTACTAAAAAAGAATGTTTCAGCATGCTTAATTCGTAATTACGATGCAACATAGATTTACATATTAAGAAAGGAAAATCTTTAAATCATTTAAATACAATTTCTGCACGTTTCACAAGACTTTATGAAATTTCTAAATTGGGAAGCATGGTTCACAAGACTTTATGAAATTTCTAAAATTGGGGAGCATGGTATTGTATGAAATTATATTTCTTTGCCATGAATTCGCAGCGATGCTGATTTTTATAACATAAAATACCATGTGCAATTCATAATTGACTCGACGCGAAATTAGTATTCTATGAGAGGTCTTAATACATACCGGTACGAATTATGGTTAATACATTTTTGTATATTGATTTCTAGGAATAAATTGCAAAGTCCAAATATAATAAATAGCCTAAATAAAAGTTCGATGTAACCTTCTAAAATTATGTTAATGGTATACTGAGAATGAATAAAATATGCCGTGTATACGGTATTCCAAAACCTATATTTAGGCACACTCTTAAAAGATGAAATGCACATGCAAAAATTGAACGGCCAAAACAATTAATGGTAGAAACAGAAGCGGAATTTGTTCATCATGTTCTCATTTTGGGATCAAATTTTTTTGGTTTAACCCTAAGAGAGTTTTCCGACTGAGAGAAAAATACAAACTTCCAGATCGTTTTAACAGAAAACAAGAATTAGCGTGTAGAAATAGTATTACAAATTCATGACAAACTATTCTGTAGTATCTTTGAGAACCCCCGAATTAACTTCCCTTGAGCGACATAAAGAATTTAGCTAGAAAATTGTTTAAAAATTTTTAACTAAATAGGAACAAATCTTTGATTATTTCGCATATTTCCCGAATCAAATTTCTCATATTGATGAGGCAGGCATCAGTACGGTTAATGAACCTGCTAAAATAAATATTTTAAAGGAAAGCATTAATTGGAATAGTAACTAGTGAAGAATGAGGAATAAATACTAGGTACATTTTGTTGTATGAATATTGGTCGACCACTGCGATACTCGTCTTGGCAGCTCGTACAGCTTCGTTTAAACTCTGCTACCCAATATTTCACTGTTGTCAACGAAGGAGCAGACTCAGAGTAGAATCCAGCTCAGTTTTTATATCGGTTGGACCGAGGCCTTTCAAATTTGTATCACGTAACGATGACCAATTTTCTCCATTTTTACGAATTCACTGAAAACGTTCACTATTGATGGCTGCCAAACAAATACTAAACAACGTGGCGTGGCGTCTTTAAACTTAAAACATACGCTTTATAGATTGTGTATTTTCTAATACACAGATATTTCTCTACTACCGCTGTCTCTAGGTCAGGCAGGGTACTTATGCTATCACCCTCGTATATTAAGTGTGGATTTCTTGAGAAAGCCTTTAAAAGTTCTATCTATATATACCATTCCATTAAAGAATACATATGGTGATATGACTCAAAAATTGGTACCGTCACAGACATAAAATACATAAAATTCGGCATTACTAGAATAATTTGTTTATCCGGTTCCGCTTTTTGTGAATTGTTTGCAGTTTTGGTATTACGAATTTATTCCATAAGTTTCCGTATTATACGAGTATGAAATCATTTGATGCGTTTCTTGAAGGCACAAATCGTACTTTTGTCGAAGGAGGGCATTTTGAATAAATAAAATTTTGTTGTCAAGGCTTTTCAACTATCTTTTATGTCATTCTAGTTATTTTCTATCATATGGTATAAAATTTCCTTCCACGTGTTTGTATAAATTTATTCTAATTTAATCTAAGAAGTCTAAAAACTAATAGAAATCTGAATCTTTTTGTGTAGCATTGCATTTTTATTTCACAAATAAATAATATTCAAAGCTCATATTTTATATTACATATTTTATATTGTATTTACAAAATAATTATTACTCCGAATCAATGGCTTCATTAAAGGTTTAAGTTTATGAACGAAATATCAAAAATTATCGCGTTGCAAATCATAAGCATACTTAAAATTCCTTCCACATAAAATTTATTATTGCAAGCAACACATTCGCAACACCATAGAGAAAAAAAAGGAATCTTATAAAATTATCATATAATATCCAAGACGTGTGGGAATAAAGGTTTATAAAACAACTCTCCATCTTCTGTAAGGAGAGGTGTAAAAGCTTACATTTTGCAGCCCTGCAAATGAGAAGCAGCAGCAATAAACCTATAAATCGCGTTTTATGGTTTTATAGTCTCTGGCGCGTGAACTAGATTGAGTCAAGTGAACCCTCGTTCGTTTAGTTAAGGTATTCTTGTCAAATCAGATGTACAACCTTGTCTCATTGTAATATAAATAGGTTTGCTTTGTAGTGTGAATATTAAAACGTTTTCCATACAATATAACATAATTCTTGTCGAATTATGTCAGATATAACATGAGTTATAGTATTTTCACTCAAATTGCAAATATAGAGTTGCTTCTTGTCATTGTTTTCTTTTGAATAAATTCTACGCATATGTTTCTCTTGCAATGGAATTATTATTACTGTCGATTACTGATATTTGATTCAAGTGAACCTCACATTAGGAGCTTGTAATGTGCAAATTGTATGCATTTGATGTTCCATGGCTTTGTTATTTTATTGTATTGTAACAAGGGGAAATAACTCAATCGTAATAAATCAATATCTTTTCCATAGAACCGTGCGAAGTTCGAAGTTATCTATTATCATTAATTTCACGCGTTTACCATTTTTCTATTAATTGTTATGTTATTAAAAGGCTTCACTTCTAATAAATACTAATAAAACTCTTACGAAACGCTAAAAACAATTTATAATAGCGTGTGTTATCACTTGAAATATCATTTGCAATTACACTTTTGCAGAAGAAATAAAAAATAAGCTTTGAAAGCGCAAAATAATATAGCAGCTGTCTGTCTATGGAACTGTTTAAAGATTTAAAATTTTTAATAAAGGAATCTTTTCGAATATTCAACAAATCGTTTGAGGCGGCACTGTGTATTACGTATATTAATTTTGTAAATACGGTACCGCGTAATTAACTTTAAGCCACTGATATTTCTTAGAAATGTTTGAAGCTGTTTAATAAGTAGAGAGAGTATCATTTTTCTGATAAAAATACCTTCTTTACCATACAACAACTATAAAATTTTCAGTATTCTAACCACCACTAAACACCCTTATAAGAATTAAACTTAAGAAATACTGTTACCTATTTTCTGTCATTCTGAGTGCAGCACTTTGTGTGGACATTGAAATTGAAATTTATGAAACATAATTTGTTTTAAAATTTCGTTACATTTTAGTTTTTTTTAATATTCCCTTTGCGTGTTGCGGGAGGTCGTTATGTTTTAACAATGGGAAAACGCAAATATTACCAGTGCAAAAAGTGGTGGCAATAGAGACTTTATTAAAAACTGGGAACTATTCTCATCGACAAATAGCAAGACGAGAACATTTCTCGTCAAGCAGTAGATAGTGTGACAAAGTTTATTGCAAAACAGCTACCATTCACTTCGAGGGGCCACATTTATTGTGGAAAAAGGAGAAAGACAGCGATTTATTAGAGATGTGCTACACACATTTTAGAAGCAGACATCAGAGGTGAAGAAAGTGAAACTATAATGGGCGAAATAGCACCAACCTCACGACTGAGGATTGGGAAAGGGTACGCGCCATTATTTCATTTATGCTCATAAAATTCTACACGTTCTTCGTTAACTTAAAAATTTTATGAATATTTTGTTTTTCAAGACTGTTTTCAGTGATGAACAGTGCTTAGAGGCGGTAACGGAAAATTTCCGTCACATTAAGAGAAAATCACATAAGCGTTTCCATGGAGCTGCAGCGATGAGAAGAGTTGAGCATCCTCCAATTATTATGATTCAGTCCCCATATCAAGAGAGGACCTAGAGCTACCGTATTATGTGATGGGTATAATGATTCAAGTATAGTATAAATCCGCAATGGAATCAATACTAATTCCATACATTATTTCTTTTGCACGGTCAATTTTCATGGAACTTTTTTAAAATAAAAACAAAAGTTTACTAGTTTGCTAAAACTCATTTCTTTTATTCAAAGTAGTCGCCTTCGGCTTCAATACAACGTTTTGCATAGTCAATTAGCATTTCTCAAGATGAATCTTTAAGTTCTTCTTTAGAGATGTCCTTCAAAATCGCTGGCCAAATAAAGTGAATGGTGGAAGATTAAAATGCCATTTGAAAATCAGTGATAAGCGTAGAGTGATGAGATGATGCATTATTATGTAACAAACGCCAGCTACCATTTTCACGATAGCTTGTGTGGTACAAACCTTACACAAATCTTTCTCAGATCCAAATGCTGTGTCAAAATGCAATGAATTGAATCTTTGGAATTCATAATTCAACATTGTATAAACTTGATTAAAGACTCAGGTATTCTATTGTAACTGGCAATGAGACGTGGTGTTTTCAATATGATCCAGAGACCACGCGCCAAAGCTCTGAATGGAACCATCCAAGAGAAGAAAGACCGAAAAAAAGCAGTTTGGAGAAGTCAAAAGTGAAGACAATGTTGATTTGTTTTTATGATTTCAAAGGCATAGTGCACAAAGAATTTGTACCAACTAGTCAAACAGTCAATGCTGTACAGGATGGCCCAAAATTACTGAAGGAGTTTGAATTCCTTATAACATTTTTAATATAATTTTTTTTATTTCTTGTCAGTATTTTGTAAAGAAAACTTGGGGAATTTAAAATGGAACAGTACACAGTTGAACAATCTGTCCAAATCCTTGAACTTTATTTCTCAAATCAACGGTCCATTGTTTTGACCAAGCGTGCATATCGTTGGACCCTCAGAGTCAACAGTAAACCGTCTGGTTGAAAATTTTCGACAAGGGGAACCTTGCCGGTGCCGGCAGACGACTAACAATATTGCACAAGGATGACAATATTGAACGGGTACAGGAGAGTATTCGAGGAGATGGAGAAACATCAACCAGGAGAAGATCGAGACAACTTGGCCTCTCACGAGGGTCACTGCAGAGAATTTTGCATACAATAGAAATGTTTCCATACAAAATTCAGCTTATCCAAGAATTGAAATCGACAGATTACCAGCAACGACTTGATTATGCAATTTATTTCCGGCCAAAAACTGAAGAAAATCATGATTTTACTCATAATTTAATTATGAGCGACGAAGACTATTTCCAATTAAATGGGTTCGTTAATAAGCAAAACTGCAGGATATGGGCTGTGGAAAATCCAAGAGAAGTTCACCAGCTACAATTGCACCCACTTAAGTTTACTGTTTGATGCGGTGTTTCATCGGAAAGGATAATTGGCAAATATTTTTTTGAAAATGAACGCTGTGTCGCCGTTTCCATCGCTTGTGTTCAATATCGGACAATGTTGGAAAATTTTTTAAGGCCAGCCGTGGAAAACCATCCGCAAGTATGGTTCCAACAGGAGCCACAGCGCACACTGCGAGGGACACAATGGCTCTTTTACGCGACATCTTTGGTGAACGAATTATTTCGCGTACAAGCGACTTGAATCGGTCTCCGCGATCACTGGATTTAACCGCTCCACACTTTTTCCTTTCGGGTTATTTGAAGGGAAAAGTCTAGATTAATAAGCCTAGAACCATCCAACAATTAAAAAACAATATACGCGACGAAATCAACAACATACCACTTGAAGTTTTGCGAAAGGTTATGGAAAATGTTTAGGAAAGAGCACGAATATGCGAAGCAGAAAATGGCCACCACTTGCGAGATATAATTTTTCATAATTAAATTAAAAATATTCTCCATTAATATACTGTATTTAAAAAAAGAATTTTTTTTTTAATACCGGCGTTTGTTACATGATAATGCACCATTTCATCGCTCGACGCTTATCACTGATTTTGTAATTACAGATGGCATTTTAACGATCAACCATTCACCGTATTTATCGGATTTGGCCCCTTGTGATTTCTATCTATTCTCCAAACTACATTTGCCGATGAAAAGATAGCGTTATGCCGAAGTCGAGGCCATTAAAAAGGCGTCGACAGCGATCTTGAACGACATCTCTAAAGAAGAACTTAAACTTTCATTCGACAGGTTAATTGACCGTGCAAAACATTGTAATGAAGTCGAAGACGACTACTTTGAATAAAATAAATTAATTTGACCAAAACAGTAAGCTTTTGTTTTGATTTTAAAAAGTTCGGTTTTCTTCTGCGACAGACTGTGTATACCTAGAAAAATATTATTTTTGCTTATTGAAACTCACTATTTATAACTAGTTATATTTGCTTTGTATTTATTATATTTGAACCAATTGATGTAATGTGTATAAATGTACACAGATATTTAGTTCAAAATAGCCATATATTTCTCCGTTCTCTTTCTTACTTACAGGCACATCATCGAGACATTCGCAAAAGAAAAATATGAGAGGCAATTTTCAGATTGGTTTATCTAAGTTGGATTAGTTTATCATCACTTCTCCGGTGGTGAAGCTCTCTGGCGAGTTCATTTCGTGATTTTCTTTCTCATGGAGCAATTTCTTCGCATGAATTCACCCGTCCGCTATACTTGTTTTCCTTGTTTCACGTGTGGCACAGAATTGCACGTGTGTCTTTATCTGACCGCACTGTCGACACTGTAGGTCCATCTCTATCGTCCGACGAGATGATTTTTGCTCCGAAATGGTTACGGAGATGATTTTTGCCGGGTCAAGTCTCGAGGGTGTGCCGACGTTCGCGACCCCTTCTGGACGGTGTGGTGGTTAGGCGGCCCGACGGTGTATCTTTCTCATACCACCATGGGGTTCCCTACATCGGATCTCTTCGTCATCTCGCGCACCGTGAGGTGATCTAGTGCACTCTGCTTCTCATAACTTCATCCGACCCGATCATGGCCCACAGGGGAATCTATGACAAATGTATCCTTCCGCCAACTTCAAATTAGTTCCGGTCGTATAGAGTGATACGTATAGGCTGTCGCCGACGCGTCGGAATACCGGCCTTCCTACTGAGTACACACGCTACATAACAAATAAAATAAATCATTTCGCTGTAAGTGAATGTATCTAAGATTTCGATAGGCTGAATGAATATTTACAATTGGGAATCTTTGGTTAACCGATAGTTCAACTAAAATTCAATTCATTTAAGAGAGTATGTAAAGCAATTGTATTTATATTATACATTATTTAATACTGAGTTAAAATGTAAAAGAAATACACGTGATAATAATAATAATAATATGCCTTTATTGTCCAGTTGCTATTACATTACTTACAGAACAATAATACGTGCCATAAGCAATTTGAATATTAAAAAACACCATTTAATTGTTAATAAAACACTGTTTTCTACGCGTTTCAAGGGATTCATCTTTCACAAGGTAAACTTGTGTTATTAACGAACGATTCTTTGTAGGCTATCGCACCTCTTCTATACAGAAAAATAATGAGAAAACATTGCCCTCCTCTGTCGTACAAACACACAAATGTATTGAAGGCGCGGAACAAGAATGTGTTCGCCTCACTAAGTTGGTAACAAGGTAACAACGAACGATTCTTTGTCCTGTTATTCAGAAGGAATATAACAACACAAGTTTTTTACCTGATTAAAGATAAATTCCTCGAAACGCGCGATAAATACGGCGTTATTAATATTTGAATGATTCTATTATCATTCATTTATTTGGCAAATAGCCGAGATTTTAAAGTATTCGTCTACATAACCTTGTTATTAATTCTGCGAGACGACCGGGCCCTTGTTCTATCGTTTACATATTCGTGTTTGTACAACAGAAGGGAGCAACGTTTTTTCAAAACATTGCGCGGTTTCTTTTAAGAATAAATAAAATATAGGCGGCCCACTGAATTTGTCTGGGTATGTGGGCATTTAAAACGTGTGATGTATGACATTTATAAAAATGGCTTCGTATGCAATACAATAACGCGTTCAAATTGTTGAATTATTTTATGGCAATCAGCGTTCTGTGAAAAGAGTTTTTAGAAAATTACGTGAATTTTATGGTTTACATAATCGTCCATCTGAAAGTACTATTGGTCGAATTATTAAAAAATTTCAAGAGATCGGTTCCGTGGAAGATCAAAAAGGTGAAAAATATAGTTGTAATTGTCGTTCACAAGAAAATATTGGTTTGGTTCGCCAACGTGTTGCTAAAGATCCTGAAATGTTCTTTAGACGATGTTCACAATGACTTGGACGTAGTGGATCATCAACATGGCGTATTTTACACAAGGATTTACTGAAGCCATTTATGGTTCAAATAACACAAGAACTGAAGCCATTAGATCATTTAAAACGTCGTTCATTTGTCAATTTCATCAATGAACAATTAGTTGATTTTTCTCAAAAAGTAATGTTTTCCGATGAGGCACATTTTGAACTTGGTGGCTATGTTAATAAACAAAAGTGCCGTATCTGGGGTGAGGAAAATCCACGAATTATTCATGAGAAACCTATGCATCCTAAACGAGTTACTGTTTGGTGTGCATTATGGTCAGGTGGTGTAATTGGACCTTACTTCTTTAAAAATGCTGCTGGTGAAGCTGTAACTGTCAATGCTGATCGATATCGTCGGATGAATACCAAATTTTTGTGGCCTGAATTAATGAATATTGATCTAGAGGATATGTGGTTTCAACATGGCGCTACACCTCACTTTGCACTCGAATCAATTGATTTATTGAGAGAAAAATTTGCTGGACGTGTAATTTCAAGAAACGGTGATGTTAATTGGCCACAAAGATCATGTGATTTGACACGGTTAGACTATTTTGTTTGGGGTTACGTGAAAAGTCAGGTTTATAAAAATAATCTGCGATCAAGTCCTGCTTTGAAAGATAAAATTATTTGTGTCATTGGTGAGACAGAGCTTCAATTATATCAAAATGTAATTGAAAATTTTAAGGAAAAGAGTCTGTGGAGCTGCAAGAGGAAGCCATTTGGCAGTTTTTTTTCGCATATAAATGTCATAACTGATACTTCAATTACCAATAAAAAATTTTTGAAAGCGAATGCAAACTATGTGTTTTCTTTATTCTTTAAAAAAATCGCGGAATTTGAAACACCCTTTACATTAAGCCATTTTTGAGGAATATAAATTTGAAACTGAACAAGTTCCCTTTTCATTACTGTATTTTAAATGATGAGCTGATATTTCTGAATAAAATAATTTTAATTTGAAATAAACTTTAATATTCAAGTATTGAATTTCACGCATTAAACTGCTTAGATTGAATTGAAGATCACTCGATGTTCAATGCACAAAATTTC
Source organism: Dermolepida albohirtum (assembly GCA_031893035.1). Lineage (NCBI taxonomy): Eukaryota > Metazoa > Arthropoda > Insecta > Coleoptera > Scarabaeidae > Dermolepida > Dermolepida albohirtum. The sequence continues at coordinate 83,006 of JAVIWB010002449.1, read as the reverse complement.
GTAAACATATTTAAATATTATTTCTTCATTTACATAAAAGCTTACGTACACGAATTAAAAACAATACGTACTACATTAATGATCCACTTATTTGTCCCTTTGCACTAGTTACGTCTAAAAATACACATTTTATTTCAATCAAATAACCTATCGGTCAGTAAGACGTTCTATAAATAATCGTCAATAGTTACTCTATCATGAGAAGTGCAATACTTATATTGTTTACGTTATTTACTTTTGTGGGCAAAAGCAATGAAGGTAAGATATCCAATATTTTTTATAATCTAGAAAAACATTTATTATATTTTAAATCGATAGCATGTTTAGTTGCATCCAAAAGTCCTTTACAACCAGTGTATATTACAAATAATACTGGAAAATTTGAGTTTCTCATACCAGATAAAAATGGATTTTTCCTGCTACAAGGCGAAAGAATATTATTACTATGCGCTGGCCACTTAAATAGACTAAATCAAAGTAATATTTATTAAGAAGTTGCTACTTGTTGGTAAACCAAGTTTTTTTTAGCTAACACGAATATAAGCAGTGCGATTTGTATTGGCCGTGATAAATTTTTGGTCGTGAACCAGATTTATCCATTTGCCGAATTGGAATGTCGAAGAGCAGTTAGAGCTAACGTGATTCACACGGAAGAAGTTTGCTCCACTGGTTTCCTTTCTAACATCGGTTATTTTATAGAAGACCAGTTCTTAAAACTTATAGAAGTGTGCTTTGATAGCGATCTAGCTTATACAGTTTACACGAAACATTTATTATTGACACCAGATTTAGCAAGTATTCATTACCATTTTGCAAATTTTAATTATATTCTGCATTTGTTCATTTTAGGATTTAACGGTACCTACACAAAACCTACATTTAACACAAAAGGCTTATCCCAAGATAATAAATCTGTTTCTTTAATATATTACGTCGAAGCACAAAAAGCCAGACTATCAAGCCTTCTCCAGTCTTCTATTTTAGCTTCTGATTACATCAGCAATAGAACATATTTAGCAAGAGGACATCTTTCGCCAAGCGAAGACTTTAGTTTAATTAGTTGGAAATATGCAACGTACTTCTTTTTAAACGCTTGCCCTCAATGGTATCCAATAAATAATGGAAATTGGAAAATTGTTGATGGTATGGTGAGAAAATTGAGGAATTCCGTCGAGGAAGTTTTGGAAGTACTGTCAGGGACACATGAAGTATTAGAACTAAAAGATAGGCTCGGTAATTTAAAACCTATTTATCTATCACAACGTTGGAAGAAATTTCCAGTGCCGAAGTATATATGGAAAATTGTCTACTCCGAAAAGTCCAAGAGGGCTATTGTATTCATTGTATATAACAATCCATACGACTCCTCTCCTAAAGGTTTGTGTTCATGCGTTTGTAACACATATGGATGGTACTCGGAAAAGTGGTCTAATTTTAAAAAAGGATTTCTACAGTGTTGCAGTTTTGCTCAATTTAAACAAATTGTACGCAACATTCCTTCATTAAGTGTTGTTGGAATACTGCATGGACCAGAAGGTAAGTCTAATTTTTCGTTTTTAATCAAGATACGTATTACTTTGTACTATTCAATTTTGTTCAATATACTAATATTGTAAATAAGTATATGTTATATGCATATTTCTAAAATAGTTTTCTGCTTCCAAAGTTGCTGAAATTGCAATTATAATGCATGTATTAAGTTATCGGATATTTCTAAAATTTTCAAAGAAAATCTCTACGATTCTTTAAAGCTGTGTCCATTGTAGCAACTTGAATACATATTCAATATGTCAAAGACCTAAACAAATTCACTACTTATTAGATTATAGAGCCTTTATGCAAGCTTTTATGGTAATAGCTTGCTTTTCAAATAAATTTTTCTGCAATGAACGTCACTCAATTTAGTAAACGTAACATTACTAAAAATAAAAGTTGGGGTTGCTAAATTCAAAATAATTCTCAGAGGCTGCAAGAGAACAAATCCATTATTTCGAATAAGAAATTGATCGCAAATCATTATTTCTTAATTTTTAATCTATCATTGCAGGAAATGATTATGAATAAATTACGAATGTAATTTTTGACTACCTTCTTCTGGCTTTCCGGGCTGGAACCGCGTCACTGGTGTAACTGCCGATGGTTCGTATCCACTCGTATGGGACATCTTCAGTCTACTGTTTGTTACTTTGAAACTGACTTAACGTCGGCAATTATAGCAGTGACGCGGGTCCTGCCCGGAAGCCCGGAAGAAAATAGTATGGACTACGACCGCGGAAATCTATGTAGCAGAGTCATTTTCCGTTTTCGTTATTTAACTTATTGACCTTGATTATTATTAGCTTCTGCAGTTAGAGTCTCACTACAAGGAGGTGCTTGAGCTGAATCCATAGCTTCATCCCAGTACCTCAACCTCGTGCCATGCCTAATACGTCATTCCACTCAGCTCCTGGCTTTCACATCTGCAAGTATTATGTGGTCTTCCTTCTTCCTTTTATCTATTTTTCTTGCTTAACAGACCTCACTATTTTTTCACATGCTATCCTTCGCAAATGTCGTTGTCATCTTAATTGTTTTTTTGTATTATTATTTCTACACGAATCTTTTTCAATTGATTTTCAACATTTCGAATATTATTCATTTTCCTCTTCTTTTGTATTAGAAATACCTATTCTGTTCTTTTCTTGCTCTTGCGTTGTATTAAGGCAAATGGCGGCCATTTTGAGTAATTTGCATTGTATTTTGTAGCTTACTATTGTCAAAATAAACTATCAAAAAATAATTTAAATCCAACTTGCAGTTTTCTTATTGTACTTAAAAACCTTTATATCAGTATTTATGGCAAGACTAGGTATTATATAAAGCATTTAGTTTCCAATAAATAAGACTTATTTCTTCAATATCTTTTACAGAAGTTCATATATCATACTAAATAAATATGTTTGTAAATTCTATTAGTTAAAAGAGTCTTCGAATAGGCAAGAAATGTAACACCATGTTTATATATTTATACTAATGCTCTATAAGTATCTTTATTAAGAAACGTTTCCTAATATAACAAAATTTTTATTTAACTGTATTAATACCTACAAAATTCTCTTCCGTATCATATATAAAGTACTTTACACAATGACAAATTGATTAACAAAGACCTTTAAAAGTAAGCTTTAGTTGCTTTATTATCTTAATTTTTTTTAATTAATTTTCTTTTAATTTGTAGAGGAATGATCACCAACCAAAGAATGGAGTACCATGAAGCATTCTATTTAGCTGAAAATGTAATTATACTCGAATAACGAATAATAAAATTATATCATGAGCGTTTTTGTCGTCTCTCATGGTCTCAGTTACAAAGCAAACAACTGCACCCCTCACAAAAAAAAGCTGAAGTTTTACCTCTGCCATTTAAGTAAAAGTTAATTTACTTGTATTAACTCTCATATAAAAGAAAACTTTTTTCTCTGGAGATATTAGGGACAGTGAAATTGTATTTGGCCACGGTCGGCCGATAATAATTAAATCAGACGACAATTCCCTTTAGAAGAGGCGAATTTATCATTTATTACACATAATTTACTGTGGTTTAATTAAAGCCGTATTAAAAATTTTCCTTTGTGTGCTATTCTTAATAAAGTGTTTTGTAGATCCGTTTCTGAAAAGTGAGTTTTATTGTCAACTGTTTTCTTTATTGCCAATAAGGGGCTTTCGTTTTCCTTTAGTTTTAGAAACGATGTTCAAATATGTAGTAGATTTAATCTGGTACGTAGACTTTCGCGGTCGTGGTCCATACTATATTCTTCTGGGCTTCCGCGCTAGAACCGCGTCACTGGTATAGCATTCTCTACCCCAGGAAATAAGTTATGTTATCAAATCTCTTATAAACAACAATTTCTCCAGCCATAATATTCAACAAACCATAGATCGACATCTTAATCCCAAAGTTCCATAACTTAATACACAGCATACATCATCCCCTTCCTCTCTAAAGCCCATTTACCCTATATACGAGGTGTTACTGACCGCATCTGTAGGGTATGTCTCAAAAACAACATCAAAACCATCTTCAAACCCCATTCCAAATTATCTGAGCCTTTTTCCGTAAAAGACTGTGTTTCTTTAGAATCACCTGATGTGTACAGGATTCTTTGCTCGTGCGGCAGTGTATATATTGGTGAAATAAAGCGGTCTGTCGGCACTCGTATTTCAGAGCATGAGCGTTGTACTAGGTTGCTGCGCGTAGCTGGTTCTGCACTTGCCGAGCATAGGCTGGAACCCGGGCACCATATCCAATTTAATTCTACCAAGATCCTATCCCGTAATAACCATTACTATAGTAGCAAAATCCGTTAATCTATAGAGATCTCTAAGCACCCCAATAGCTTCAACCGCGATGATGGCTACCCCCTATACAACGCATGACAATCCTGCATCTCTAAACAACCCAACCGCAACTGAACGCTCCATTGACCCATGACTCACTACCCATATAAAAACCCGTCCACCATCGACTTCCACCAGTTTCGGTACAACAAACAGTAGCAATAGTTGAGCCCTGAAGATGTCCCATACGAGTGGGTATGGACACCTGGTTCCTCCATCACGATAATGCTCCAGCTCACTGCGCCAAAGCCTGCACCGAATATTTGACCACGACAGGATCGAAACTTCTCGAGCACCCTCCCTACAATCCAGATCTTTCTTTCTGCTACTTTGCACTGTTCCAGCATGTGAAAATGAAGCTAAAAGAGAGGCGGTTTTCCAGTGATGAGGACATTCTGCGCGCTTGAGACAACGAGTGCGCTTTACTCTTTATTGAAACTTGGCAGAAATGGTTTAAAGATTGGTTTTGGAGGATGGAGAGGTGTATTAAGTCTAGAGGAAATTACTTTGAAAAAATTAAATAAACAAAGCTGTACTGCAAAACTTTCCTAGACCCTTGTTTAATACGGATATTTTTTAAAAAATTTCTGTTGTCCGATCTCATGCTAACAGGGTATGCAACAGTGAATTCGAGTCTTCCAACTTGCTATAATTTGCATTATGGAATCATGTATTAAAGGAAACACACGATAGGTTCCAAATTACATATAATTATGCGTTTTTATGTTGTAAAACTCAAACAAGTCGAATCTCGAGTGGAAAACAAGGATTTTTTTCAAAAGCATTTCTATTAAATATACAATGGAAAAAGCGGCTAAAATTAGAATTTTTCACATTAGAATTTTTGCAATACAAATATGTACTTCGCCATAATTTATGTACAGAAAGCCCTTTCTGCAAAAGGTGTGAAGATTTCTTTATAATGTGAAATTTGAGATATTACGTTCACATTACGATTCATGTAGCTGCGGAAATTCAAAATGTTCATTAAAGAATTGGAGCGTGATGTTTAATTTTCGGTGCGTGTACGTTCCCTTCGATTGAATACTGGATTCTGTTACGTTACGACTGCCATAGCTGTAACGGAACAAAGAAAACTAACATTACTGCGCGTAAAAATTTATTTTAAAGCCGTCCGGCGGCGTGTTTTAAGTGCTGCACGCCCTGAAGGCGTAAAACCGGTACCGGCAGCACACATTTCAATTATGTATACGACATGCTCAGGCAACGAGCCGGAGATTTGAGCTATTGCCGACCGTAATATAGTTATGACGCGTTATTTTTTAATCCCCGAACACTTCGGCGGATGAAAAGAAGTTAACGGGACGGCGGGTGCAAAGGAGAATGCCATGAAAATTAAATGATATGACCGTCTCTCGGAGGAGGTAATTTTAAACACTTCTCCTGTCATAAAAGATGCGAGAAAGAACCGTTCCGCGAGTTTTGAGAAAGAGGAGACAGGGGACTCCGTTTCCAGGAGTTTAAATAAAATAACATTTCTATGAGACGAGAGGCGAGGCGTTATGAGGCTAAAGGGACATTACGGCGTTCATGCGGGACACACAAATAATAAATATTATAATATACCGGATGGCGAATGGCGAGAACTGTATGGCCTGGGCACGACAATGCAACACATTGTTATACACGTCGTACTGATGACAGTTTTGCTTCTTAGAAAAAGTTTTATTGCCGTTTTGGGAACGGAGTTGCGATGGTATGGCCGTGCATGCTTGAACTTAATGTACGCAGCGCACAACAGATATCAAGTTGGAACAGTTCGCTATGAGAAGTCAGAGTACAACGGGCGAAGAGAACCAACCTCCTGTCGGTGAAGAGATACGAGAGCAACCCGACAATATCGGCCACTTCAGGGCTCTCACTCCCCTCGTTAGCGCTGGACTTGTTCTTGATAATTAACGATATCCCTGGGCGAAAAGACGATCTCATATTTTATAAAACAAAAGCAAGTGTTCAAAACTTTTCGTCTCTGCACAGAAGTGATTATAATATTAAATAATGTATTTAAATGTGTAACAAAAATTTAATTGCAACTTATCTTTTTTTACAAGTTTCGAGGGGGTACTTAAAATGAAATATAATATTAGATTAGGAGGAAATTGTATATAGATAGTGTCTTAGATATTTTCCACTTCAACGTCTGATCGCAATAAATTAATTTGGTACAAAAACATGATAGTTTTCGCATTTAAAGTAAAATTAAAGAGATTCACGTAGTCTATTTTGAATCTAGCAAGAATTGATGCAGAAATAGTGGACATTTTTAATTTTTATTTCCATGAAAATTGCCTTCGCTAATGAAAGTTTTCGTTCTTAATATTATCTTTATGATTACTTCATGTCTATTCGGCAGTCCTTCAGCCATAAATGACATTCTCACTAATAGTAGTCAAAAGCCTGCTTTACGAACTTACGTGGGCAAGGTGAAATGTTCTCGACCTGACACAGAGATGGCAATACAATTAACAGAAATTTATGTTTCCTGCGTGGCTACATGTGTCTTTAGTTCATATGAAAACTTTCAGCTTGTTCTCTCAAGTAGTTTGTTTGCAAGAATTTTTGTAGTAGACGTCGTGCGAGTTATTTTTTTAAATGGATATACTTGAATATCGTGCTGTTATAAAATTCTTTATTTTGGATGGTTTAACCCCTATGGAAATTCACCCGAAGTTGACAAAAGAGCACGGGGACTCTGCTCCTTCGATGTCAACCGTTAAAAAGTGGGCAGCTGAATTTAAGCGTGGTCGTACGTCCCTCGAAGATGACCCACGTGAAGGACGGCCAAAAACTGCAACCACACCAGAAATAATCGAAAAAGTACATGATATTGTATTGGACGATAGGCGAGTGAAAGTTAGTGAGATAGCTGAGGCTGTGGGGATATCGGAAGAAAGGGTGCGAAACATTTTGCACAAAGAATTAGAGATGAGAAAGCTCTGCGCAAGATGGGTGCCGCATTTGCTGAATGTCGATCAAAAGCAGATGCGCAAACGATTTTCGGAGCATTCTTTGGACCGATTTAACAAGAATCCGACCGATTTTGTGCGGCGATTTGTCACTATGGATGAGACACGGGTCCACCACTACACGCCAGAAACGAAACAGCAGTCGAAGCAGTGAGTGGGAGCGGGTGGTTCAGCGCCAAAGATGGCGAAGTTGATCGCATCTGCCGGAAAAGTCATGGCCAGCTTGTTTTGGGATGCAAAAGGTATCTTGTTAATCGATTACCTTGAAAAAGGCAGAACAATTATAGGAGCATATTACTCTAACCTTCTTGACCAGCTGGATGCCAAAATTCGCGAGAAGAGGCCTGGTTTGAAGAAGAAAAAAATCATTTTTCTTCAGGACAACGCACCCGCACATAAGGGTGCGTTGGCGATGTGAAAATTGCGGAATTTGGGGTACGATTTGCTCGGCCTCCTCCCTATTCTCCTGATTTGATACCCTATTCCCAAATTTGAAAAAATTTGTTTCTGGAAAGCGATTCACATCCAACGAAGAAGTTGAAAGGACCGTAGAAGAATATTGTCACAGTCTTCCAGACTCTCACTTCCGGGAAGGAATATTGATGTTAGAAAAGCGCTGGACCAAGTGTGTTGAACTCAAGGGAGATTATGTAGAAAAATAAAATCATTTTTTAAATTTAAATCGCAGTCTTTCATTGTCAGGCCGAGAACTTTTCACCTTGCCCACGTAATACATTCATACATACATACATAGTATATATGATGTATACAAAACAAAAAAAAAACAATAAACACTAGAATCTGTTTTATTTTTCCGTATTATTTGCAATACTATTCTTGTCGATCATTTATTTGCCATAAATTGCATTATGGAAACAATTATTAAATGAAAACACACAGTAAATTATTAATTGCACATAATTATGCGCTTTTGTAACTGTAAGCTGAAAAATTCTAATTTTAACCGCTTTATACATCGTATATGTAGAAATTTTTAAGAAACTGTTTATGGCACATTAGAAGGATTCGCATTGACTATCTCCATGGTCCTATAATCAGAGCCCATTGCCGGAGAGAATGAGATCATGGCTTCGAATTCCACGCGGCGAACAGGAATTTTTCAAAAATTTATGTTGCCCAGTAAACATATATTAGCTCGCAAAAAAAGAAAGACAAAAGAAAAACGATAAAAATAAACATGAAAAATCGGCGATACTTACAACGTTTATTAATATAGTATTAAAGACAATATTGCTTATTACAAGACAATCATATGGAAGTATAAGTGATATCATAGTTATTAAAAGGGTAAAACAAACTATCAAAGTAGAATATAATCAGTGTAAACAACGGCTATTAACCAAGACAGAATAGGTTACAAATGGATGGATGGTGTGCGTGTACTATTTCTACATGAGATGGTAATGACATCTATAATGAGCTAGACAGAACTAACAAAAGGAGATATGCGTATTCAAGCAATAGCGGGAAAGGTAATATACAATACTAAAAAGAAACATTAATAAATTTAAAAATAAAATGGCCGATATTATTTAAAAGTTAAGTAATATCAGTTTAAGTTCTTACATTTTTTTTTAAATACTAAAAGAAAGCAAAGGATTAAGATATTTATTATGTTGTTTAATTAAAGTTAATATATAAAAATAAATGTTATATTGTTTGATCATGTAAATAAGGTTATATTTTATTGAAAGTTGTAATATATTGCTTATTATGAAAAGTATTAAATCTTTTATTTTATCAAAATTAAACAAGTTAAAAAATCAATTAACATATATAAAAACAAATTTAAAAGATATGTAATATCTTTTAACTATTATATATAGTGATAAACTATAATAAAGAAATTCAATGTATTATTTTACAAGAATATATAAAATAAAATAACTACAAGTGAATAATAACTATATCAAGTTCATTTAAAAATTATTACAAAATGGTTTATTAAATACCATAGTCGGAAAATAACTTGATTGTTTATACTTATTGCTAATATTAATATTCATAATAGTGGAGCAGGAATCCGACTGAGATTATGAGTAATTTAAATGAGTTTGTAAGTTGTTGTTGTGCATAGAAGACTGGCATAAGGTATTGTGGACCGATGAATCCAAATTCAAGATTTTCGGTTCACGAAGACGTGTTTTCGTGAGGAGGTCTGTGGGTAAACGTGCTCGGGAAGAATACATAGCCCCTACTGTTAAGCACGGTGGAGGTTCAGTCATGATATGGGGTTGCTTTTCTGGATCAAATGTAGGTGACCTCGTAAAAATCGAAGGTATACTAAAAAAGAACAGTATAAGCGCATATTAGAGGAAAACACAGTCCCGACTGGAATTAAGATTTCGGATCAGAATTTTATCTTCCAACAAGATAATGGCCCGAAACACACTTCCAAACCATGCCGGGAATATTTGCAGAAATTGGAGAACGAGGAAACCAGTCCCGATTTAAATCCAATTGAGTTGTTGTGGGAAAAACTTGGCCGAGAGGTGAAAAAATCGACCCCCACATCTGCTGTTAATATGTGGAAGAACCTACAAGTGGCATGGGGTAAAATAAAACCTGAGACTTTACGAAAATTAATCGAAAAAATGCCTCGATTGTGTGCTGCAGTGATTAAAAATAAAGGAGGACATATAGACGAGTCTAAAATTTAGATAAATATATTATACAACAATTTATTTTAGATGTAAAAATATATATTTTTCATATATGTAAATAATAAAAATATATTAGTATTTCAATTTTGATTTTTGTTACAATTTTCGGGTTAAATGCGCGTGACCAAATAATTATGAGAGATAGTGTATGTATATAGGCATGTATGTACGTGATATGGTTTTAATAACTGAGACATTGCGCATCCAATCATCCCAGGAAACATAGCAACATGTTTATATAAATATTAATTTTAATAAAGATGTATTAACAGATACGATATTACGAGAATAAAGTATGTATATACATTCAGACATATATCAGCGAAGTACACACGAACCTATCGCGTTAAGTCTACTAACATCAGCGTACACTCTGGGACCTACCCCGTCAAAACTGGACTTGTTTCTCATAATTAACGTTATCCCTTGGCGAAAAGACATTCTCCATTTCAACAAACAAACTCATCCGGACTAACTGAAATACATGGCTTTATTTAATTCTCATTTTAATTCGTTTCTGCGGCCGTCTATACCTATACAAATACATTTTTCGGAACGTCCAAAGTGGGGATCGGGATATACTGAAGCTCATGTAAATAAATCAACAGTAATTCTTTTTTAGCGTACCCTCTGAACCTAGCAGGACAAGGTCATGCGCTAATTTTAATTACGTTCGCAGAAGACATACGGCAAGTAATAAATATACATATAAATTAGGAAGAGGACATACACCTATATGAATGTTAAAATAAGTTTCAAATTGTCAACGACGCAAGTTGGTTCCCCCGAGACAGTTGTGTAGGGGGTCTGGACTAATTCCAGTGCAGTGAGAGGCAATCTAGTCAGTTGCGGATGGGAGAGCCTAAATTCATTAGTAAACCCAGAAAAATTGTCTACTCGCTTGATATCAAGTTCACGGAGGGGACTCACTCCCGGATAACTTTTTTTCTATGTTCCGATTTAATACTTTATTATCTCTGCATCTCACTTCCACCTTCTTATAATTTAGTTTCACATGTGGATATAATTTTGAATGCGACTGAAAAATGTTAATGTTGTTATTAAAATACAGTTCACGTTAATTGGTTTTTCATCATTTATTCATGATTTCTTAAAATTTTTAAAACTTCTTATCAGCTATAGCTTATAATACATTTATACAGTGCGTATCAGCCAAATGGAATAAATTCGATAATAATTAAATGGAAGGGTGTTCGAAAAAAACGCTCGGACACGTCGATTAGGATTTTTAGTTGCGTATTTTTTTAAATAAAAAGTTTATATAGGTACATGGTGTGTCATGTAAAAGTGGTTAATACCAACTTTCTTATTTTAAATACAACATCCTATCAAATATTAAATTTTTGGATTCCTTAGAAAATTCCAGACATATTTCATGCACAATATCCTATACCTATCTTCGACTGTTTCGGAAATATTAAATGTTTTCAGATTAATAAATTTGTTTACAGTTAAAATAAGATTTTCACATAATAGTTTGTTTACCGAACTATTAAGTGAAAATCTTTAATTGTACTTGTACTTCGTTTTAAAATACCTTGCCTTAGCAAACTATTGTCAGTGTCATAGTGTTGTCAGTGTCATAACTGTTTGAATTTCGTTAACTACATTTCAGCAAAATGGTTCATTTAACAGAAATGCATAAAATAACAATTCTGCAGATGATTGGTTATGGAGATAACACACGGACACAAATGGAAGTTGCTCACTTATTTCATGAGAAATTTCCAAATTTGCCGCCTATATCCCAAGGTACAATTAGTAAAATAGAAAAGCAGTTTCGCGAGTTTGGACATGTAAGGCAAATAAAAAAAGCAGCTGCGAATGCAGTAAGTAATGATACCAAACTGGATATTGTGCTTGAGTTTGAAGAAAACCCGCATACTTCTAGTAGACAAGCAGCGTCAATGTTCGATGTTTGCCATTCATCGATTACTCGCACATTAACAGAAAATAAAATGCATCCCTATAAAATTATACCAACTCAGGAGCTCATGGAAGACGACTTTGATAGGAGAACGTATTTTTGTGAACAAATGATGTTATATAACAATGTGATCCAATTAGAACATATTTTATTTTCTGATGAGTGTACCTTTACGCTTCACGGTCATGCTAATCGTCAAAATTGCCGCTATTGGTCCAGGGAAAATCCTCACTGGATGAGGGAAGAACATACGCAATACCCTGAGAAGGTTAATGTTTGGGTAGGAATTGTTGGAGATCATATCGTAGGTCCTTTTTTCATTGATGGAAATTTGAATGGCGACAATTATTTAGCATTGCTTCAAAATAATCTCGTGCCAGCTTTGACAAACTTATATCCTGATCTAACAAACCCACAAGTTTCAGCAAATAGAATGTGGTTCCAGCAAGATGGAGCACCACCCCATACCAAATATTCCCGAATCGGTGGATAGGTAGGCGAGGATCGATGGAATGGCCAGCACGATCCCCTGATCTAACGCCATTATACTTCTTCTTATGGGGATATGTCAAGAGTATAGTATACAAAACTAAACCCCTCGACTTAGTTGACTTAAGAAGACAAATAATAGTTGCGATTAGATCGGTCACACCTGAGATGTTGAGCAACGTTAGTAAAAATTTTTATTTAAGATTGGGATGTTGACAAGACGTTTGCGGCGAACACTTTGAACATCTCCTACAGTGACATTAATGTTTTTCTTGTTATTTTTTACATTATCAAAAATTTTTCAAATGTATCTGTAAACATTTAATATTTCCGAAACAGTCGAAGATAGGTATAGGATATTGTACATAAAATATGTCTGGAATTTTCTAAAGAATCCAAAAATTTAATATTTGACAGAGTGTTGCATTTAAAATAAGAAAGTTGGTATTGACCACTTTTACATGACACACCCTGTATACAAACCTTTTTTTAAGAAAATACGCAACTAAAAATCCCAATCGACTTGTCCGAGCGTTTTTTCGAACACCCTTCCATTTAATTATTATCGAATTTATTCCATTTGGCTTATACACACTGTATGTTATATAAGATAACAGATTATCTTCTAATAATAATAATAATAATAACAAGAATATCTTTAATCTTAATGTCTTTCCTTCAAATTTATTTTAGTTGGTGGCGTAGCAACGCAGTGTACAGCTAGTTACATATTATATAAATTTTATTCAATTCATTATTAATTTTGCATTAAAGATTTCAGAATTTAATGTATTGATTATAACCTATAACTTTATTCGATATATTCTTTGTTATTGCATGTATTATAAAGCGGCGATATGTTTAACACATGGATCAATAAGTCCCGAGACTAACCCATAGATGGCGCTCGTAGTATAACCACGTCTTTTTCTAGAGTACTAACCTTTGCTTGAAACGTGTCAAAATTTTAACATCGGACCAGAAACAGCTGAGTTATCGAGGTTGGAGTAAAGTCGTTTTGTAGTTTGTTTAAACAATGGAAAAAACCGAGTTTCGTGTTCTGATAAAACATTGTTTTTTAATGGGTAAAAACACCACGCAAGCAAAACAATGGATTGAAAATGTTACCCGGACTCTTGTCCATCAAAAGCAACGATTTGTCGGTGGTTTGCCGAGTTTAAACGTGGTCGTACCGACACAAATGACGCGGAACGCTCGGGTAGACCTGTGGAAGCCGTTACACCGGAAAATGTGAGTGAAGTGACAAAAATTATAATGAAAGATCGTAAAGTGAAGCTCCGTGAGATTGCTGAGATGACACAGATATCATATGGAAGTGTATTTACTATCCTTCATGAAAAATTGAGCATGAAAAAGGTTTTTTCCAAGTGGGTGCCGCGATTGCTCTCGATGGAACAAAAACAGCAACGAGTCGATGATTCAGAAAGCTGTTTATCGCTATTTACTCGCAACAAAAAAGATTTCTTGCATCGTTACGTGACCATGGACGAAACATGGATACATCACTACACTCCAGAGTCCGAGCGGCAGTCATCTGAGTGGCGCACAGCTGGCGAAAGCCGTCCGAAACGTCCGAAAACGCAGCAGTCAGCTGGCAAAGTCCTGGCGTCAGTTTTTTGGGATACACATGGCGTGATTTTCATTGACTACCTCGAAAAAGGTAAATCGATCAACAGTGATTATTATATTGACTTACTGGTGCTTTTGAAGGAGGAAATCGCAAAAAAACGACCGCACATGCAGAGAAAAAAAATCCTTTTTCACCAAGACAATGCACCCTGCCACAAGTCGATGAAAACAATGGCAAAATTGGACTTATTGGGTTTTGATGTGCTTCCCCACCCCCCATATTCGCCAGATTCAGCCCCCAGTGACTACTGGCTCTTTGCTGATCTTAAAAAAATGCTCCAGGGAAAAAGATTTGGCTCAAATGAGGAGGTCATCGCTGAAACTGAAGCTTATTTTGAAGCGAAAGATAAATTTTTTTATAAACATGGTATTGAAAAATTGGAAAAGCGTTGGAACCATTGTATCACCCTAAAAGGTGATTATGTTGATGAATAAAAAAAAATTTTGCAAAAAAAATGTTGTTTTCATTGTTAGTCTCGGGACTTATTGATCCATGTGTTATATACTTTACGCTTTGTAATAATTTGAAATCGTCGAACTTTGTCACTATAAGTTTCTGTCTATTTTAGTTTACCCCTTTGAAGGCTTGATACACAGTTAAATTCGTGAATTATTGACCTGCGATTACAGTTCGAGAAGTAAGAAATTAAAGGAAGTTACTAGGGATAACAAACTCCAGATGAGATAAATTAACCTTGCATACGGTTCCAGTCTCTTAAGAGCAAAGCGACCGTTACATCTGAATTTGTTATAATCTCGTGAGTAATGCAGGAGGACCGGCATTTGGTTGTTGGTGACATTGCTTTCTAGTTAGCGGAATCTGAACACTAAACCTCAAAATACTCAACTCAGAGAACGACTATCGTAAACCTAATTTCCAGCTAACTTCAAGGGTTACTGTTTATGAGATTACGAGTTGGTTAATTAACAAGTGTAATTTCATTTTTTACTGTGTAACCGTTTTAATGAATTTTGCACAGTAGTTGTTATTCATATTCTCTGTGTAAATACTGGATTATTTATTGTAGATATTTTTATACGCGTATGTTGTATTCATCGGAACAATAAAATATTTATTAATGGACCTGTATACGTTAACCTAAGAAATAAGCAAATAAAAGCTATTTTTAAAGAGCAAAGATGATCAGTTGTTTTTAATTAGTTAATAAAAGTACAACTGTTAATACTATATTTTTAGTATTTAACCCATTTTTTCTCTATCTAACAATGTTAATAAATACATCATCAGACTTGAAATTAGGTGCTGTTACTTCTTTTCGTATTCTGTTACTTACTGTCATTACCATTCTCGTATATCTGTGCAGTCAAAAATAAATAACCACTGCCCATTTACTAAAGATACTCTTATAGATCTAGGAGTTCAATTTGGTACAGCATACTATATACTGTCAACAAACATATTGAATCATTGACCGATTCTGCTTGAAGATCTTTGAGTTCCGTTACTAGGATTTTTCGCTACTTCATTGTGTATAGACGGTTTAAAGTCTTTGTATTTTTAAGGTAATTTTGAAGGTGCCCGTGGTTGGTTAACTTAATCACTTAAGGTTGATATATAACCCCTTTCCACATTAATTTTCATATTCTGTACACGAATTTCGACAACCAAATTGTCATCATCAGTAGACAATTAAACAGTGTCGCACCTGGAAAACTACGGCACAACATCAGCACGCAACAAATTCCGTACACCATCCGTACCATCGAAAACCGAAACGTACAGTGCGCGGAATTTATTTCATGCGGGTGTTGTGCCGTAGTTTTCCAGGCGCGACACTGTTTAATTGTCTGGTGATGATGACAACTTGGTTGTCGAAATACATATACAGAATACGAAAATTAATGTAGAAAGGAGTTAAATATCAACCTTAAATGATTAAGTTTTCATATTTTGCCTTTCCAATTGACAAAATGGGATATACATGTCTTATATGGTATCACATATATATTGGGAACAATATGTAATAATATTGGGAGAATTCAACGAAAGCTTTTAAAATTTCTATCATTTAAAATTGATGGAATTAATCCCGGTACTGGGTTAGATCAGGTGGAATTACTCCAAGGACATGGTTTTGTTAAGCTGGGATCTCGTTGAGATAGTCACTGTTCTAGGTTCTTGCATAGTTTACTTCGTAACAAAGTTGAATTGAGTGGAATCAGGTGGAATTACTCCAGGGACATGGTTTTGTTAAGCTGGAATCCCTTTGAGATAGTCACTGTTCTAGGTTCTTGCATAGTTTACTTCATAACAAAGTTGAATTGGGTGAAATCCGGTGGAATTACTCCAGGGACATGGTTTTGTTAATCTGGGATCTCTTTGAGATAATCACTGTTCTAGGTTCTTACATAGTTTACTTCATAACAAAGTTGAATTGGGTGAAATCCGGTGGAATTACTCCAGGGACATGGTTTTGTTAAGCTGGGATCTCTTTGAGATAATCACTGTTCTAGGTTCTTACATAGTTTACTTCATAATAAAGTTGAATTGGGTGAAATCCGGTGGAATTACTCCAGGGACATGGTTTTGTTAAGCTGGGATCTCTTTGAGATAATCACTGTTCTAGGTTCTTGCATAGTTTACTTCATAACAAAGTTGATCGTGAATATTTATTATTTAAATTACAATTTTACAGTCACAATTAGCTAGTAGACACAACACTTTTGTAACACCAAGAACTAGATCGAATTTGATAAGATCTGCTGTGATTGTGATGTGTACCAGTGCTGATCAAAGACTGGATGAAGTATTTTCTTGATATCTTTGTTTACTATTATTTTATTCTTTCGGTTATATTTTACTTTCTTTTGTAAGGTTTTTTTTTAGATATTTTTTTTGGTTGCTGTAAAATATTTATTTTGCTACTTTAGAGTCCTATAAAATGCTATCTGTTGGACTCAATAAAGAACTACTATTACGATTAGGTTACAAATGATTAAAGTGGCAACACCTGTAACTTAATTACGACTTGAAAATTTTCGGCATTAGTAATCGATCTTTTATGATATTCTTAGGTAATATAGCCATAATAAATTTATATGCATATGTTTATGGATCTATTCTAATCCAAAATAAGTTATTATAATACAGCTTCTTGGCAAGAATTTTCTTTATTATTTAGGAATGAGGAAGTCACTTGGTGAAATGATAAAACTTTAATAATACGCGAATTTATTATTAGGTGCGCAACTAAGTTCTCGCTGTTTTTCAAGAGATGGCTCCAGTAGTAAGTGCTTGTAGATTGTGACATAACCAAAACGTCATGAAACAAGCTTAGACATATAGTAAACAAACCGCTTTGACACATTAGTGATTTTGTTTTTGCGCCATATACTTTTGGTTGTGTGAAAATGTCTGATTTTGTGCCAAATAATCATCATTTGCGGAAAGTGTTGCTTTTCTTCTTTCATTCGAAGAAAGCGGCGCATCGAGAACTCCAAAAGGTTTACGGAGATGCAGCTCTAAGTGAAACAACGTACCGTGATTGGTTCCGTCGCTTCAAAGACGGTGATTTCGATGTTGACGACCGTTCGCGCGAAGGAAAACCAAAAACCTTCGAAGACGCTGAATTGGAGGCATTGCTCGATGAGGATTCGTGCCAAATGCAAAAGGAGCTTGCTTCAGCATTAGGAGTTACCCGCCAAGCCATTTCCCAGCGATTGCATGGGTTGGGAATGATTGAAAAATAAGGAACTTGGGTTCCTTATGAACAACTGCTGTGAACAACTGCTCCAGCGGAAAAAAGGAAGAGTTTTCTTCATCACATCGTTACGGATGATGAAAAATGGATTCATTTCAGGAACCCAAAGAAAACAAAATCATGAGGACTGCCCGGTCAGGCTTCTACGTCGTCGGTTCGGCCGAATATTCACGCTGCGAAGGTTTTGCTGTGTATTTGGTGGGACCAGGGCGGTGTTATTTATTATGAGCTGCTGAAACCGAATGAAACCATCACTGGGGAACGGTATCGAACTCAATTGATGCGATTGAGCCGGGGACTGCGCGAAAAGCGGCCGCAATACGAGCAGAGGCATGAAAAAGTGATTCTACAGCATGACAATGCTCGGTCTCACGTTGCCAAACCCGTTAAGACCTACTTAGAAGGGCTCAAATGGGAGGTCCTACCCCACCCGCCATATTCCCCAGATATTGCGCAATCCGATTATTACTTGTGCCGTTCGTTCTCACATGGTCTGGCTAATCAGCAGTTCCGCTCATAACAAGACATCGCAAAATGGTTTGATTCGTGGATAGCCTCAAACGAGGAACACTTCTACCGTGACGGTATTCGAGCTCTGCCAGAAAAATGGAAAAAATATTTTGAATGATTCATTTGTAAACATTTTTTTACAATAAAGTTGAATTTTCATCCAAAAAAATAGCGAGAACTTAGTTGCGCACCTAATTCTAATAATTATCCATGATAATAATATGAATTTTTATCATGTTGATATTTTAGTGAACGTTATTAGCATTAGAATGTTAATATTTACAAGTATTTGAGATGAAAATTGTATTTTAGACAGAATTTCTCTTCGTATGAAATGCGATTTATGATCCAAAAAATAACGGCAATTTCACTGCATCACACACAGTAGATGTTTGTTCCTATATTATTACCGACACGATGTTATTGTGATCTCATGTCACGGTGGTGAGTGACAGCGAATTTCAAATGCGGCATATTTCTCGCCCGGCTGAGAATTGCTTGTGTGTAGCGAATACATAATTGGCATTTGAAATTGCAAAGCTTGAAACCAGCGGAATCGCGGAAATCCCGGAGTCTCGCCTCTAGTGGTCGGTCTCTTTCTTGACAAGTGTCAAGACTTTCACATGATATATGAGAAAAATAAGAAATTACGCTTGAACGCAGTGTCCTCAGGGATTGAGGACTAACTGGATACATGATTAATGAATGTTGTTGTACAGTGGCACATTACTTATGCATGTATGTTCTGGAATCAATCCAACCGATGGAATAACAACAAACTTAGAAATGCTTTAGAGGTGGAGGGTAAATTCGATTAAAATTTCAAGTCGTAAATGTAAAATAACGTCTTTCCTTTTAAGGGAATAGCAAATCCATAATCATAACTACTAACTGCAATATACGAGTATAATAATACTAGACTATAATTTCTGCTTTTCCATAAAATAATGTTTGCAGTCGAACTTACATTCCCAGCATCCTTGCATTTAATATTTATCTATGTATATTTCCAATAAATCTTTTGTTGGATAAAATAATAAATTGGGTCGAAAAAATACAAGAGATTAGATAGAAAAGACAATGAAGAAAATGTGATGGAAATGGTAGAATAGCAAGAGGTAAGAAAAAATCAAAAGAGGTATTCAAGCAAATAGGGGATTGAAACCCAAGCTAAGATATGGGAGTGGGCTGAAAAGTCCGTGCAATGAAGAGTAGATTGCAGTTTCTATTTTTGTTTTTTTGGTGTGCCGCCAACTTGTCTTTCTAACAACATCAACTGTTTAATTCCAGACTGTTTAGTTAATTAGTTTCGCTATAATGAACTCTTTAAATAATGTCTTGGAGTTTTTGATGAGAAGAACAGTGTTGGAATTCATTATCATTGAGCACTTCTCTTGTAAGCCATAATAAGAATTCACATTGAAGATGAAGGGTAATTTAAAAAAAATGACTCCTTTATTTTCCACTGTTAATAAATAGGTTCATAACCATGTCAGAATCGTTAAAGAATGTATGCTTTCATGTGAAAAAATATTCGAAATAGGAGAAACTATAAGCATCTTTAAAGAGTGCACAACATTATACGCCAAACGGAAAACAGTAATTTTAATAAAACATGTTCCATCTGTAGAAAAAGTAATGCATTTATTTTCTTATATGTTGATTACCAGGCAAAAGGTCAAATTATTATAACACATATTTGAACGAAGGATTAAGAAGTTTTGGCTATGAAGAAGTTGTCGGCCAAATGGGTGCGGCTACTGCGCAATGTTGATCAAAAATTTGTGCAAATGAAAATTTCTCGTGAATTCTTGGAGTCTTTAAAAAAACGAGGTAGACTTAATGCGCCAATTTATCACCACATATGAGATTTGAGCCCATATATAAAACAAGCATTTGCAGCAGCTTTAACATCGTTGTCCATTGACATTCTGACCCCCAAGATAATTTTGGGCGTGGCAAAAAGCGATAATTCGACGGAGCCAAATTCAGCAAATTTAGATATATGCTTGAAAGAAAATAATCGAAACGAAATAACCGTAAAGTAATGGCAGGCATTACCTTCCACCGGTAAGGTAGTAGGAAATGGCTACATTTTTATTTTGAACAAAAAATAATTTTCTATCAAGATATTGCACGATACCTTATAAGTGGTATTACTATGACAAAAGTTAACGAATTTGGGCTTTGATTTTCCGTTGCACCCGCCTTATTCGCCGAATTTAGCTCCGTCGAATTACTGCCCTCTGCCACGCCCAAAAATATCTTGCAGGTCAAGATTTCAATAGACAACTTTGTTTAAACTGCTGCAAATGCTTATTTTATTGAACTTAAGGATTCTGAACTTTGTCAGTATAAAGAGACTTTGCATCATTGCCGTGTCAGGTATATTGAGGTGAAGAGAATTATTTAGAGAAATAAATGCAATTTCGAATGCCAAAATTTCTTTTTTATTTTTGCTCCACAGACACTTTAACCCGCTCTCATATGCAACTGCAGAAATGAGTTAAATCTAATCATGTTCTAAATATAATTTCTTGTAATTTAATTGAATATCTGCGGCTTTCTTGGACTACATTTATTTCGTCTGATATTAAGAACGTATAAAGGGTTTTCCAATAGGGACTTGACAACTTTTAATTCAATTTGTGAACGCACGCTTTCACTAATCATCGAACTGTCACTGTCAATTTATTCAGTAAACTTAACATTTTCATCATGGTAAAGTAAACACATTACCACAGAAATTCGGAGTCGGTGACCGCAACTTTAAGAGCGTTAACTCCGATTTTCGGTCGTAATTCTCGCTCTAGTAGACAGGCAGTAACAAGTTTAGTGCAAAAAATTGAGTCTACATATTCGTTGTGTGATGTTGCCGTGCCAGTGAGACAACGGGTTGGTCGAAGTGTCGAAAATATCGCTGCCGATGAAACGTCCGTAGCAAATGATCCAAATCAGTCAATTCCACGGCGTTCTCAAGAGTTGGACATCGCCCAGACCACTTTATGGCGAATTTTGCGTAAGGATCTTGGTTTACATCCATACAAGATCAAGCTGACTCAAGAATTGAAGCCGATGGACCATTTGAAGCGACGTACGTTCTCCGATTGGGCTCTGGAAAAGATGCGCCAAGATGATCAATTTCATCACAAAATCGTTTTCAGTGACGAAGCTCATTTTTGGCTCAATGGGTTCGTCAATAAGCAAAATATGCGTTATTGGTCGGGTGAAAATCCATATGTACTTCATGAAACACCACTTCATCCACAAAAAATAACTGTTTGGTGCGGTTGGCATGCCGGCGGCATCATAGGGCCATATTTTTTCGTCGACGATAATGATCGTCACGTTACTGTGAATGGTAATCGTTATCGCGCCATGATTACTGATTATTTTTGACCCGAATGGAAGATATGGACTTGGACAGCATGTGGTTTCAGCAGGACGGTGCCACAAGCCACACAGCACACGTTACAATCGATTTATTGAAGAGTAAGTTTGATGAGCGTGTTATCTCAAGAAATGGACCAGTCGATTGGCCGCCTCGTTCGTGCGATTTAACGCCTCTAGACTTTTTTCTTTGGGGCTACGTCAAGTCATTGGTCTATGCCAACAAGCCGAAAACGTTGGAAAAGCTCAGAGCCAACATTGAACGCGAAATAGCAGCCGTTTCGGCCGAATTGTGTGACCGAGTCATCGAAAATTGGGTCCATCGAATCGACCGCTGCAAACGTGCCCGCGGTAGCCATATGAACGAAGTCTAGTTCCATTCATAAATGTTTTGATTGTACTTCAACCTGATAATAAAGTTTTTGAAATATCTCAAATGGTCTGCATTTTATTTTGAAAAAAAGTTGTCTAGTCCTTATTGGAAAACCCTTTAGATCACTCAAATAAACAGTTATTCGAAAAAAAATTTCTTTATTTCTGGATGTATAATGTTACATAACCTTATTTAAGACTGGTAAATAATTAAATTACTTATATTAATTAGTATGTGTCATAAGAAACGTTCGTCAGTAACACTTAAATTATTCCGTTAATCCAATAGACATTAGCTATGCAAATGTAAAGATAAAGAATGTAAAGTGTAACAAAGGCAGCAACGCTAATATTGGCTCCGCTAATGTAGTTAAACAAATTTAGCAATTAAGTCTCTAATTAGCTTACACTTCGAAGAAGGAACACAGAGTAGGAGATGTGATCCTATTGCGCCTGAAAAGTTCACCCAGCGTATCGCGTTCCTTGTAATATTTAAAGAGGTTGTTTCGAACTTTCACTGTACTTTCGCTCTACATAGTCAAATGAGTGACGTTACTTGTTCGACGCAAGGGAACGGATAAATTTTGGTTAGCTGGTAGTTCGTTAGGCAAATTTTATTAGCATGGGCAATTGACGTGAGACGAAGAGATGATAATTTTTATTAAAATTGAATCAGTGATTTTCCACGCTCTCCAATGTAACTTGATTTCAGTATTCCGTATCATGAACGTCATATTAGAAGATGGATCGTTAACTTAATATGATGATTTGTCGAAAGTATGAATTTCGAAATATTACGAGGGCCGAATTTATTATAAAAGTTACTAAACTGCTGATCGCATTTATTTAGTCAAGTTCAGTTTAACATTAATCACTTAAGATTGATAAGTACAATAATAATAATTATATTTAATACGTTCCATAATGTTACAAAAACATGGAATATGTTTTACTGCTGGTAGATCCACTGTTTCCAACTTAGTGGAAATAACACAATTTATTAGAGAGTCAATGGACAATAGACAGCAAGTGGATGTCGTTTATACTGATTTTGCTAAGGCTTTCGACACAATTAACCACTCAGTATTAGTTTCTAAATTATCCAGCTTTGGATTTTCCCATTATGTGATTGAGTTGATCTCTTCATATCTACATAACAGAAGTTGCTATGTTTCGTATAATTAATTTTCGTCAGATGTATATATTGCTTCTTCTGGAGTTCCACAGGGATCCACTTTGGGACCCTTATTGTTTAATATTTTCATTAACGATCTGTTCAAATCACTTACATGTACTTCCTTGGCATATGCTGACGATTTAAAAATTTTTCTAGGATAACATCCTATGACGATTGCCGGATACTGCAGCATAATCTTAATATAATTAGTGATTGGTGTGTGCAGAATGATATTATTATTAATGTTGATAAGTGTGCTGTGGTCACTTTTACTAAAAGCAATAATCCCCTTATTAGTCAGTACACCATTGATCACACTGTCATCATTCTAAGGAAGTCGAGAATTGTGGATCTTGGGGTCCTGTTTGACTCCAGATTAGAATTTACAGATCACATCACTACTATATGTGCTTCGGCGTCGCGTGCTTTAGGTTTCCTTGTGCGTTCCTGCAGACATTTTAATAACATTACGGCTCTCAAGGTTTTATACTATGCTTTTGTCCGGACTAAGCTTGAGTATGCCTCGGTGGTATGGTATCCGTGCTATATTTATCAAAGTTTGTTTCTGGAGAGAATCCAGAAAAGATTTTTAAAGTACTTATCTTACCGGCTTGATGGTACATACCCACCGAGGGGAGTTGATTATGAGGCGTTATTGGTTAGACACAGCTTCCAATCTTTGTCTTGTCGTAGGGATGCTACCAGTGCGAAGTTTCTTGTTAACTTGTTTAATAATAGTGTGGATGCCCCTTCTGTGCTGTCTCAGGTTTGTCTATTGGTTCCTTCTCATTCCACTTGGTCTTTTGATTCCTTCGCTCTTCCGAGGGCCAGGACTAATGTTCTATGGAAAGCTCCGCTTACCCATATGTGCAGGAATGCGAATAGGTTGTTCCCAGATCCTTTTCATAGGTAATACTTTCGGTGGTTTAAGAGTGTGGTACAACTTTGGTTTCATGTAAGTTATTTTTTTTGCCTATAAATATATTCTTAAGTTTTTAGTTTTCATTTATTATTATTATTGCATATTTTAATTTTTATATATATTTAAGTTAGTTTCATTTAATACTTGCACACTGTACATATTGTTTGATTTGTCCTTTAAATGGCTTGTCTGTTGGACAATAAAGATATTATTATATGTCATAACTATAAAAAAAAATATCAACAAAACAACAATTATAAGTTAAAATAGATAAAATGAGTATATATACACATATATGCGTGTAGTTGACATATGCTACACGCTAATGTCTGCAATTGTTTTAAGGAAATCTTCCACACTGTAGAACTATTGCTCTATTAGTCAAAACTTAAAAACAATTTTAAACCGGGCCAACGGCAAGCTCTTGATTCGAAACGGTATGTGGTTGTATATTTTTACACAATGGTGAACAACATTTTTTTGTATTTTTGTAAAATTCGTTTATGGGGGCACAAGATGCATATTACGAAGGTTTCGCGTAGCATGTGCGTGATTCGTTTCGCATTTTTTAAAAAATTCGTTGTAGTTTATTTTCACATATAGCGCGCACTGAAGTATATACATTGAGGGCATTGTTAGTATTTTGGCAGATCGAAACACACACACACAACTCTCTGTTGGTTCCATGCCATAAATTGCGCTAATACATGACATTTGGAGGATAAATATCCTCCGCCAGTCGATGGAATTGCCCCAGAACACCATACCATACTGGAGCCTTGAATGTACATAGGCGAAGTAAGAAAGCAATCCCGCCTCCACACCAACGTTACGAGAAATAACACGCAAGTAGTAGCAGAAGGACAGCTCAGAGTCAACCCTAAGGCCAAGAAATGGTGCGTCACACTTAGAGGCAAGCACTTCATCACCCACCAACACATCTCTCTGTAAACTGTTACCAAAGGTCAGCAGATGGGTTTTGAATAGATTTAAGTATAGGTTATATACATAACCCCTTTCCACATTAAATTTCGTATTCTGTATACGTATTTCGACAACTAAGTTGTCATCATCAGCAGATAATTCAACAGTGTCGCATCTGGAAAACTACGGCAGAAACCAGCACGAAACATGTATATAGAAGACGAAAATTAATGTGAAAAGGAGTTATGTATCAACCTTAATTGATTAAGTTAATAAACCACAGGCTCCATCAAAATTGCCTTCAGTTTAACATTTTATCAGAACTTTTCAGCAAATTTTCTTTGTATTTTCATAATTGTAGCACCGGAAACTGACTGCAAATATCGGTTTTACTTGCCTGATATTGATTTAAAACCAAATTTCGTCAAAAAAACCTCCTAAAGGAAAACTAAATTTCCTGTGGAATTAATATTTATTTGAAATTAGTCTTGTATATTTTTGTTATTTATATATCCTTTGCTATATATTGGTGCTAATTGAAATACTTTTGTTTACTACTTTATGATATGACGACAAATTCATATATTGTGTGTTAACATGACTATAATTTTCATTAATATACCCTACCGTTCACGAAAGATCTGACATTGTTTAAATGTACAAAATAATTAAAAACTGCCATTTGTCTTGCAAAATATATTTAATACTAGAAGTAGTATATCTCCTACCAATGCTATATAAAAATATCATGATGTTTGCATCTTTAGAAACAGAGATATTGCGCATAAACTGCGTATTTGGCGTTAGTCGAAAAATGAATTTTGAACAAAGAGCAAATATCAAGTTCTGTTTTGAACTCGGTAAATCGTTTACTGAAGCCTTTAATTTGATGAAATAAGTGTATTGTGATGCGTGTGTATCGCGTACGAGTGTGTATGAGTGGTATACACGATTTAAAACGGTCGTACGGATATAAATGACGACGAACAATCTAGTGTAAAAAAATCTGTAGTTACGTTATTCTTTATTAAGTGGTAATCGAACCTCGGTTCTTTGGTTTCAATAATATTTTCTTGAATGTTCCAGAGCCAATTATATATCGCGTATCTATCTCTGAAATGTCCTTAAAAAACCAGAGTCAGTAAAATGCGAAAGCGAAGTTTTAGGAGCACTTAATGTTATGTCGGGGTATAACAGTTATTTATAGACTAAGTGCACTTTTCAGATTTAAATCATGCCCAAGCTAGCACTTAACTACTTCGTAATCACTTAATTTCATATATAACCCCTTTCCACATTAATTTTTGTATTCTGTATACGTATTTCGACAACTAAATGGTCATCATCATCAGATAATTAAACAGTGTCGCTTTATCTTTTGACGGTGCAGATTATGTACGGAATTTATTTCGTGCGGGTTTTAGCCGTAGTTTCCAGGTGCGACACTGTTTAATTATCTGCTGACGATGACAACTTAGCGGTCGAAGTTCGTATAAAGAATACGAAAATTAATATATGGAAAGGGGTTGTATATTAACCTTAAGTGATTAAGTTAATCAACAACAGGCTCCATCAAAATTACCTAACTACTTGATTGTTGTTGTTGTTTTTAATTTTAATATTGGACATCTTGTAACTTCTGTAGCAGATTATTAATATAAAAGGTGTTCCAATATTGTTCAGTTCCCATTATTAACTTACTTTGCTGATTTATTACTTCCAATAAATTAAATTAATATTTTTTTTATAAACTTTTTCTTTAATTTGGGTAGTTGGTCGGTTTATAAATCTATTTTTGTTTGATTTGTCTTCAGACGATAGAACTTCCTGCTCCTTTTTTTAAATTTTGAAGGGGTAAACTAGAAATACATGCATTTTTAAATAAAAATCGTTTTTATGAAAACCGTCAATATTATCTCCATTAATTTTTTTAATTGAGACACCTGGGAGTGAATTATGAACTTGTTTCCTTTGGCGGTTGAGTTTGTTTAACCTTTAATTGTAAATTCGACACTTTCAATTTAAAACGAAATAAAAAAGAGGAGATTTCTGACAAGATCGATGTTCCCTTCCCAAAAAATACGAGCTCTCTCTCTCCATACGGCCTCTTGAATGGAAAACTGCGTGGCGTTAAATTGAAACCATTGTGCTCTCTAACATACCTTAAATGATTAGAAAGTAAACAGAGCGGATTAAACCAAATAAAATATGTAGCAAATCAAGATGGGGTGGCAATGAAGTAGTCAGGGGTTGTTCGACAGGTTCTCCAGTTGAGGCATATGGTGTTGCAACATACATTAGCAGGTTGCGTATCGAGTATGCAGCCCGAGGGTGGCTCGTCGTATCAAACATGCAGGCGGTAAGGGGTATTGTACCACCCTATCGGTATATAGATGTCTGCTGTGTAATATAATGTGGAGTATTTCTATTAAGTAAGAGATTTTCGATCGTTCCAATACAGTATTTATTTTACGCATGAAAACTTTTACTAAAGTAGGCGAAAATTGTTCAAATAAATTAAAATTGCTTACATCAAAATTTAAAACAGACATTTAATAACATTTAGTATCGCATATTTATCAGAAGTAGTATCTAAGTTAATACTTTATATTAGAATATTTTGTGTTGTGTTTTCTTAGTATTGTGCTTAATTCAAACTTGTATTGGGTTGGCAACTAAGTACTTTCGGTTTTGTAGTATAAAATAAAACACTTTTTTTTAAACAATGAATAGTTTTTAATCAATTATATATTTTCCATTTTGCTCAATGACCTTTTGCCATCTTTCTTTCAGCTGCATGATTTCGCGCTCATAAAATTTCTGGTCCTTAACAGCAAAAAACTGAACCAGGTGCGAGTGAAGATCATCGTTATTTGTGAAAGTTTTACCATTCAAAGAATTCTGCAAACTTCGAAATAAATGGTAATCATATGGTGCTAGATCAGGGCTGTATGGGGGATGTGGCATCACTTCCCAGCCAAGCTCCAATAGTTTCCCACGAGTTGCCTATAATGTGTGAGGCCTTGCATTATCTTGGTGGAAAACTACACCTTTCCAATTTGACAATTCTGTCCGTTTTTCTTTGATTACTTCATCGAGCTTTATTAATTGGTGACAGTAAACATCAGAATTGATCGTTTGGTTCCTTGGAAGCAGCTAAAAAAACACTACACCTTTGTTATCCCACCAAACTGACAGCATGATCTTTTTTGGATGCAATTCTGCTTTCGATGTGGTTTGAGCTGGTTTATCGTGTTTGCTCCATGATCGTTTTCGAACTATGTTACTGTACAGGACCCATTTTTCATCACCAGAGATGATTCTTTTTAAGAAAGGGTCGGTTTCATTTCGTCTAAGGTGCATATCGCAAAAGTTGGTTCTTTGTGTTGAATGAATTTCTTTCAATTCGTGAGGTACCCAAATATCAAGACATTTTAAATGTTTTTCAATTGTTGTGTGGGATACATGTAGCCTCTCCACAACCTCTCGAACAGTTATATTACGATCCTCTTCAATTATGACTTTGATTTGGTCATCATCAACTTCAGTAGGCCGACCAGAACGTTGCTCATCTTTGAGGGAAAAATCTCCAGAACGGAATTTTTTATACCAATTCTGACACGTGCGCTCTGTTAAGCAATTAGCACCATAAACTTCACATATCTTTTTGTGAGTCGCAGCATCTTTCTTTCCTTTACGGAAATAAAATAGGAAAATGTGTCGAGAATGTTCGTTTCTGCACTCCATTTAAAATTAACCCACAAATAATAGCTTTAATAAAAATCACGCATTACTTGCTTCTGAAGTTACGTCAATGTGACTAGTATCACGCGACAAACGGTAAAGTACAGCACTAACATACGTTATACAAAAAATAAAGCAACGCTCTCTATCAGTAAAAACCGAAAGTACTTAGTTGCCAACACAATATAATAATCAACAAAATATACACAGTCTGTCGCAGATAAAACCGAACTTTTTTAAAATAGTAATTCTTGATGGCGCCATCTATTAAAAAAATATGTGTCGATAAGGTAGATCTTTCACAATTGTTATGTCAAATTATCATGACATTTGCATCTTTAGAAGCAAAGAAATTGCACATAAAGTAACTCATACAAACATAAAAATACATACGAATAAAAACCTATATATATATATATATATATATATATATATGAGGATGATTTGAGGAGAAGTAATATGTGATTACTGGTACCATCTTCTCGAACAACTATGATATTCTGATTGTGCCTTTCTTTATTATGCGGTTTGGTTAATTTTCAAAATTTGAGTTAAAAGTTATAGTAGTGCAAAGAAAATGCCTAGATGAAAAACCCTGAAATGTGTAAATTCGCAATTCGTTATTTAATTTGATATTTAAGGGCCTTTTAAAGAACTATATACACTTGAAATTTTGGCTGATAGACAACAAATTTTGGGAGAAAATGCTTTTTTCGAAAACTACAATTTGTCCTTGAATTTCGCAACTTAAACGCAATGAAAAGTAGTGATACAGCATTGAATTACTAAAGAATTGACTTTAAAGAGATAATTAGCGCAGCTTACATCTCTAACATATCGATTTAAATAACACATTTTGCACATAGAATTTGGCATTTCCAAGCGATCAGCAAGGTGCGTGCTGTACATCTTGAATTGTGATCAAAAACATGAAAGAATGCGAATGTTTAAGAATAATTCCTTGCCAAGATTTGTTACCATAGACGAAATTTGTCAATCTCAGCAATGGAAGCCTTTGTTTTTTGTGGCAAAAGCTTCCTAGACAATGGCTAAAAATTCTGAGATTTAAAATGGACGGTTTTCATAGACTATCATTATTGCAGTAGATGATAATTATAATGCGCAAATTCAAGAACTTGAAAAATTACAAAATTCTTCATTGTCGTTAGTGGAGTCAATGCAAATATTGTTCAAATACAGCTACTGTTAAAGATTTAGCAATATTAAAATTAAACTATTTTACTTTTATTTGGATTATATATTATGAATATTATTATTATTATGTGGTTTATGAATATTATTGTTTTATGTAATGTATTTTATATAGTAATTACATTTATTTTTTTTATACGTAAATTAACACATACTGGTGTCGTGTGCACATTGTAAGCCAGGGAATCGAGATCGGAGTACTTGACCGACTGAGTCGCTGTTGCTGCCGGGTAGTTGCATGACGTTTCCCCAATAGGTGCAAGGTTGACAGTGTCCAGCATTTCCACTCTATTGGGGGGCGTGTGTTCCTCGATGCCTTAAACGCAAAGCAAGAAATTTTGATCTGTTTCGTTGTGTACGTACTTGAAAATATATTTGGGCATATCGAATAATTTGAACTGCTTTTATATTTAGTATTTGAACTGTTATATTTATACTTGTAGAATTATATGCACACGCATCTCTACATACCGAACACTTTGCTGCTCAAAATAAAATTGTATAAAAACATTATGTGTTTTATTTCAATTACATAGGGCCCTCAAAATATGGAGTACCTTAACAGCTATGTGTATTCAGTGATGCACGAAGTATTAGAGTTATTTTTAAAGCTGATAATGCGTTAATAAAAGATTTATATTTTACAAGATTGAAACAAATTTTTAATGATTAGTAAGCCTACACGTCTGATAAGTATTAGCAAAGATTATTTTAATGATGCAAGTGTTTCATCATTAGATGTAGAGTGGTAATTCTCTGCATATAAAAACATTTATTCCTCAAGGTGAACACTGATATATTTATGAAATAGTTGAAACATAACTGATGTTAGAAATATTTAACCGATCTTATCTGCTTTGTGCATCTACATATTAAACATCCGCGTAAAAGGCTAAGTATTTACTTGACATTTATTGCCTGTTAAGATCCCTGCACTTCTTCGAAGCGTGTGCTATTAAACAAACGCTCACTGCCAACTTTGTGTATGGAGTTTACATCAAAGATAATTTTGAAAATATTTTTCTTTTTTTGTCGTAATACCTTTATATTTATTCCATGCAAAACGAAACACGCGATATCGAAGAAAATGTAAAGTCTAAAACTAAATAAAATTTAAGTAAATTAACTATTCTAGTATACGATATAATATCTGTTACATAAGAGTTAAGATTCCATAGAGATTATTAAAAAAGGCAAATATAACTATAAATAAAGGAAACGTTGAATATAAATGGAGATGGTCAATTTAAACATGTAAATACGAAAGTATGTTGACATTACGATATAGCTCACGAAACGCGAAAAACTCCAGGGATGAATGCGAATGTTAGATAAAGTAAAATACCATTTACTATTTTAAGTGATCTGGGGAACTGGGATCCTCGCTAGCGTCTCTAGCGTGTACTGAAATAATTAGTTATTTAGCATAAAATACAATACAATTAATATCGAGGCATCACTTCTATACGTACACATATTATTTCGCGGCAATACCAAAGGGTGCCATTAACAATTTGGGGGTGCAGTGACAAATAAATAAGAGCATTATTCACTCGGCGGGGAGCCTGAGTGATCTTTGACAAATAATTATACTCATTCTGAGTCGGATTATTATCGAACAAGTGTTTGTTTAGGTTTGTTTGTGCTCCGATGGAAAGATTAAAATGAAACCAAGCAGAAGACTTTATAAATAAACACTGAACAAACATTAGTCAGCCACTGGTCGAGTACAATGCAATTATTTCGGCGAAAGAATGATCGTGCACGATTCGTGGCCATTATAAATTTAACAAGGAGCGGTGTTTGCCTAAAGTATTGTGGAACGTATTATATGTGTGTGTGTATAGATGTCCTTAAATTCGTCTTCGTAATTTTGAAACGTTTTACAGTAACACAAGAGAAGGAAGTTTCATTAAAGATTTATTGATCAGTAATTGTAATTCACTTAAGTTTGTAGGATCAGAATATACAAAAATATTTTTTCTTCGTGTTATATACACTTAGCTATTGTCCTTTAACTAATGACTTTCTTCCTACATTTATATTATAATCTGTGGTTGTAATAAATACAAATCTGAAGCGACATATATCTATAAACTAAAGCATAAGCTAGAATAAAGCAAGATGTATTCAAATAAAGAACTAAGAACAGATTATATGCATACCGACTCCATTTCGACTTTCTTTAATAATAGATTAAGCAATAAAAAAGCTGAAAACAAAGTCAGACAGTACGAGATGGACTAGTGAAAGAAGTAGATGGTGAACATCACTGAAATCTTCCGTGAATAGTTTGGTAACCTTCCAAAATACGAGGAGATGATTAAAAATCTTGATGTATATAACAGAACATTCCAGAAACATAATATGAATATTAATACAGTATATACCAAAGCTATAATCTTGGCCAAAAAAGAACAATTTAATCCAATAAGAATTCAAAATAAACAAGCAAAGCAGATAGAAAAGATTGACTGCCAGGGCACAAGTATTTCTAAACATGGAAAGATGGACAACGAAATCATGAAACGAACATCAAATACTGAAAGCTCAATAGTATAAAAATAATTTTGGTAGGGAACAAAAACATTCCAAATGAAGCGAAAGTACACACATAAGGAAAGTTGGTTGTTTCCGTACTGATCTATGATTCAAAACGATAAACGACAACGAGAAACGGAAAACGATAGATCTACAAGAATGATATTCTATAGAAAATTTGAAAAGAAGACACGATTAGACCATATATATATGTACAAAATGACACATCGGTAAAGATCATGATGATGTTTCGGTCATATGAAAAGAATGGATAATATGTAGTAGAACAACAAGAAGAATATTCGAAACAGGAGCAACAGAGAGAAGGGCCAAGAAAAACATGGATAGATAAAATCAATAAAATTGTGGAGAAGTGGGAAAAAAATTACAGGAAGTTCTACCACATGCAGAGGACTATAAGAAATTAAGAGAATTCTGTGTACAATATCATTTCAAGCCTTAAAACCTGGGCTATGATCTCGAAGACAAAGTAACACTCGGCAAACCGTGTACGAAAAGAAAAAAGCTGCAACAAAAAGATGGTAGCCACATTATTTTATATTAGTGTCGTGTTTCAACTGTTGCGCTGAAGGATTGTCGCATTGTTAATACAATTTGTTTGTTTTTTTCTTCTTCATAGTCGTGAAAATTAGCCAAGAAGGGAGATATTCTTAAATGACGGTATCGCTTTAACTCACACTGCTGCTCGAGCAATTGAGTATTTGAATGCTCAGAATATTTAAATAATATTGTAGGTTACACATTGTATAGTTTAAACCTGATACCTAATGATGTCTTTTTGGAGAGAACAAATTACGGAGTTTACGTTTTACATCGGCCGAAGGAAATATCAACGTACTCAAATATGAAATAGACATCTGGTACGTAGACTTCCGCGGTCGTGGTCAATACTATCTGCTTCTGAGCTTCCGGACTGGAACCGCGTCACTGGTATAACTGCCGACGTTTCAGTGCGACAGACACTAGCAGTAGTTGAGCCCTGAAGATGTCCCATACGAGTGGGTACGAAACGTCGGCAGTTATACCAGTGACGTGAAGCCCAGAAGCAGATAGTATGAAACAGACAATTTAACGTGGAATAATTGGAGTAGATCTTTTGGAAATTGATTTTCGCGGATGAAAAAATGCATTGACTGTAAAGTTGAATAATTTTTCAAAATTACAGACAGACGTATTTGACAAAAAATTGTGTTACTTTACTAGGCTCAAGCAAACATAACAAATTAATAATACATTTAATAGCTTTCGATCTTATGTGAGTACTAGTCGTGTGCGGGTCCATACAAACAATGAAGTACGATTAGAGAGAATGTCCATAAAGACAGGTTAAGATACGAGGAAAAAGCATTATTTTGAAAATGGGATCAGAACATAATACGTCTTGTAAGATGTTAAAAGGGATTATACGTATATATAACGACGAAAAAATGATTTAAAACAATAAAGGCCATAATAAAAATTCTTAGTTTTTTCATATTGTATTGTTTGGGCAAAAAATTCTCAAAATTCAAGAAATGTTATTGTCAAATTCTATGAAGCTGTAGCAAAAATGTGCTAAGGTTTAACAAATCTGAGGACGTTTTCAAAATTTCCCGGCATCAATATTTCTTTTAATGAAAGAGAAGATAATCTACGCTAAACGCAAAATTATTTTTAATTTTTAAAGGCTTTGGACGAATTTAGATTCAAAGTATTACTAACGTTATTCAAAAAACTTATGCTAAATGAGTAACTAATTTCTACTGATGGCAATCGAATTGCAAAATAATAGCAAAAATGTTAGAAGATTTTACATTTTCAAAATATTATTGATATTGCCAAAATTCGAGCGCTTTTGACCAACCATTGTCTTTTCTTTTAAGCTTTTTTAAATTGAGGTGTTTTACTATGTTAGAGACTGTGTAGACAGGATCGATGGTGATACTCAAATATTCATTCAAAATTAACGTAAAATCAAATTCAGTTTCTATCCATTTGGACGTGAATTATCCCCTATTCCGGACGAGCAGTCTGTTTCTAAATGAAGTTGATCGCACTTATGTCAGTTATGTTCGAAATTAACATTCATTATCAATTCATCGTTCGTTAGTGGAACGCGCCCCAAATGCGATATGATAGCTGCCGGTCGGTGGTCTGAATCATTGGATAGAGTCGCGTCCCAACGGAGCCGTTACCGTTTCAGGCCCCGTCTCTTTCACACTAAACTTAAATTGGATACTGGTCACTTTCTATAATTCAGCTCCTATATCTCATAACTTAACTACCAATTGCCTATATATGGTTGGACATACAAGAAGTTACTACGTCGTTCTTAGCTTTCGTGATGTTTAGATATTAAATATTAAACGTCACGTAACGTTATTACTCAGACAGTAAGTAGTTCATTTTCTTTTGAATTTATATTTATGTATGTTGCATCAAAGCGGATACATTTTGAATTAAATATTATCAATATGACAACTAAACTTGTTAATCTAATATTATGTGTATTTTATTTAGATTGTCTGAAATATAGTTATGGTATTAGAGTAATTGTAGTTCTTTAAGCGCGTCTATAAGATTTTGGAAGTACATAGCTTTTCTTCAAAAACCTACTACATATTATATTAAGCAACGCAAAACTTGCAAGCTATTTGCGTAAATAACTTTTTCTTATAATTATTGTATGCTACCAGACTAGTATACGAACAAAAACTACCAAGAAAATAGGACCGGAACATAATAGCCGTTTTGCAAAATATTAAAAGGGACTAGCACTACAAGGGTAGTTTGACAAGTAGTGAGAATGGAAAACAAAAACGAATTTTTTAAATACCAAATAATTTTTATTTTTCAATATATTCTCCTAAAAGAGTAATACATTTATTCCAACGGTGCTCTAATGCCCTTATGCCATCACTAAAATGAGATTCCGGAAGGCTTGCAAAATACTCATCTACGAAGATGATAAGCTCGTCGTTAGACGAAAATTTCTTTCCACCTAGTGCCGTTTTCCGTTTTGGAAAAAGGTGGAAGTCGGAAGGGGCCAGATCCGGCGAATAGGGCGCATGCGGTACTAATTGGAAATGCAACTCGTGGATTTTGGACATCGCAACTGTGATGGTATGCGAGGGAGTGTTGTCTTGGTGACACAGAATTTTTTCTTTACCATTCCTGGCCGTTTAGCACGAATCTCAACATTTAATTTTTGTGGAAGTTCCGCATAATATTATTCGTTTATTGTGGCACCTTTTTGAAGGTAATCAATGAGCAAAATGCCCTTTGAACACCAAAAAATTGATGCCATCACAATATTTGCCGATAAAATGGTTTTCGCTTTCTTTGGAGGTGCAGAACCACGTTCTAACCATTGTTTCGACTGTTCCTTAGTTTCGGGTGTATTGTAGTGTATCCAAGTTTCATTGCAAGTAACAAATCGCCTACAAAAATCAACCGGATTCCGCTTATAAAGGTCCAAACACTCATTGGAAATGCGCGAACGAGTGAACTTTTGATCAGTCGTAAGCAATCGCAACACCCATCTTGCCGAAAGCTTGGAGAGGCCCAATTCTTTCGTTAGAATGTGGTGTACGCGTTTTGTTGAAATGTTTACCATGTCTGCTATCTCTCTCACTTTGAGTCGTCGATCTTGCGTAATAATATTATGGATTTTTATAATCATTTCCTTAGAAGTCATGATTTTGGGTGCTCCAGAGCGCGCTTCATCAACACAGCTTGTTCTACCACGTTTAAATTCATTTACCCTTCTACTTATTGTGACGGATGATGGAGCAGATTCACCTAATGTTTCCCGTAACTCATCTTTTATTTCGGTAGCTTTCATACCATTAATTACGAAGTATTTAATCACCGCACGATACTCTACTTTTTCCATTTTAACAAAACAACGTGTTGCTTCTTTTTCAATCAGCTGTCAAAAATAAACTAATCAACCGATTTATCTAAATATCGGAATGTAAACATATACATAGGCAACCTAAATTACAGTGCATTTGTTTTACCAATTAGAGCGCCACCTATGTGTCATTCTCAATACTTGTCAAACTATCCTCGTATATATGACAACAGACTATGTACTGTATCTAAGGACAGAAAATCTAGATTATCTAAAACCGTAAAGGCATAAGTAAAAAATTCCTATTTCTTTTAAAAATGCAAAAAAAGTCTATAACATTTATAGAAATATTTATATCTATGAATTATAATTAGTAATATTAAAAGAAATGTTAAATCTAATTCCTAAGATCCTTGAGAGAATTACAAGGAGATTCGTTTCTTTAAGATAATTATATACTTAGAAAATTAATAAAAGCTTCTTAACGTCAAAGTTCTGCATCGAATTTGGAATTGAACAACTTGAATCACACTTACCAGGTATAAATAAAAATTAAAAAAAGTAACAAAATAAAATTTATTTATTCAAAGTATTGGTCATTTGATTCTACACATGCCACACCAAAAAAAACTGTTTGTTCTTTGAGCAAAACCATTCATCGAGCCATCTCATAACTTCTTCGAAATTGGCGAAGTGCTGCTTTGCAAGCGCGTATCCCATTGTTGCGAAAAAGTGATAGTCGGACGGTGCAAGGTCTGGAGAGTACGGAGGCTTCGATATTATGTCCCATCCAAGTGCTTTCAACGCTTCCTTGACCGTATGAGGCGCTGTGTGAGACACTGCGTTGTCGTGCTGTAACATTACTCCACCGTGTCTTCGGGCCCATTCTGGACGTTTCTCTGTCAGGTGGCAGCGATTAGTATTAGCTGTTTCACCAGGTTTCAATAGTTCGTAATACACCACGCCACTCTGGTCAAACCAAACACAGAGCATTGTCTTGTGATCAAAATGATTTGGCTTTGGAGTCGATGGACCGGCTATGTCAGGTGATAACCATGATTTTTTGCGCTTGGAGTTTTAAAAATAAATCACCCGTCACTATTCGATGCAGATATGACCTCCAATCATACCTTTGACGCAGCATTTAACAGACGAATTTTCGATTTTTCATTTGCCTCATTCACTTGATGTGGCACCCATTTTCCCATTTTTTGTCCATTGCTCGTAATTGTTCGCTAATCGTTTCTTGAGCCACATTTAACGCTTCTGCCAATTACTTTTGAGTTTGGGTTGGCCTTTCATTCAATAACTCCTGCAGTTTAGCATCTTCAAACTTTTTCGGTCCACCAGAACGATCTTTGTCTTGCACATCGACATTACCAATTTGAATTGTCGAAACTACGCCTCACACGTTTTTATGATTGCAGCATATTCACTGTCTACCAGAAAACGCTGATTTTCAGCGGCTTCTTTCTTTTTATTAAATAAGAAAAGGAATGCGTGCCGCAAATGCACTTTTCCAGGTGCGAAACTCGACATTTTCAAAGAGGGGTAATTTTATGACAGTGCTACTTTCGCAAAATATAACATGTATGTGTCAAATCATAACATTGCATACTTAAGCCTACCGACATTCGTTAGAAAAACCGGTAATGACTTTCCGGTAGTGACTTTGCAATACATCTGGTAGTTACCATGTACCAGGGAGCGTTTTTATATTCGCGGAATGAGCGGGTTGTAGAGGGGTGAGTACGCGCATTGGGGCGTGGCCTGTGCAGCAACTCATGATTAGTATAAATACGAAGTTTCATTGTTATTAGACAGTTAGTCTTTGAGCTATCGTCAACCAAGTAACATAATCAGGAGTGAAAAGTGAAATATGGAAAAAATCGAATATCGTGCCGTTATAAAGTTCCTTACCAGGCAAGGAAAATCAGTCGCGACCATAATGAATGAGATGTCATTGGTTTACGGCGACTCTTGTCCACGAAAAACCATGGTGTACAAGTGGCATAGTTTATTTAAACAAGGAAGGGAATCCCTTGAAGACGACCCGAGGCCGGGCAGGAGCATTGAGGTGACCACGCCAGCACTTATCCAAAAAGTTGAGCAAATTGTACTCGAAGATACTCGACTAAAGAAGAAACAACTCGCAGAAATGGTTGGAGTATCCGATACAACAATTTTTAAAATCCTACACGATCATCTCGGCATGTCTAAGGTCAGCGCAAGATGGGTGCCGAGAATGCTCACGCCGCCGCAAAAACAACAGCGCGTAGAGTGTTCGCGTGCATTTTTGGACCTCTGTAATGAAGACAAGGATGATGTATTGAGTGGAATTGTTACTGGAGACGAAACTTGGGTTCCTCATTATGAACCTGAGTCCAAACAAGACTCCATGCAGTGGCATAAAAAGGGCACAGCACCTCCCAAGAAATTTAAAGTGTCACAATCAGCTGGGAAACTCATGGCAACGGTATTTTGGGACTCGGAAGGAATATTGTTGATTGATTATAAAGATAAAGGTGTTTCTATAACCGGAGAATATTACGCTTCAATATTAGAGCGACTAAAAGAAGCCATTAAAGAAAAAAGACGGGGAAAATTGACAAAAGGTGTTCTGCTTTTGCACACAAGAGCCGCGTTGTGTTAGCTGCCCTGCATAAGGTGGGCTTCGAAATTGTGAATCACCCACCCTACAGCCCAGATCTGGCCCCGAGTGATTATTACCTGTTTCCGAAAATGGAAAAAGAGCTGCGGGGTAAAAAATTTACTGTCGATGATGAAGTCAAGGAGGCAGTTTCGGCGTATTTTGCAGATAAAGAGAAATCATTTTTTCATGAGGGTATAAATAAATTAATTGAAAGATGTGAAAAATGTATCCGTCTTGCAGGTGAATATATTGAAAAAGAAAAATAATTTGGTTTTTTATTTCCACCCCTTGTCCCCCATTCCGCGAATATAAAAACGCTCCCTCGTATGTATTACATGTCTTTTTAAAATCCGGCGAGATGCAATGATGTTTCATAAACATTATATTGTGTTATAATTTTTGAAAGTATAAACTAAATTATTATGACGTTTATTCATTTAAAATAATTTTGTTAAATCGTTAAACGATTATTGTAAAACACACTTACTCAATATTACAAGAAAAACAATTTAAAAGAGGTTATTTATTGGTAGTATATAATATTTAATTTACAGACTAATTACTGAATAATATGCTTGATTTTGAGATAGTTACAATATTTCTATTAATTTATTTCATTGTATGACTCAACGTATTTATCTAAGATAGTATTGTGCATACATTAAACATGACCCTGTACTTTAAAATCATATTTGTAAAACAATTATTTCTTATTGCATATTAGTTTCGAAATTATACATTCAAATACGATTTAAAGTCAAATCTTCGAAAGAAATTTTACGAGTTAAAATAACTTCTTGGAGGAGATACAAATATGTCTCCATAACACGTCTAATGTCAGTTAAATTCAATAAATTTCGGTTGAGATTATTAAGCGTGATTTAATGTTAGAATCATTACTGCTGGCAGGTACACGTTGATACTTGCCGAAAGCTATTTAATGAATTTTCCTTTAAAACCTTGGACACTAAATTAGATCCCTCTCAACCTGAAAATTATTATTAGATCAGTTTTTGATGGATGGATCTCACACGGTTAATTAAGTTCTCTACACCCGCGAACTGTCATATTGTTCAGGGAAATTTGAAACGGTACAGCGCTGTAACCAGGTGGATATAAATTCGAAGCCAACCGAATTACATTACCTTAACTCTGTCGTCTTATCCTTTAAATCCGGAACGTGATTATAGTGGAGTTAATAAACTGATTAGCATGCACATCTGAAGCACTAGACGGCTTAACGTCTTGCGAACAACTTAATCAAGCGAATTATGGGAAATCTTAGCACAATGTCAGGTGGAGTGCTAGCTGTTGCTAATTAATATGCTCACAGGGCTGAGAAACCTTAATTCAGTTATGAAATATTAAGCCAGTCAGCTCTGAATTAGCAGCTTGTCATCGAGAATAATACATATCCTGTCCACACGCACGCTCTATCACAAGCCACTGCGATTAATAACCTTATGAATGTATTTATTCGGTCGGTCTCTCAATTATGCGGCTTTCATTAAGTGTATTCCTTTGTTTTATGGAAATGCGAAGGGGTATTCTATCGAATTGACCGCGAATATGAAGGGGTTCCGACTTCAACATCGGGTGTCACTTAAAATGCAAAGCGTAGGTTTCACTCACTTTTTTTTAAATATTCATCCAAGTTGGCGACAGAGGAAAAAACAATTTTAATTTTGAATATAGCCAACGTGAGTCAGTCGTAAAAAAATCTACATTATTCAAAGTGGATCCTGTAGAAAGGTAAATGTGTAAACAATTTTTCTTACTGATTAAAATTGACATTAGTTGATGATGTTTTTTATTCGAGATTATACCGACTCAATACAAACGAGAATTCGAAAAAAGTGCATTGGGAAAGCTATATTTGTTTTCTTGATTAAGCAAATTTTAACACGATTTTAAAACGAATTTTTATACATGTTCAATATTTCTGGACATAACTTTAATGCGATGTTGAAAAAGGGCAAAAAAATAAAAGTGTTTTCTTTAATATCACATTTAATATCCAAATGAAAATTCAACTTGTTTGTAAATGTTCCTTTTTAATCACTTAAGGTTGATATACAACCCACTTCCACATTAATTTTCGTATTCTGTATACGTATTTCGGCAACTAAATTGTCATCATCAGCAGATAATTAAACAGTGTCGCACCTGGAAAACTACTTTCAAGTACTTTCAACGCTTCCTTGATCGATTTTGCAGTATGAGACAGCGCGTTATCGTGCTGTAAAATAACTTTACCATATCTTCGGGCCCATTCTGGATGTTTTTCTATCATTGTATAGTTCAAATTGATAATTTGTTGTCAGTAGAGATGAATACTGACTGTTTCACCAGGCTACAACGGTTCATAATACACCACACGACTCTGGTCTTACCAAACACACATTGTCTTGCGATCAAAACGATTTGGCTTTGAAGTCGATGGCCAGTCATAACCATGATTTTTACGCGTAGTGTTTTCCAAATGAATCCGTTTTTCATCACCCGTCACTATTCGATGCAGAAATGACTTCGGATCATACCTTTGAAGCAGTATTTCACAGATGGTTTCTCAATTTTTCATTTGTCTGTCATTCAGTTGATGTTACACTCATTTTCGCACCTTTACAATTTTTTCTATTGCTTGAAATCGATCGTTAATCGTTTCTTGGGCCACGTTTAACGCTTCTCCCAATTATTTTTGAGTTTGGGTTGGGTCTTTATTCAATAACTCCAATAACTTCAAACTTTTTCGGTCTACCTGAACGTTCTTTGTCTTGCACATCGACATCACCACTTTTGAATTGTCGAAACCACGCTTCACTTTTTTTTTATATTTGTAGCATGCTAACCGCAAGTTTCTACTAGTAAACGATGACTTTTAGCAGCTTTCTTCTTTTGATTAAATAATAAAAATATGCGTGCCGAAAATGTACTATTTCAGGCACGAAACTCAACATTTTCAAAGAAGTATAAATCTATGAGTGTTACTTTTGCAAAATATATAATAGCATGTATAGCTTTGAAGCTTGATTTCAGTAGAATAAAGTGACATCTGTGTCAAATCATAACATTACATACTTAAGCCTAGCGACATCTATTAGAAAAACCGGTAATGACTTTAAGGTACACCTGATAAAAATAATAACTGGTATAAGCTTATTTTTACATTTAACGAGGCGAAGAACTTGGAAAATCAAAAGCTCTTATAAAGTTAAAAGATAAAAAGAATGAAAAAATAAAATAATATTGCTGTAATAGCTGTATAATTTTAAAATGTAAATATTTATAACAAAGTAATGCTTTGTTTCTTTTTATTAAGTAGGAAACAAGGCAGATACTTTCCTAATTTACTTTATTATTACAAAGTAAAGTTTCTAACACATTTTTATCACACATACAATTTTGATTCGATTATAACATTAAATGGGTCTATAAATATATAGTTAAATGCGTGATTGTAACATTATATAAAATAATACAAGCGATTGTACTTATTAATTTACATGCAAATAGATAACGTATTCATTTTAGCATACCTGCATGTATATTTACGTTATTAGTCCATCGGTGCAGTTAATTATGCTAAAGCTTTGCATATGTCGCTATTGAACAGTCATTAGTCAAATGACAGCGCATTGATGCAATTGGGCCTCGTTAAATAAGATTATCGTTGCTATTAATTGAGTGTGATGTGTGAGCCCTTTGAGGCTCACCATAAACTACAAACTGACCCCTTTCCCGTATTGCAGCAGTTATACAGTTTCGTTTCATCATAAAAATGTCACAAAACGTATTCGTGATTAATTATTCGGTACCCATGAACACATATTTTATAGTCTCCAAACCACATAAACAATGACCGATTTTTCCAATTCCGAATGGTTCCAGAGGTGACATAGATACACTCATAGATGTTTTATTTGTAGTTGTTTTGTGGTGCTGGTGTTTGTAAAAAATCGCGAATTAAGGTATTCCTATTACGATTATTCTGTGACGCATCTACATACGCTACATTTACACATAAGTAACGAGTGTTTCAATTTCGCGACTTTTTTAAAGAATAATTTGCAATCACATTCAAAAACATTTTATTGGTAATTGAAGTATTAGCCATGACATTTATATGCGAAAAATAATATCTGCCAAATGGCTTTCTCTTGCAGCTCCACAGACGTTCACTCGTTTGTTAAAATTTTCAATAACATTTTGACATAATTGAGGCACTATCTCACCAATGACACCAATAATTTCATCTTTCAAAGCAGGAATTGATTGTGGATTATTTTTATAAACCAGACTTTTCACATAACCCCAAAGAAAATAGTCTAACGGTGTTAAATCACATGATTTTGGTAGCCAATTAACATCACCGTTTCTTGAGATTACACGTCCAGGAAATTTTTCTTTCAATAAATCAATTGATTCGTGTGCAAAGTGAGGTGTAGCGCCACCCTATCCTCTAGATCAATATTCATTAATTCAGGCCACAGAAATTCGGTTATCATCCAACAATATCGATCACCGTAGACAGCTACAGCTTCACCAGCAGCATTTTCAAAGACACTTACAACACCTGACCATAATGCACACCAAACAGGAACTCGTTTAGGATGCATAGGTTTTCATGAATAATTTGTGGGTTTTCCTCACCCCAGATACGGCAATTTTGTTTATTAACATAGTCACCAAATTCAAAATGTGCTTTATTGGAAAACATTATTTTTTGAGAAAAATCAGCTGGTTGTTCATTGATGAAATTGGCAAATGAACGACATTCTAAATGATCTAATGGCTTCAGTTCCTGTGTTATTTGAATGAATTATTTATATGCCTTCAGAGCTAAATCCTTATGAAAAATACGTCATGTTGTTGATCCACTAAGTCCAAATCATTGTAAACGTCGTCTAGTGGACATTTTAGGATCTTTGGCAACACTTTCACGAACCAAACCAATATTTTCTTGTGAACGACAACTACGACTATATTTTTCACTTTTTTGATCTTTCACAAAACCGGTCTCTTGAAATTTTTTAATAATTCGACCAATAGTGCTTTCAGATGGACGATTATGTAAACCATAAAATTCACGTAATTTTCTAAAAACTCTTTTCACAGAACGCTGATTTTCATAAAATAATTCAACAATTTGAACGCG
This sequence comes from Dermolepida albohirtum, assembly GCA_031893035.1. Taxonomy (NCBI): domain Eukaryota; kingdom Metazoa; phylum Arthropoda; class Insecta; order Coleoptera; family Scarabaeidae; genus Dermolepida; species Dermolepida albohirtum. Next base: position 38,693 of record JAVIWB010002449.1, on the reverse strand, counting down.
TTGTTGTACCGTGTACGAAGCCAATTTTATAAATGTCATACATCACACTTTTTAAATGCCCACAAATGCATACAAATTCAGTGCCCGATCTATATTTTATTTATTCTTAAAAAAAACCGCGCAATTTGAAACAGCCTTTATATTCTGACAAATTCTCGGATTTTTCAAAAGTTAAATTAAGCGAAACGCCCTAAAATATTTCGATATATTTTTAAGATAACTGTTTTTTATAGATGTGGAACACACTGTAAGGAGTCACATAACAATACATAAAATGTACATGATACGTGATTGAGGCCGAAACACATATTATATAGTAGTACAAAAATTAACTAATTTGATAAAATTAGATTCTTGAAGACTAAGTTACCATTGCATATCAAAAGATAAATATTCATATTGTACTAAATTTACTTTCATTTTTAAATGGATACATACTTCCTTATAAAATATTTCCTAAATTCTAAAGCTTGAAAAATAAATCTACGAACAGAATGACATCATATTCGTACATGGATAATGTTCCAATAGATTAAATTGTTCTAGAATATAATTTATGTATTACGTTTCTTTAAATATAAGTTTTAAGTTCTAATATTCCAAGATTTGTTTCTGTAATACAGGCAAAATACTATCCATAATAGGATATATGTATAATTTTCTTTTCGTGAAAGGCAAATGGTATACGTGAATTATAAAATGTTGTAGGGATAGATTTACCATCAAAAACAATTGGTTGGGTAGACGTAAAACAAAGGAATTTGGCAATGAAGAAACACCAGAAAACACATCAATTTCGAGATATATCAAGCCGTAAACATTAAATGAAGATACAAGTTTAAATGTATATATTGAATCTATATAAATAATAATATAGATAAAAGGTTACAAAGACAACTATATGTAGAGAAAAATAATTCGATTGCCATGTAAAATATCTTAAAATCATATTTTTGAAAATATCAATCAAAGTAACCATTTTCTTTATGTCAATATAAGCAGCGAACAAAATACAGTTTTCATATGCGATGTAAATAAAGCCATGATTGCGTGAAAATATTGCAATATGATTTAGTGAAAACATCAAAGAACATCAATAATAAATTAAAGTTTTAAGTCAATATAAATTACCATTTTTATTCAAATAAAAAATCAAGTACTTTCAGAAACAATTTAAGAACGTAGTATAGTTAACTTGAGAAATACGTCGCAAGAAGTAAAGTGGAACTAGTTTGATAATTAGAGAATACGGTGAAGCCGAGAAAACACGGGAGCAAGAGTATAACAGAATGGGTTTTAGATCAAACAGAAGAATTCGATATCTTATTCTTCAAAATTTAAATTAATCTACAATGCTCCTATTAGTATTCAATATTTTCTTTAAATAGTTTTTCCTTCTTCAGACAAAAAGCGATTGTTACTATATTTTTCGAGGTCTCCAGTGTAATCTTTTGCTGGATGATATTTTTCTCATAGTTTCTCATTTCATATGTTTTATTTTATCCCTACATTTAAACATTTATGGTTTTAGCTATAATGACATTATGTAGTCTTGTGGTAGTTTGCCTGTAGTTTCTCTTCTCTATTTAGATTTACATGTTAGTATTGTCAGTAATGTCTCATTTGACCTTGTCCTGAACAAGTTAATGCTATGTCGTCTATAACATAGCACAAATAATTCTACCTGACAAAAAATATTAATTGAATGTTATGCGTCGTTTGTGTAGAGTCATGTGCTTAAGATGTCTTGAATTATGCAAAAATAAGTCAAGGACTTTATATAAAAATAATGCATCATGTCACATTTCATTGTCCAAGCATTGTTCCACAGACATGATTGTATTCATCTGCTTTAGCACTCTGTAACCTTTTTCTATTTTCGCAACTACGTAGACACTCTTTTTAATCTATTCAGGAAATAAAATAAAATTCTAAAATGGAAGAACCAATGCAAAATTAACACTGGGTAAAACAGTGGAATAACTGCTTCGTAGAGGGACTACTTTGAAGAAGTTAAATAAATTTAGAAGAAGAATGAATATTTTGCTATTATTTAAGTTACGATACTTTTTAATTAAAGTAACGTGTCCTTGCATCACATTTCATTGCTTTGTCATAATTTTTGTTCAACAATTTGCTATTGCCTTTTGAGCTGGTCAGCTTAACTTTTCCAGAATTTCCATTCACTTCGTTCCTTAAGTCAACTTGTTTCTATTTACTCTACAATAAACTTATTAAAAAATCACAGCAATATATGTATAAGTCCTGAATCATATTCATAACGCACACATCACATTCCTTGATGATCTGAAAATTTCAAACTTCGCTGGTATCTATAATATCTGGTGCAATTTTGCCTATAAGCCGTTGTTAGTAATTTGTAATCAAACTTTTATGAATATTACGTTTCTATAACAATTTCCTTTTATTAAAATAGGTATTAATAATACAGGCTAACCAATAAATATCTTTTAAAAACTTTATTCAAAGTTCAACCTGTTTCTTATGTATTTTGGTGTGCTGAATCCAAATTTTTAATCGGTTTTTTCTACCACTTACCAATTTTTCGCAATTTTTTCCTTTTGTTGGGTATGATAGTATTAATATATATATATATATATATATATATATATATATATATACATATATACAACCATGCTCAGATGTATTAGACACCCCAGGTAAAAACCCTTATTCTCGGTATTATCCAAGTCTGACGGAAATTAACTGTAAAAATAGTTAATGGTATTTACAGAAATGCGTTTTTTAATACCCTAGTTAATCCCCTATTGAAAAGAATAGGTGGAAAGGGGAAACTGTGGATTTTAGAAATTTTGTGTCATTCTAGCAGTGTGCGAGCAACGTGCGTTTGTGAGTTTGTGGTAGATCAATTAGATTATTCTATTTTTTCACGTTGTGTCAGTTATTTGTTGAAGAAAAATGCCTAAAACACGCGAGCTGTCGGTAGGGGAACGCGCCCAAATAGTGTACTGCATTCCCAGAAGTTATCAATAGCTGCAATTGCAAAAAAAAATGTTCGCGATGTGCAGTCCGTACAACCATTAGTCGCTATCAGGAGAGTGGGTCGTTTGTTAACAGACCAAAAAGTGGCAGAAAATCCTGTACCTCGATTAGAGAAGACAGAATTTTACAAAGACTGGCTCTCAAAAATCGTTGAAACAGCTCGCCAGTGAGCTGAAACAGCGTTATCGCGTAACAGTTTCTGCGCAAACAGTGAGAAGGCGTCTCCAGCGTGCTGGTTTAAAAGGGTGTAAAGCGCGACGTAAACCGCTTTTAACTGACGCTCATAAAAAGAAGCGGTATTTATGGGCCAAACAACATGAAAATTGGACAATCGAGAAGTGGTCGAAGATTCTTTGGTCTGATGAATCGAATATCGAGGTATGTAAGTACATCTTCATGACTAATATTCTTATTGTTGTATGCAATTCAGTCTACATGTAACATTAAACAAAATTAATCCTGTCTAAGTGCTAACTTTCTTCTTTTGCCTGGCAGCTTTGGGGACTACCTGAGACGCTATATGTGCGGCGTAGGCAATGGGAAGCTTATGAACCACAATGTATCATTCTCACAGTAAAATTTGGAGGTGGTAGTATCATGGTTTGGGGTTGTATGTCTGCATACGGTGTTGGAGAAGTGTACCTGTGCGATGGACGGATGAATAGCCAACGCTATTTAGCCATGTTGGAGGAAGTATTAGAACCGTCTGTGCTAAAACTATTCGACCGGGATATTCCACAATACATTTTTTAGCAAGATAATGCGCCCTGCCACAAATCGGGAGCTGTAATGCGTTGGTTCGAGGAAAACACAGTGGAGGTATTGGATTGGTCGCCACAAAGTTCCGATTTGTCGCCTATTAAAAATTTGTGGCGTATCTTAAAAACTAAGATCACTGAACATGAATGCCTGTCAAAAGCAGAATTATCAACAAAAATTCGCGAAATATGGGCTGCAATACCACCGGCAGAGTGTTACAATTTAGTAGCAAGTATGCCTCGACGAGTGCGAGCTGTCATTAAGGCCAATGGCGGAGCGACAAAATATTGATAAATTGTACTATATTACTAAATAACACTTTGTACATAATTTTCACAACAGTTTTATTTTCCTCACCTCTCTTTTGACTAAACTATATAAACTATATATGTATGTATGTACATAAATTCGTAAGGTGTCTAATACATTTGAGCATGGTTGTATATATATATATATATTCAAGATTTAATGGTATGTAATTTATTACCAGAGTATAATTGCAAAATTTAACATTTTATTATAACAATGGTAGTGTAAGTTTGAATATGAACAGTTTTTTACTTATTAATCTAAAGTTTTGTATTTCCTCAACCTCTTCACGGTAAAAGTTCGAGTGTAGCTTTTCCTTTTATATGATGCTTCTGGAGTTGCTCGTAGAAGAATCCAACAGTAATCTCCCATCATGTTGACTTTCCAACAACCCTGATACCGTTTCTCGATCTCCTTTATATCTTGGTGGAAACGCTCCTCTTATTCCTCACTTACAGCTCCAAGATTGTCAGGGAAAAGATCTAAATGCGAGTGCAAAAATGCATCTACAAATTAGAAAGTATATGTCTTCGTAGTTTTCTTTGTATTAGTCACGCAGATACTCAAAAGCGCACTTTGAGCATTTACTACTAATTAAGTGTAGAGATCAATGTATTGTTGCACGCTTATAATGCTTAAATAACGTAAAGTAAACATGCGAGGAAACTTTACGTCCTGTGGTAGTTTCAAGTTCATTTTTGGATTCAGCACGTCAAAAACATAAAGGGGAGCTAAAATTTATAAAAGAAGTTTTTTCTTGGTTGGCCTGTGTAATTCAGTCTTTTACACTGTGGATGTAGCTTCCATTTAATTATTTTGAACTTAAATAAAATATCAAATATTTGTATAATCTTGGAAATATTAAATATGTTTTTACATATCTGCTAGTGTTTTCTATGTTTAACATAAATATTCGTATTTCTTCATTTTCACTACTGTATAATAAGGTTATTGTAATTCAACTACACAGTATTTACAAATTCTATTAAGCAATAGACAGCATATCGTGAAATTCTAAAATGGAATTATTGCAAAAGTATTTTTCTCTTTCCATTGAAAATAATACCTAATTAATTTAGAATCAATAGCTTTAAATGAGTTGTGTATTTAAGAAGCCCTGGAGCGCGGGTAATATTCTCAACGGAGCCATCACAAGAAGCGCGGCTTCAAGGCTCCAAAAGCGCCAGCCACTCATTACAGCCGGTCGCGGATCCTGTTTCAATTAGAATGATCGAGAGCTCTAGAGTCTCGTTACTGCCCTCTGCACTTCATCACCAATGATGATGGATGAGTTGAGAAACCATTCAGTAAAGGAATTACAATATCAGTAAAAGTTTAACGAAATATAATGAAATATAGTAGAGACGATAGATAGGAATATAACAAGCTGTCGGTTTCGTATCATAGATATAAATGGATTTTGGAAGATGTATGTATATTCCATTTAGTATGATTACATTGTTCGATTCTTTTATCGAAAACTGTTAATTTTGGTCTAAGTATTCTGAAAGATGTCAATAGTTTGGTAGTCACTCAAAAGAAGATATTTAAAAACGTCAGTTAAAATACATTTAAAACAACAAAATTAATTTAATTTTAATAAAAGGATAATGCGAAATAATATGTTGTTGAAAGAGAAATTGAATTGCTAAGATTCAACATTATAGCCCATTAACAAAATGTATACCAATATTTTTAATAATCAAATCCATAATGAAAATAATACTTTCTTTAGAAGACAGAATTATGCGCTTCTAAAATCACATAATATTCAGACGTAGTACGTAGTACGTAGTACAATTGCAAATTTATGGATGGCAAACCAATAAAGGGCAAGGTAAAGAAACTAGTTCGAGATTAATAATTAAGTTGTTGTGAAATATGGAAATATATTACAGTACAAAAAAAATGGCAATTCTTACATTTGATGCAGGATAACACTTTTCAAAAGAGATGCAGACGAAATGTTCGAATGCATTAAAATAGTGCATAGGTTCTTTTATCGAGCTCAAAATTTGTTAGTTTTCAGATAACAAAAGAAATCGCTATCTAATTAAGGATACATAAAGGGTACTGGGAAAGTTTTGCAATACAACTTTGTTTGTTAATTTTTTCAAAGTAATTTCCTCTACACTCAATACACCTCTTCATCCTCCAAAACCAATCTTTAAACCTGTTCTGCCAAGTTTCACTAGGGAGTAGAGTACACTCGTTGTCCCAAGCCCGCAGAAAGTCCTCATGACTGGAAAACCTCCTCCATTTTAGCTTCATTTTCACATGCGGGAACAGTGCAAAGTTGCAGGGAGCAAGATCTGAACTGTAGGGAGGGTGCTCGAGAAGTTTCAATCCTGTCGGGGTCAAATATCCGATACAGGCTTTGGCGCGGTGATCTGGAGCATTATCGTGATGGAGGAACCAGGTGTCCATTCTTGACTTTGGTCGCAGCTTCTTCATAGATCCAATGACTTTAGGCAGGCAATGCTCAGTATACCACTTAGCTGTGTCTGTCTTCTGTGTGTCCAAAACGACGCGTTCCACAATTTCACTCGATTTGGAAAATACAGCTATCATTTTCTTCTTTACAAATCGAGATTTTGTGACAACTACGGGTGTGTCCTCATCATCAAAGACCCAAACTTTCTTTTGAGCTCTGATCGGCACACCGTAATAGTACAGCTAAGTCTCGTTACCTGTCACTATGTTGTTCACATACCGAGATTGTCCCATATTAAACTTTTTTAGCATCTCCCGGCACCAAGTCACACGTCGTGTCATCTGCTCTTCAGTCAGTCGATGCGGCACCCAGAGAGAACAATGTTTCTTCACGCGCTAACGATAATACAGAATCGAATGAATTGCTGGTGCATTTAGTCCTGAAGTACCCTCTATCTGTTGGTAGGTTACTCGCCTGTCCTCGCCGAACATTTTCTTCACAGTAGTAACGTTTTCCTCCGTAACTGACGTTCGCGTCCTTCCCGGCCTCTCAGCATCCTACACAGTTAAATTTTCCCTTTGGAATTCTCTATACCACTTAAATATCGTTGTGCGATGTGGACAAACATCACCTAGTGCAAGTGTCCTTTCTTCGAAGCACTGATCTATGTTTAAATCACGCACGAAATTATAACGCAAAACTGCCCTTATCTCATTTCGTGACCACAATGCCATCGCAAGCACTTTACTTACACTGCTAATGAATAACTGAGACCATCGACATGGCGCAGCGGCTACTATGCACGTATGAACATGTCTCAATATGCAGCAACAAGCAGCTTCCTACGATTCATTGTTGCGTCACATTGCAAAACTTTCCTAGTACCCATTGTATTAGATGCTCATGTTTTCGTATTTAAATTGCAGAATCCAGCGAAAAATTACAGATTTCAAGAGAACATTTTATCCAAAATTTGCTGCATATCAGAAATTTTGGATATGCCAAGTCTTTTAAAAATAAATATCGGATTGCATCGCGAATTAGAAATTCATGCATTTAATGGTTTTCCATTTAGACTTTACTCGAACCTAAATTACTAAAATGTTTTTCCCCAAAGATTTTGATAGTAGCCGAATTGTCCCTTCCAGCGAATTATCCTCGTGTATTTAAAAATGTAATTGCAATTTCTTTATCGTTATCACTATCTGTTGTCATATTTCTATAAATTTAGAAAATTTAATAAAATTAGAAAGAAAAAGATGAATAATATAAGCTTAGATATCTTATGAGGAGTTTTATTACACTCGTTTTTATTCCTAATAAAGTATTATATTATCACTGCTCTTGTTTGTGTGAATTCCTTTAATAAAAATGTTTACAAATTGTAAAAATATGGTAAGAGTAAACAGTATCTCGTAAACAGATTATCCCCATTCTTAGTAACGATACTTACATATTCTCCCTTGTACTTTAAAATTTGTCGTATGTCAGTTTCTCTTTCCCTTTGTTATCTCTAATTCAATATCAAATCCACATACATTTTAGGAATTCCGTGAAATCAATTTTGGAAGGATCCTTGGGGATTACGCAGTAGATGGTATGGATAGGTGTTTCCGGTTTGTGTTTATGTAATGTTGGATTTACATATGACGGTGTGTGTGATGCATTCATGCCATTTGAGAAAAGAACTCGGTTCCATTCAATCCCCTTTCAATACACCTTTTTGATATTCGATACACACATGTCTAGATGTAGACTATGTAATTTTAATGCAAAACATTTTTACCGAACGCAAACTGGTGAAGAAAGGAACGACGAAAAAGTAAGGAAAACAATAAGAAATGTGACTTGATAGGAAACAATTTTAATGTCTGACATTTTAATCAAACTAACGGTGAAAATTTACGTTCAAATTTCTAGCTAACTTATTTCCGAAGATATCGAAACTGTTGGCGTGTAAATCCTATGGGACCTAAGGTCGATACCGTTCCTGGTGCTAACAATTCTACAGTTTTACTTCTGGCTGTCGTACTAAAGTGTAATAAAATTCAGGTTCTCCCTATTCTTTATACTCATCTTTATTCCTTGCCACAGCCCTCGTGGTCCGTGTCGTAATTCTAAGTCCGAAGTTACTTATTACTTTGAATGTGAAACAAAACTTTATCAACGTTCTCTTTGGAAAATTAATGTTTTTTTACAGTACCCAAGTTCAATACGTATAATATGAAAACATAATCAAATAATGATTGTTTAAATGAATATAAATATAACAATAGTATAAGTAATAAATACATTAATTTATTAAACTTTTTTCTAGAAGTAAAAAACCTCTACATGTTAATTCAAACATTCACTATCGCTCATAAGCATTTGGTCACCCTTGTTTCATTACAGTTTCTATCGAAAACTGGTAATTATAAAATTTATTTCTCTAGTAAGAAATATTTGGTTGGCAACTAAGTACTTTCGGTTTTTATTGATAGAGAGCATTGCTTTATTTTTTGTATAACGTATGTTAGTGCTGTACTTTACCGTTTGTCGCGTGATACTAGTCACATTGATGTAACTTCAGAAGCAAGTAGTGCGTGATTTTTATTAAAGCTATTAGTTGTGGGTTAATTTTAAATGCAGTGCAGAAACGAACATTTTCGATATATTTTACTATTTTATTTCCGTAAAGGAAAGAAAGCTGCTGCGGTTCACAAAAAGATATGTGAAGGTTATGGTGTTAATTGCTTAACAGAGCGCACGTATCAGAATTGGTATAAAAAATTCCGTTCTGGAGATTTTTCCCTCAAGGTTGAGCAACGTTCTGGTCGGCCTACTGAAGTTGGTGATGACCAAATCAAAGTCATAATTGAAGAGGATCGTCATATAACTGTTCGAGAGGTTGCGGAGAGGCTACATGTATCGCACACAACAATTGAAAAACATTTAAAATGTCTTGGGCCAGTTAAGAAGCTTGATATTTCGGTACCTCACGAATTGAAAGAAATTTATTTAACACAAAGAATCAACTTTTGCGATATGCACCTTAGACGAAATGAAACCGACCCTTTCTTAAAAAGAATCAACACTGGTGATGAAAAATGGGTCCTGTACAGTAACATAGTTCGAAAACGATCATGGAGCAAACATGATAAACCAGCTCAAACCACATCCAAAGCTGAATTGCATCCAAAAAAGATCATTTGGTGGGACTACAAAGGTGTTGTGTTTTTTGAGCTGCTTCCAAGGAATCAAACGATCAATTCTGATGTTTACTGTCAACAATTAATAAAACTGGATAAAGCAATCAAAGAAGAACGGCCAGAATTGTCAAATCGGAAGGGTGTAGTTTTCCACCAAGATAATGCAAAGCTTCGCACATCTTTGGCAACTCGTGGGAAACTATTGTAGCCTGGCTGGGAAGTGATGCCACATCCCTCATACAGCCCTGATCTAGCACCATCAGATCACCATTTATTTCGAAGTTTGCAGAATTCTTTGAATGGTAAAACTTTCACAAATGACGATGACCTTCACTCGCACCTGATTCAGTTTATTGCTGATAAGGACCAGAAATTTTATGAGCGCGGAATCATGCAGCTGAAAGAAAGATGGCAAAAGGTCATTGAGCAAAATAGAAAATATATAATTGATTAAAAACTATTCTTTGTTTAAAAAAAAGTTTTTTATTTTATACTACAAAACCGAAAGTACTTAGTTGCCAACCCAATAGTTTCGTAGTAAACATTAAAATCTATAAAAGCTTATTCAAAAATAATTATGCGATTACCTTATTATTCACAATGAATGATAATTCCCTAATGAAACTCCACGTAGAATAAATGCACTTAAGAGATTAGATCTCTCAATTCTTGGACATTTTCGATTGTTATAATTTTATTTCAAGGTAGGGTGTTATTGTAAAGTATTTATACTTGGGTATTTTGGGAAAGTTGCAGTTACTTTTTGTGAGATGCTCATAGTGATAATATCGCGTGTTTCGAAGAAATTTAATCGGAAATTTTCATTTTAAGAAAAAATTGCGAGCCGTAAATTATAGTAGATAGAAAATGCCTAGAATAGCATTACTAGACAGAAATAAAATTATTGTTTTACACCAAGAGGAGTGAAATGTTCCCGGTACGCCGTGCAACAAACAATAAAATGAATGACTGAAACCGGCAGTGTAAGTGAACGTCCAAAAAAACTGAGTAAAACTGATGGACGGTTTTTGAAAGTTAGTTCCTTAAGCAATCGCAAGAAAGTTAACGCAGAACTAGCTCAAGATCTTGCGCGAACATCTGGTACTTCGGTACATGCTTCAACAGTAAGACGACACTTGCTCAGATCAGGCTTGAGAGGATGCGTGGCTGTGAGAAAGCCATTACTTCGACGAGGTAATAAAGACCACGAAACTTGGGGATATATTGAGTGGCGACAAGTACTATGGACTGACGAATCTAAACATTAATTATTTGGAACGAACAGTATGTTAAACGACGCCTCGGTGAATTGTTATTGGAACCATGTTTACACACTACCATAAAGCATGGAGGAGGCAATTTCCAAGTTTCGAGTTGTATTTCAGCAGCAGATGTGGGTGAAATTGTAAAAATAGAAAGTAAATTAACTGGTGGGAAATACAGAACACTTTTACAAGAACATGCAATACCATTAGGGCAGCGACTTATTGGCAATAATTTCATTTTGCAGCAAGATAATGATCTCAAGCATACCTCAAAACTTGTGCAAACTTATTTAACACAGCAGGAAGCAAATAGGGTATTGCAGATTATAATATGGCCACCTCAAAGTCCTGACTTAAATATTATTGAGCATGTGTGGGATTATCTTGACAGGAAAAAGTGTCAAAGAGGGCCAAAAAAATAAAAATAAACTGCGGAGCGTACTACAGGAAGAATGGTATAATATTCTGGAAAATTTCATTAATTCATTGTTGGAAAACCGACCAAGAAAAATGCAGAATTCAATAAAAAATAAAAGTGGTCATACGAAATATTGAAAATTCAAGTTGTTTATGTTTAAATATCGATATGTGTTAGTTTTTATACATAAAAAAAAATTTCCATTTGTGTAAGATTATTATTGAACCTTTTATAATAGTTTCTTGTAAAATTCAAGAAGGTGTTTCTTTCTTTTGCACAGTACTGTATTGTTTAAAGAACATAATTAATTGATAGTTTGTAATTTCCTTCAGTGTTGTGAACGATTTGGTTGTTTGTGCGTCTCTAAGTTACCGTTGTTCGTTTTGTATATTTATTACAATAATAATAAATAATAGTGAATTAGTACTCGATCAATATTAACTTATAGGTACGATATATTCGATTTGGTTCATACAATCTAGTAGTTATTCTTTAATGGTCCAAATTGGCATTAGTACGGTAGTGTATAGAAATTATTTGGTCCAAACTAAACTTATTTCGTATCCAGATACATTCTTACATTTGATTTTTTACAGTAAACGTTTGAATAAACGTTCTTGTTTGTGATGTTTATAAATAAATAATAACATAAAACCAATTGCTTTAAAGCATAAGAAACAGAATGGTAGAAATAAGAGAAATGCATACATTGCAAATAGTTAAACTAGACACACACAGGCACATACATACACTAATTAAAATCACTGATAACGTCGTTGCCTGAATGACATCTAACGGTGGTACGCTTTTACACATTAGAGTAGCCAACATCCTTAATTGCAAAAGCGGCTCTTCTCTGCCCATCTGCATACGATATGACATGTTCGGTTACGTCTGAGTGGCAGCCTTAATAAGGTTTCCAGTCGGCTGAATATTGAGTTTTGCTACCCACTGCTACTACTACAGTCGCCGCTAACTCGCCGCATCATATCGTGGCCACTTGCAGGTCGAGCTTAGACCAGATTAGACTCCCACGGGATATAAGACTCTGGAAATCAAATTGAGTTCGGATTGCAAGCTACCGGTTGATATCAGATCTCTCTCTGTATGATGGCCGGACGAGCCTTCGATAATTGGGTAATACTATGTCGAAGAAGGAGATGGACGAAACGCAACGCCTTTCAGCGTAATCAACTTTCTACATGTGTCGGATACTTCGTCTTTTTTAATTACGTTTTAAATAAGAAGAGGAACAATCAAGCTATATTCTTGAGAAATTTGAGTGAATTTCTGGACAAATGTATATAATTTAATTAATAATATTTAACAACATAATAAAAATACATTTCATTCTTACATGCTTACCATTATTCTGTTGATTGTATTAAAGTAAAATACCGAATTTAGTTTTCTTCATATGATCATTAAGACAGATTACACAGGCGTGCAAAAATTACTTTTTAAAAATTGTTTTAACTTTAGTAGCTTTTTCAGTGTTCTTCAGTGCTGCATTTCAAATTCGTCGGATTTTCTCACAAAAAACAATTGTATTTTAGGAATAGTAAGCCAAATACAAAAAATTATGGAATGTACATTTTATTTTACATTTTATTAAAATCATAAGTAACTAGACATGTTTCGTAAAAGCAATACAAAATTAGAAAACTGAATGATCTTCTTGTTTAGTAGTCCTTCTAGTATCGTTTTCGCTTCCCATCACAACTTCTTTTTATGCTTTTTCTGCTGTAGGATCGCTGGGGATCGTCCCTATTCAACATCTAGCAGTAGTCCGCTATCATGTTAACATACCACCTTCCTTGATATCACTTTTCCATTTCCTTTATATCTTGGTGAAGTCTTTCTCCTTGTTCCTCGCTGACAGCACCAAGATTGTCTGGAAAGTAGTTTAGGTGTGAGTGGAAAAAGTGCACGTTTAGGTTCACGTAACGGCCTGAATTCTTGAAGCTTTCCAACATTTCAGCTACAATGGGCTTGTAGTTAGGATCCTTTTCGCTCCCAAGAAATCTGGTTATAACAAGTTTAAAAGATACCCATGCTGTTTTTTTGTTTGGTCTTATTTCTGTCTCAAAGTTGTCATCCTTCATAAGTTTTCGGATGTCAAGTCCAACAAATACTTCCTTCAACTTCGTCTCAGATAAAACAGGAAAATACTGACAAAATATATCGAAAGCATTCTCTCTTCTTTTACGAGGCCTTTCTTCGTCAGACCCAATTAGATGTGAACTAGAGATAGCAAAACTTTTTTTGGATTTAAAAGACTCGATATTCTTTATACCGACCTCTAAGGTTTTTCTGACTGGTCACTCTTTCTAAATGTAATGCTGTTTTCTGTCACGGCTATTTCATTCACAAAGAAAACATAGATACTTTTTGTGCATCTGCTCTGTTAACCAAGCAACAGTAAAATGACTTTTAAAACGCCACAAATACTCCATTTATGGCTTGAATAGCTAAGTTTGTTGCAGGCCACAAGGTTTTGGTAAGTAGTAGAAGCAATCGGGTTAAGTACCACATGTTCTAGAAGCCATCGTAAATTATAATTTGCGTTGTTGATTATAATTAGCAACACAAAATATAAAAAGAAACGCATGCCACTATAATAAAACATTGTTTGGATCTATGAAAATTAACTAAGGACAGAAGATTCATTAAAACTTGTTGAAGTAGATAGTAGCATGACTCGACGCTAGTATATCTTCTGATCTTTACTTGAAAAGAATTGGACCAAGTGGATGTTGCTGCCTTCACCTGGCCGAAGATGAGCATTTTTATCAAAGAATTGTGTTTAGTGATGAAGCTCATTTCTGGTTAAATGGCTACGTCAATAAGCAGAATTGCCGTATTTGGAGCGAAGACAATCCTCAAGCCGTTAACGAATCACCATTACATCCATTAAAATTGACTGTTTGGTGGCACCATCGGTCCCTATTTCTTTCGAAATGAGGAAAAAGCTACCATTACGTTGAATGGCGAGCGCTATCGAGCAATGCTGACTGAATTTGTGTTTCCAAAAATTAATCTGCTGAAAATCGACGACATTTGGTTCCAACAAAACGGCGCAACTTACCATACAGCGAGCTTAACAATCGATTTATTGCAAAATCAATTTGGTGACAACTTTATTTCCAGAATTTAAATGTTTTACATCTGAAGAGTACTGGCAAGATGCATGATAATCGAATGATGTCCGACGAATGCGGTGTGTGTGGTAGCATATTCCATCCAAGCTGTAGCAGCTTCTGGCGGGTCACCGACCTTATACGAAGCCTGGCATAATCATGGTGAAAACTACACCTTCTCTGTTAATCATGTCTAGTCATAGAATCACTTAATTTTTTCAATTGATAATAGAATCCTTTCGAATTAATTGTGGATTTTCCTGGTAGAAGAAAAAAGGCAACACCTGTGAAATTCTGACACACATATAGCCTTAATTTTTTTTCTAATAACTCTCAATTTTCGAGGTGCTTTGGGTCAAGAATTCTTTTTTGTTAAACAATAGCTTCCGACCAACATTATCGTAAACAATCCATTTCTTTCCCTTCGCTTCAGAAATGGATCATCACGTTATGCATTTCACATAACTTTTTCCTTTCTTCAACTGTTTTTATACTTTCTGTAATAAAAAAAGTAAAACATTTCTAAAATTGTTCTCTTTTATTTTAAATATTACGACAAAACCAAAACAAACACAGAAAATCAAAAACATGTATATGTGACAATAAGCTTTCGAATGAAGCGGGAGAAAAAAACGAAATTACTTCCTAAATAACTGAATAAAATAAAATAAATTAGTTAAATATGTGAAGTATATATTTGGAAGTATAGAAAATATAATAACCAACGGTATATAGACACTTTAACAATACTATATAGATTTTTTATTCTTCATACGTGCGGTAGTTTGACATATTTTTTTTTAATTACGTTTTTGCGTTAATGATCGTTAATACTAGTGGAAATTATTGGTATAGGGGATGGGCCGTTATCAGATATCACCGGTGGCGCACCCCCCCGGTGACGAGTAATTAGCGAAGGTGCTTGACGCCACACTGTTGCCGATGGGCGCGGTTGATTTGTTATGGTTTCCGTCAGCTCAGTAGTGGAAATATTGCCTACAAGATAAAAACACGTCGTAAAGTTCACTGAATATATTACAAATACCGCTTATCGCCTATCAAATATGGGGTGTGACGCATAAATTCCCTTAATAAAGATGATGATTCGCTTCTAATGTTAGAAAATCGTTCTAAAATTACAAACGTCAAGTTCGTGATCTTTTGATCCTTCAATACACACACATCACATGTGTTTTGCCAATACCGACTTCTACTAATAGAATTTTAATGTTAAGCAAGCAAATTATTTTTTCTTAACAGTAGTAGTAGTCTTTTAACAATAAAGACGAATAATAAACAAAGCAGGCTCAATTAACTCTGCTTAGAAAATCAAGCTAGGTTATGTCTACTTCGAAACGAAACTAATACTAATGTCGACATTCACAATATTCAAGAATTGTTAATCATTCTTTTTGTAATCCAAATATGTCTTAATCATTAATGAAAAAGGATATGATTTTCAGATTGCATACAGGATGAGTTGTAGTAAATGTAGACTTACAGTGATTGAATGAAGCTTCCGAGAAGCCTATTGGATATGATAAAGGCAATAAATATATTCATGTTGTTACATGTAGGTGCCTAAGTAACATTACTTAATTTACAACCACGTTTCAAACATAGCATCAAGTTCATGTGTCTAAATTGAAAAGTGTACCAAATTCCTAAATAAATTTTCATGATTAACCATCTAAGAGAACAGGTAGGTGACATAAAGAAAATGTGTACTGGGGTGCTAACATTACTTAATGTCTGTCTGTCCCTGTCCGCTGCTGATGAGACCGTCTGCGAGGGTACTGAATGAAATAAGCGTTCCTGTGATATAATTTCCGGTTTTACGGAAACTGGTTTTATAAAATTTGAACTACGCAACATTGAAGAAGTATTATTTTATCTGATTTATGTATGCCATAGGAAAATATCAAGCATATTTAATTGAGTAGGTTTGACTCCATAAAACATGTGCTAATTCGTCCCAATAATATAACTCTTTCTTCTTCTGATGCTGTTCCTACAACCACACATAAGTATTAAACTGTCAACAAATACCTAAGTATATCTTTCTTTAGGACAAAACATCAAAGCAGATTTCTTATTACAGATCTGCAGAACGTTGCATGTATTGTATTAAGTAGGGTGAAATATATCACAAAATTAGGTATTGTAACGGAGTACTTCTAACAATTACGTGCAAAAATGCAGACGACCTCTTTTCAGATGTTTCTTTTTAAAATTAATCGGGTATTTTGTTTTTAATTTTCTTATGATTTATTGTAGTTTCAAAAAGTGAGTATATTATGTGTTTATTATTGATTTATAAGTGTAATACGTGTTGGATAATAAAGGCATATTATTATTATTTTTTTTAATAAAAATAAATGCTTTAAATCGAGAAGAAAGCTAATGTTTGACTCCTTTTATTTTCGATAATTAAAAAGAATGAGTAATAAATCAATAATAAACAACTATACATTGCCTTTAATGTACATGTCAAAAACTCAGATGCTATAATACACACATATATATGCAAGCATATTGCATTATATCTGTATGTTCTCCATATCCATTTCCAGAGTAACATTACTTATACTATCTTCCACTTTACATCAATTTTGCTAACATATTATTTATGGATTTGAAATTGATTATATTATCTGGTGATGCACAAACAGCGAGGGCGATATTACTTCTTGTATAAATTTGAATATGCTTTAGAAGGGAATATTGGTATGTACAACACACGGAAAACGACCAACGTTTTAAGGAAGGATATTTTGATGCGATCTTTTCTAATTCTTATGACTTTTGACTTGACATTTCAAAGGAAAATTAAAAAATATTATAAAAAAATTTTAAAGCAATATATTAGTTTTAAAAGTTAAAGCAAGTATTTATTTACAATATAGGAGCTAATCATGGTTTGAAAGCAATTTATAGAATACGTAAAATAAAGTGAAATGGAAAAAAGAAAAATCATGTAACAAGTAGGTGATTGTATTTACAATCTTCGCTTTCGCGTTTTTCAGACCATAATTACGATGCTGCTTAAACCGTAAGCAATCGTTATCCGATTAAATCTTTTAACATTTATAACTTCGGCGCGAGGAAAGAAGTTGTCAGATTGCATAGCTACAACGGCGAAACATGGGGGTGGTTCTGTTGTAGTCTGGGGCTGTTTTTCATTAGCCGGAATGGGAGATTTGATAAAAATAGATGGTATTATGGGAAAGGAGAATTACCGAGGAATTTTGGAAAATCACAGGCATGCGATTAATCGGTAATAATTTTGAATTTATGCATGACAATGATCCCAAACACACGTCGTTGTGAAAAATTACCTTGAGGCGGAGAAAAATCAAAATATTTTGAAGGCAATGACATGCCCGTCTCAGTCCGGACCTGAACCCGGTTGAATTATTATGGGATGAACACGATAGAAGAGTTAGAAAGGAATGTCCAACATCGGAGAAAAACTTTGGAATATTTTACAAAAAGAATGGAATAACATTACACCAGATGTAATAAGGAAATTAATAGAAAGAATGCCCCGAATAACAAAAGCTGTAATCGCCGCGATCGGTGGTTTCTTCGATGAAAGGAAAGTATAATTAATATAATATGTAAGTATTATTAGGAATAAGTTTAATGAATTGTAATTTTAATTTTTATTATATAAAGAATAAATGAATATTAATTTTTGTTCAATTTCCTTGATATCTTTTATTCTTTTTTCATGTTGTTGCTTGGTATAGTTGCTGCCCATACTTCCGTAAGCGGTAGTGTATGTGTAACAGAAGCCAATGCATATTAAAACTGAAAGTAATTACAATTTTATTAACATTTCTAAGTAATTATGTAAATACATATTTACTTCATCTGTTATTGTCTTTTTACTTATTTTACTGTTTTTTATATATATATATATATATATATATATATGTATATTCCGGTATGTGTGTGTGTGTGGCCAAACACAAACACAAGTATGTACTTGGCTTTCTATGGGGCAGCTCTAGTACAAGCTTTGTGTTCCGTGCGGATTTAACGGTGGTTCCAGGTGCGACACTATGATTAACTATCTACTCATGATGACAACTTAGATGTCGAAATACATATACAGGATACAGAAATTATTGTGGAAAGGGGTTAAATTAACCTTATTTAATTAAACAAATGAACTCACTAATTTAAAGTAAACAAAACCTACATAGCGCCACACAAGAACATAAACTGAAATTCTCTTTAGTGTTAGATACTGAATTATAACATTAATAATAATAATAATAATAATAATAATAATAATAATCTTTATTGTCCAACAGACAAGCCACTTAAAGGACAAATCAAACAATATGTACAGTGTGCAAGTATTAAATGAAACTAACTTAAATATACATATATAAAAATTAAAATATACAATATTAATAATAAATGAAAACTAAAAACTTAAGAATATATTTATAGGCAAAAAAAATAACTTATATTAAACCAAAGTTGTACTACACTCTTAAACCACCGAAAGTATTACCCATGAAAAGGATCTGGGAATAGCCTATTCTCCTTCCTGCACATATAGGTAAGTGGAGCTTTCAATAGAATATTAGTCCCGGCCCTCGGAAGAGCGAAGGAATCAAAAGACCGAATGGAATGAGAAGGAACCAATAGATAAACCTGAGACAGTACAGAAGGGGCATCCACACCATTATTGATCAAGTTAACAAGAAACTTCGCACTGGTAGCATCCCTACGACAAGACAAAGATTGGAAGCTGTGTCTAACCAATAACGCCTCATAATCAACTCCCCTCGGTGGGTATGTACCATCAAGCCGGTAAGATAAGTACTTTAAAAATCTTTTCTGGATTCTCTCCAGAAACAAACTTTGATAAATATAGCACGGATACCATACCACCGAGGCATACTCAAGCTTAGTCTGGACAAAAGCATAGTATAAAACCTTGAGAGCCGTAATGTTATTAAAATGTCTGCAGGAACGCACAAGGAAACCCAAAGCACGTGACGCCGAAGCACATATAGTAGTGATGTGATCTGTAAATTCCAATCTGGAGTCAAACAGGACCCCAAGATCCACAATTCTCGACTTCCTCAGAATGACAGTGTGATCAATGGTGTACTGACTAATAAGGGGATTATTGCTTTTAGTAAAAGTGACCACAGCACACTTATCAACATTAATAATAATATCATTCTGCACACACCAATCACTAATTGTATTAAGATTATGCTGCAGTATCCGGCAATCGTCATAGGATGTTATCCTAGAAAAAATTTTTAAATCGTCAGCATATGACAAGGAATTACATGTAAGTGATTTGAACAGATCGTTAATGAAAATATTAAACAATAAGGGTCCCAAAGTGGATCCCTGTGGAACTCCAGAAGAAGCAGTATATACATCTGACGAAAATCCATTATACGAAACATAGCAACTTCTGTTATGTAGATATGAAGAGATCAAATTTGGGATAATGGATAATGGATAATTTAGAAACTAATACTGAGTGGTTAATTGTGTCGAAAGCCTTAGCAAAATCAGTATAAACGACATCCACTTGCTGTCTATTGTCCATTGACTCGCTAATAAATTGTGTTATTTCCACTAAGTTGGAAACAGTGGATCTACCAGCAGTAAAACCATGCTGCTGCAGAGAAATAAAGGGTTTCAAACATTTAGTAAGTTTTCGGTGGAGAATATAAACAAAAATCTTAGCAAAATTAGACAGAATACTAATTGGTCGATAATTATAATATTAATCATTCACAATGGTCTTAAAATAATTCGCTTATAATAGATAAGAGGAATAGCTGGAGCCATTACTCGGAACTCCAAATTGAAATAAATAAAATTTAAAAGTTATCCTAATATTCGGACAGGAATTCTAAATTCAAAAATGGAGATTAAACTTTACGAAATGGGAAAATAAGTAAAGAATTTAAACTATTACTACTAACAAAGAATTAATCTTTAATTAATTTGAAACGAATACGCAACTTATGAACTTTAAAACAATGTTTACACACCACAATCTTGTGAATATAGTTTCCTTATTTTTCTTATGTATTCCATCAAAGTTAAAATTACATAAATGCAAGCACACACGAAAATATATTCCTCCCGCTATTTAATTAGATAATTGTTGTATTCTTGCGTGTCGATGAATTTATTTCTAGCCTTTATTTTTATTGCAGAAGCTCTAAAATAGATTAATTCGTAAAGCGGCGCATAAATAACTGCGAAAGTGTGCTTTCCGTCGGCTCGGGGCGTCCGGGATTCCAAAACTTGTATTTGCATAAGAATGACTGTTTACGCCAGGACTAGCTTCAGTTCTTTACTGCTCTTAGCATTATATTATAGATACTTCCTGATAACTCGGTCGCTCGATGCGACTACACGCTATCCATGTCAGCTCTTCCTGCCGTGTATCGGACTACAAAACATGTACCCTCAATTTGATAATGAAGTTGTGCATCGTTTATTGATACCATATATGTGCGTATGTATATAAAATGTATTTTAATTATTTTACGCACGATCTTTTTCCCAAGTAATTAATTTAGTGAAAATATTTCATTTGCTTAATAGTTTCAGTGTATAAATTACATCAAATGCATTTTTACTATACGACGCAATACATTTTCCTTTTTATTCTTGCTAATTGTTGTATTGAAGAGAAGAATGTAATTACGTTTTATTTTTATACCAGACGCCATTACATCAATCATATTAATCAATACTTGATATTTCTAATGAAGTGTGCTTTAAATTGCGCGTTTTTCTTAAGAATAAATAAAATATAGATGGCGCACTGAATTTGTCTAGGTATGTGAGCATTTAAAAAGTGTGGTATATGTATGACATTTATAAAAATGGCTTCGTACACGGTACATCAACGCGTTCAAATCGTTGAATTATTTTATGAAAATCAGCATACTGTGAAAAGAGTTTTTAGAAAATTACGTGAATTTTGTCGTTTACATAATCGTCCATCTGGAAGCACTATTGATCGAATTATTAAAAAATTTCAGACCGGTTCCGTGAAAGATCAAGAAAGTAACAAATACAATCGTAGTGGTCGTTCACAAGAAAATATTGGTTTGGTTCGTGAAAGTGTTGCTGAAGATCCTGAAATGTCCATTAGACGACGTTCACAGTGACTTGGACTTAGTGGAACAACAACATGGCGTATTTTACACAAGGTTTTAGCTCTGAAGGCATATAAAGTTCAAATAACACAGGAACTGAGGCCATTATATCATTTAAAACGTCGTTCGTTTGTCACTGTCATCAATGAAAAACCTACTGATTTTGCTCAAAAAATAGTGTTTTCCGATGGGGCACATTTTGAACTTGGTGGCTATGTTACTAAACAAAATTGCCGGATCTGGGGTGAGGAAAATCCACGAATTATTCACGAGAAACCTATGTATCCTAAACGAGTTACTGTTTGATGTGCATTATGGTCAGGTGGTGTAATTGGACCTTACTTGAAAATGCTGATGGTGAAGCTGTAACTGTCAATGGTGATCGATATCGTGGGATGACAAACGAACTTTTGTGACCTGAATTAATGAACATTGATCTAGAGGATATGTGGTCTTAAACAGGATGGCGCTACACGTCACCTTGCACACGAATCAATTGATTTATTGAGAGAAAAATTTCCTGGACGTGTAATCTCAAGAAACTGTGGTGTTAATTGGCCACCAAGATCATGTGATTTGACAGTGTCAGGCTATTTTCTTTGTGATTATGTGAAAAGTCAGGTTTATAAAAACAATCCACAATCAATTCCTGCTTTGAAAGATGAAATTATACATGGTGAGATTGGTGAGATAGAGCCTCAATTATATCAAACGTCTGTGGAGCTGCAAGAGGAGGCCATTTGGCAGATATTATTTTTCGCATATAAATGTAAAAGGTTTTTGAAAGTGAATACAAATTATGTGTTTTATTTATTCTTTAAAAAAACCACGAAATTTGAAACAGCCTTTATATGTAATATAACATATAAATTGAAAATATGTACTAAAATAACGTTATAACAACATACAATTTATAGTTTCACTATAACAAAATCCTAAGAAGACATTGAAATATATTGTGTGAAAACAAAGTTGCATTGAATGGAGTCTACCATTAATATGTAAAAACTTATAACAAAATATTCAATCGTAGATATAAATATGTACAACTTATAAATCGATAACGAAGAAATAGAAGCAAATAAATACAAACACTAAGAGTTAATTTTTGATTATTCGAAAACTGATAGCGTGGAAAGAGGCCACAGCATTGTGCAATAAAGACGGTATGATGTTGAAATAGAATATTGTAGAACTAACACGCGTCAAAGCACTCTAAGTATAGTCTATGCAATACTTCCAAGGGTAAAATTTTGTAATCTTCTGCGAAAACGAAGTACAGAAAGTTTACCTTGAGCAGATAAGCCACTAATGATTAAATTGAAAGTACATTTAAAAAAATAAAATCACCTTTTTATAGTGCCAAGAAGCCTTTATATATAAAAGATTTGATAGCTTTATAACACAGTAATGACATTACCTAAGAGACTGAACCGTTACTTTCACTATCATAACTGCGAATTCTAATTATTCTATAATAATGCAAAATTGGCTTTCAGAAAATATTAATCACTGAAGGTTGATGTATAACCCCTTTCCACATTAATTTCAGTATTCTGTGTACGTATTTCGACAACTAGTTCGTCACCATCACCTCCGGTGATTAAGTTAATCAACCACAGGCTCCATCAAAATTGCATTTCAGTAAACATGCCTTGAAATCTTAAACCCATCTTCTATTGAAATTTCATTTTATTTTACTAATGAAAAAATTACTTGCTAATTCCAACAAAATAATGAAATAAATTTACGAAACTTGCTTTCGCACCGAAAACTCTAGAAAAATACAAATTGGCATCGACCACCGTCGGGACTCTCCTAATTGATCGATTCACAGACTCTTGCTAAACATGGTAACTAATAGGCCTAATTGGTGTTTTCCTCTACTTCTTTAACGGCAGAACGCAGTCCCAGTTCGGCTAACCAATGTTAAAGAGCCCCCATACATCTTGCAGGTTGTATCTCTTGAGATATAGAGGTGGGAATGAGATGCTCCCGGATCCCCTCTCAGGGGCACTATGATTCTTCCGTCGAGCCTCCCTGACTATGTTTACGGACTTGTTCCTATTCTTGTTCTTTTAATGTTACATTACAATACAATAGAATCCGAAACATAAATTTACAAAACGATGTTTATTTTAACATTAAATTTTAACATTCCTTTTCTACTTCGTTCTTGTTTATGTGATAAGGTCGGTTCGATGTTATCTTCCGGAAAAGAAAAGGAAATAAAAAGCGATGTGTACAAGCATAAAATAGTTTAAATTCTTTTTATATGCAATAATACAGGACGGAGAAACCTTGAAAGAATAATACAGAGTTTTCTACTAGAAAAATTGTCATGCGGGATACGATTTCCTGGTTTTAGTAAAATAAATATTAAAACTCCGGAATTATTTAGGCATAGTTTATAACAAATTGATATTTTTTTATATATAATTTCCTCCAGTTCTTACCTTATTTATATTGAAATTTCCATTTATTTCAAAAGTATATAATTCAAGTTTGAATATGTTATATTTAAATAATATATTCAAAATATAATAATAATAATATTCGATCTTCTTACATTTCTCAACAGTTAAACGTGAATCATAGAGAGCCTTGACAGTACATTTAAAAAAATGTGTGTTATTCTTACGTCAGCAATTATACGGCGACTTAAAATTTTTAACGGTCAACGTACTCTTAAACTACAATAAAAGAAAAATCGTGAGAAACTTTTCTGGACAGCAGTCTGGTGGATTAGATTGATTATCTGGACCAACTTGCTTCATAAAATTTACTATTACTGCTACTAAAATCATTTTTTTCATAAACTGATTGTAGTGTCCTCAGAGAGAAAAAGTTGGAACAGCCATTGCTTCGCAATTTGTCCTTTAATTTATTAATAAAACTTTGTCGATAATAATACTAAGTTTAAGGGAATGGAATTAAATATTTCCAAAAATTCAATTCAACGCATTTAGACACAATTTTTGACGCTGACAAAAATTTGTGCAAGCTTCGTACCACACAAGATAACTGAATCCAACACTGTACAGACTTGATTAAGGACTTTAAAAAGGACGAGAACTTCAGATATTCTATTGTAACTGGTGATGAGACGTGGTGTTCTCAACGTGACCCAGACCAAGTGTCAAAGCTCTGAATAAAAGCATCCAAGCGAAGAAAGACCGAAAAAAGGTCGTTTGGAGAAGTCAAAAGTGAAGACAATGTTGATTTGTTTTTATGATTCGAAAGGCAAAGTGTGCAAAGAGTTCGTACTAACTAGTCAAACAGTCAATGTTCTAGGTATGTTATTTAGCAAACTAGCAATTCGTATTCGATTTTTGTTAAAGAAGAATCAAGTTGATCTTAATAAACTATGATATTATCCCAATGAAAGCCAAGATGTTCGCGTCGACGGTGGAACATAATTACAACGATTATTTTGGCAATCGATGGGGAAAACTTTCATAAACGAAGGTCCAAACCGTTAATAGTTATGTCGTCTTTCTGAATAAATTTAAAGAAGCAGTTGCTGAATAACGACTTGGAAAGACCTATAAGTATTTCTCATTGCAATCCAATCGTTTGCAGAAAGTTGTAACAACTGAGATATTGGGTTGCACTTTACCTACTTGATCTATCAGATCTAACCTCAGTTGACTTCCACTTATTATCCAAAAAGAAGTTTCGGTCCTCCGAGCTCTTCCATTATCAAATATCTTTTAAGGATTCTTTTTTTTCCAATTTTGGACAATATATAGTTTATCGATACTATGTATCTATAATATAACTTTGAATTTACTCCTTTTACGTTAGAATTTGCTTAAACTTTTTAGTTTGTCTCTAATTTTGCACGAATAGTAATAACAGCAGTATGTAGACATAATTCTTTCTTAAACTATGTTTTGTAATATATATCAATATTTCTAAAGCACAGAAATTTGAATGCTAATTTATTAAATTATTCAATAAAATATATATATTAACAATTTTAGAGTGAACTCGTTTAGAAACAGTGTTACCAAAATTTCATTTCCCTTAGATATGCAAGCTTAAAATACAGTTTTAGAACTTTTACTAACAATAATTTTAGCACAATTACTTTTGTTATTTCAGAAGAAATATGGTTGTACTTTTAAGTTCGGAAAACTCACTTAAAATTCGGACGAGAACTGATAAATTTAAATAACATTCAATAGTGATCCAAGTGAGCGACGGAGGTTTCTTGTGCGTGCCAGCACGAGCAATCTCACCCTGGGGTGTAATCGGCTTAAACACGGCGTACATCTTGATGGCCCAATCGCTGCTTTACTGCCAGAAATCGTTCAATTTTCAACCGAATTCATTTGTAACACATTTTATTTGAGTAGGCATTTACAGGAATTTTCTATGTTCTTTTATTTATATAATAAACTATTTGGGTACTTTGCGGTATATATTTGTCAAGTACACTTTATTAAACGCATAAAGGGTTTCGAAAATATGCATTACAAACGACTGTGTATTTCGAGTGTTTAATGGCATGTATGAATACCATGAAATTTATTATTTAATGAATGATATTGTCTACGACTCATTTAATTGATTCCATAGTTCCTTTTTTAAAATTATTATTTTAGCTAACGATTTTAGAATTTTATAACTTATGTATGCGGTAATATAAGTTTCTTAGTTCGCATAATACTGTTGCAGTATAGTACATATATGCATATTAACCCTACTCATATGTATGTGCAGTTTTAGGGTTAAGCCGCACATATGAGTAAAAATACCCAGCACAGAACTTTTAAAACTTATATATTAGTTAAGACAGAGTCTCTTCTACATTTGATTTATGTCTTACATTAACAACTTGCGATAAAACTAATTCATAGATGCGAATGTTAAAACTAGCAGCCGAATTTCTAATAGCAATTTAGATGAGTTGTGGTCGACTAAGGTAAAAAATTGCATATTTCGAATAAGGATGTCACAACTTTGTTCGTTCGTTAAAGATTTAATTCTAAAAAAATCGACTGGTGAGTTGATTAGTATATATGTTACCCAGACTATCTACTCGCTCTAGTCGCACCTTTTACATACCAATTGCAGAGACTAATATTGTTAGCAATTCACTATTGTACACAATGTGCCGTACTGTGAACTGTGCTGATCATTGCGATATTCACCGTGATACTCTACAGAAGGTAGCTGAGTGTGTGACATTTTACTTTTGTAATAATAATTTTTATGTGCACTTCACTGCATGTTTGATGGGTGTACATGAATTTTACTCATCTGTCATTATTGCCTGTTCATGCGGGAAAGATTTGCGGTTCCATGTGTGACATTTCAATATATGTATTTCCTACTAGAGTTTTAGACTTCTTCATTTTAGTGTAATGGAACAAACGAATAGAAGAATAAGTGTAGTACACTATACGAACAATATACTGCTGATGAACCGCTAGTAGGCTTTGACAGCTACAATATAAACATGGATTGGCTCACTGCTATGCTTCTTACAACTGAAAATTAACAGTTATAGCAACACCAAAGAAAAATAAGGGCAAAATACCTCAAAATTCTTGACCATAAAGGTTGAAGGTTCTCCATTACTTGTTTTTGATCAACACAAAACGTTAGTATCCTATAGTCCCAACCTTAGAAAAATTTATTACCGACAATACATCTCGATAAGTCGATAAAAAAAGATAGCGGAAAACTTATCATTATACATTTGTACAATGCCACTAACGAAGAAATTGTTATACTTAACCAATGTCACTCCTATGTAATAAATGCCAATGTTGCCCTCATAGAATGTGCTTTAATATATTGGATGTTAATTAGTATTACATTTAAATTGGCTAATGCAAAACAAAAGGAAAATACGATACACAAGGTGCGATTATTTCCAAAGTAACTAGAATTTGCTTTAGTTGAAGCGCACTTAAAAACTAAAATATAGATTTCTACTCAGAAAATATAAGACATATTTGGAGTTGGGGAAACGCAACGAGATAATAAAGAATTTACTGGTCTTTTAGAGAAAAGCTAATAATAATGATAGTTGTCCAATAGATAGCCTTTTGCAGGACCTTAAAGTAAGGTCCTTCAAACAATTTACTGCAATAGAAAAAAATAAGTAAATAAAGTAAACGGTTCAGAATAAAGTAAAACCAAAATAATCAAGTAATAGTAAACAAAGATATATGCACACTAATAACAATTTCGTAACTCCAAGAGTTGTAACAAATTTGAAGAGATCTCTCTCAGACATGGATTTATGAGCTTCTAACATAATTCATGTTATTAATTGTGTTGTGCTCAATAAATTGTCTTTTAATTGTGTTATAACAATATATAATATTTTTGCAAAACCGCAATGTGTTTAATTCTTCAAAAACGATTTCTTGTTATATAATTTCAACAATATATAATCTTTATGACACAGCATGCTTTTGGCTGTGAGTCACTGAACATAAAAATCACTAATTACATAGCAAAACAATTTATCCGTTATTTATGGAGTTCACTGTTTAAACAGAAACAGCAAATACCATGACATTACATTACTTATTTAACAAAATCAAGGTTTCTGCATCTAATTGTTTAAGGAGTTTCAAAATTGGAAAAAAAAGTTCTAAAACAAACTATGAAGAAAAATTATTTTTGAAAGCGCACCAAATGACAAACAACCAGATAAAATAAGAAGTAAAGATATTAACGTACGGATGCTGATACTTTTATATTTAAAACCATTGAATGTATGGTAAAATTGTAATTGAGTCAGAAATATTAACAGATAACGACCCTAAACAAGTTTTCAAATGAATAATAATATGTAATAATAATAAATTTTATTTCCAAAACAATGTGCATACAGGACATATCATTACACCTAAGAAAATAGCAATTAATACATACTACGCACACTCATGCTAGAAACACGTCTCATCAAGAAAAAAGATACTATAAATTTGGACATATAAAGTCATTTAAACAATAACAATTTATCGTAAGCAGGTACCGCTTAAGGTTGCTTTTATAAATAGAGAAGTTTGTAATATTTCTAATGCAAAGTGGTAATTTATTGTATAATTTACATCCCATAAAATATGTTCCTTTTTGGAATATAGATTTTGAGTGGGAGGCTGGTAATAAATAATTACGAGTTCGTGTATCGTATTTATGATTTACATTGCCACTCGAAAAAGCGTTTCTGTTCCTATAAACGAAACATAGGAGATCTAATATATAAATATCATAAATAGTTAATATCGAATTACTTCGAAAATGTTCTCTGCAAGAATCTCTATAGCCCAACCCAAAGATAATTCTTAGGGCCCGTTTTTGCATAAGAAACACCCTGCCCACCTCCGGCGACAAACCCCAGTGTATCACACCATATCTCATGCAAGAAACAAAATTAGCATGATAGAAAATAAGCAGGGTACTCAAATTACATGATCTGCGGAGCTGCTTAAGGGTAAAACACACCTTAGCCAGAGTTCTGCATACTTCATCTATATGTGCAGACCATTTCAGATTTTCGTTAATTAGCAAACCAAGGATTCTTGCAAAAGAATCACATTCGAAGAGCTCATTGTTAATTTGTAAATGGGAAATATGCTTAATCCTACTGTGAAAGTATACAAACTTTCTTTTTTGCCTATTTAAAATTAATTTGTTGGACACCAACCAATCGTTAATTTTATTAAATGTTTCATTGGTCACATCACAAATATCACCAACATTTGAAGAACTGACAACCACACTAATATCGTCCGCATAAAGAACGACTCGTTCTGCATTTCGGAATAACAGCGTCCCAATAAATAAAAGAAACAAAAGACTAGACTCAGTCTAAAGTCTTATGTAGTCCTGATAATTTAGATTTTTATAACCCATACGTTATGCAAAAGTGGTTAAAAAGTTAAGAATTTGTCATACTTTGAAACAGTTTTAAAACTTTTGGAGTATAATTTTCAATTTCAAAAATCGAATTCTATGCATTCCCATATAATTTCACTTTATTTTACTTTCTTATTTGGACTAGTATTTATATTGATTTGTCACGCGTTCGCTGTGCTTACTTATTTCAATATTCAGAGTAAATGTTATAAAGCGAGCAAGACAAATACAGTCGATTTGCATGTAGAAATTCATGAGTACTGTTGAATTTTTAATAACATAGAAAGACACGTCACCCCGAATAGTAACATGCATCCGTATCAGTATGTTATCGATATTGCAGGGGCCAAATTACAGATCGCATAAATACGCTATGTGACGACTGTCATGGTGTATTCGAAAAAATTGCCCGATCCTCACTCTGTTCAACCATGAAAAATACATGACACCAGATCTACTGGGGACTGTAATTCTTTTTATTGGTTTACTTGCCCAGTCCCGAACACATGTTTTATTGTTTTAAAAAAGCCGTTAATCAAACCGGTCGTTTACGAAATCGTATTTTTAGTATTGGCCCCCAAAATGTGTGCTACTAAAATATGTAATCGTAAATATTTACGACTAATGTTTGTGCATTCAATATACAGGGATTATTTTATTATTTTTTCAGAATCAATATATTGCTTGCATTTTATGTTATATGTATATGAAGTATTGGTTCACCAAAATACAATATATAGTAAGACTAACTAGATTTATTTTAAACATTTAAACAATTGTTAATAAGTACATATAATACGAAATCATTTTATCGTATACACATATATACTATGCGTGTGCATATCTATGTACATATCGTATGTACATACATGTTAATAAATCAGAAAATTGTTTTATGCGTGGATAGATTTCTTTTATTGCCCTTTTATTATCTAACCTAACCTTAATTTAAAAGACAGACAATTAATACATTCGCTCGACTTTATATTAACACGAAAAGTTCCAATGAACCGTACGTAAATTTTAAATAATAATTCATAATGTGCTAAAGTTTTCCTAAATCAACAATCTAAGAATCTGAGTAAAGGATTTTTCTAGTAAATTTACTTTAAAAAAAATTTCAGAAAAGTTTCAGAATCTTGAAAAAATGTCTTAACTTCATAACGAATTATCTTAGATTGAAGTAGTGGGGGCTTAGACCAAAGATTACACTAGAGAACTAAAGGGACAAGGGGTGGAAATAAAAAAACCAAATTATTTTTCTTTTTCAATATATTCACCTGCAAGACGGATACATTTTTCACATCTTTCAATTAATTTATTTATACCCTCATAAAAAAATGATTTCTCTTTATCTGCAAAATACGCCGAAACTGCCTCCTTGACTTCATCATCGGCAGTAAATTTTTTACCCCGCAGCTCTTTTTTCATTTTCGGAAACAGGTAATAATCACTCGGGGCCAGGTCTAGGCTGTAGGGTGGGTGATTCACAATTTCGAAGCCCAGCTTATGCAGGGCAGCTAACGCAACGCGGCTCTTGTGGACGGGCGCGTTGTCGTGCAAAAGTAGAACACCTTTTGTCAATTTTCCCCGTCTTTTCTCTTTAATGGCTTCTTTTAGTCGCTCTAATATTGAAGCGTAATATTCTCCGGTTATAGAAACACCTTTATCTTTATAATCAATCAACAATATTCCTTCCGAGTCCCAAAATACCGTTGCCATGAGTTTCCCAGCTGATTGTGACACTTTAAATTTCTTGGGAGGTGCTGTGCCCTTTTTATGCCACTGCATGGAGTCTTGTTTGGACTCAGGTTCATAATGATGAACCCAAGTTTCGTCTCCAGTAACAATTCCACTCAATACACCATCCTTGTCTTCATTACAGAGGTCCAAAAATGCACGCGAACACTCTACGCGCTGTTGTTTTTGCGGCGGCGTGAGCATTCTCGGCACCCATCTTGCGCTGACCTTAGACATGCCGAGATGATCGTGTAGGATTTTAAAAATTGTTGTATCGGATACTCCAACCATTTCTGCGAGTTGTTTCTTCTTTAGTCGAGCATCTTCGAGTACAATTTGTTCAACTTTTTGGATAAGTGCTGGCGTGGTCACCTCAATGCTCCTGCCCGGCCTCGGGTCGTTTTCAAGGGATTCCCTTCCTTGTTTAAATAAACTATGCCACTTGTACACCATGGTTTTTCCTGGACAAGAGTCGCCGTAAACCAATGACATCTCATTCATTATGGTCGCGGCTGATTTTCCTTGCCTGGTAAGGAACTTTATAACGGCACGATATTCGATTTTTTCCATATTTCACTTTTCACTCCTGATTATGTTACTTGGTTGACGATAGCTCAAAGACTAACTGTCTAATAACAATGAAACTTCGTATTTATACTAATCATGAGTCGCTGTACAGGCCACGCCCCCAATGCGCCTACTCACCCCTCTACAATCCGCTCATTTCGCGAATATAAAAACGCTCCCTCGTACATCCAATAACCGAGTGGATTAATGGAAGAATACAGTAAGTGATAGCCGCAGTGATAGAATGAACTAAATATTTCAAAAAGCAAAATGTATGTTTGTTGAAGAAAAACCTGCAAAAGAACCATACAGGCCTCATAACCATAACACAAATGTATGTCTGAAAATAGAACATAGATATAAATATTAAAAGTGAGTTTAGAGGCACGCCAAAAATGTGAAGTTCAAATCCCATGATTAACCCCTATACACGTAATATATTTTTATAGAGCAAATAATAGTATATACGAGGATGGTTCAAATATGAATGAAGCCTTCTGTTGTGCGATAGTAGCCCTTAGCACAGCACGTGGCAATGATATGCCATAGCAGTGATATGCCAGATCAGTAGCTGCCTATAGGAGTAAAATAGAAGTGCTTAATATTATAGTACAACTACTTGTAATTTTTTGTCTGAAGAAAATGTTAAAAGAAACTTAAATTTTGTGTCGACTGCCTAAGCAGTTTAGCAATGAAATGTTATTAAGGCTAAGTTGGTTGCAACGAATTCAAAATCCAATCAAATCTAATCGTCCAGGAACTAGATGAATGCGGGAGAACTTTCAGGAAATATGTGATCACATCCTTTATCCAGTAGCATTAGTACTTATACCGTGGAGATAAGTATGTATGCAGACTTCGAAATGGAAAAGAATGAGTGCTAGATGGATATCATGTCTGTTGTCTGCAAATTTAAGACCAAAACGCTGTAAAACTTCTCTTAGAGACTTTTAAATGTATAGCAAATGGAGTATGATGGTTTTCCGAACCTATTCTGACGTCTTATCTACATTACTACATCCCTACGTTAAAGCATTTAAGTATGGAGTGGCGTTTGAGAGACTAAGATTGGCCAGTGAAAGCCAATCTTTGTTGCCCGCTAGAAAACTTCAAGCGACCGTTCTGCGAGATAGCAAGAACATAGTGCTTATTAATTTTTTGTCATAAACAACGCACGCTCAATACCAGATATCATTGCAAACTCTTAAAACTGAAGGTGGCGTGTCGATTGAAATATGAAAATCTACTCCATAGTGTATTGCTGCTTCAAGACAATGGCAGGCTGCATATCACCACACTAAGATTTAACAATCATGAGTACTTGAAGTGGCAATAAACGATATTCTACTGCGACCTTTGCAAAGCTATTGTAGTTAACATTTCTTTCTGGAGTCTTTTGACTTCTTTAGACATTTGGTAAAATTTATTTTCATTGTGGCTCCTTTAGCCTTTATGTGATTTTGATCCTGTTTCACCAGCACATAGACTTTTGCTTTAGAAATTCCTCATCACTTAGCCGATCGAGTATCCGTGTAGGAAATTAGATTTATTTCATCTATGACGTTGATTCTGATAGTGTTATACTTCTTTAGCTGTGTAGCTAACGATGATTCATCGCTATCTTCTTAACTTGTTTTTCCCATGGAAGGTTCTAGCATTACATCTTTAAGATATTTAACATGTCGTTTCCTACTTCCTTTGTTTTAAAAACGCTAAATACAAGAAAGTTGCGCCTGGTGCCAACAGAAAAATATTATCTACGGCACATCCCTTGTTACTTTACTAGCCATCTGTACATATTAATTATTGTTTACATTTAACAAACTACTTTATACATATTGTTTGCCTTGTATTTACAAATGAGTGTAGGTTGTTAACTAACAAGTATTTCGGTCTAAAAATTTTACGCTTATTTTTAGCCGGCTGATAGCTCAGTGCTGACTTTGCTTCTTTTACAAGTTTTAGAATTGGTGTAGTAACTAGCTAAATTATTTCTCAACAAGTTTATCTAACTTCCTATATATGTACGTATATAAGCAGTCGTATGGAAATATTAATTTTTGACGTTTAACGAAATAAGTAAGCACCTTTTGTCGTTTATAAATTGTAACCTGAAATATTTCCATATTGTTAATTCAAATTTTTTTCTGTCCTTATAATTTGTTAGTAATTCTAATGGTCTGGAACATTTAACTTATATTCGTTCATTTTATTGTTAATTTTGTTCACAGGCTATATAATTTCATTATTTTTTTAATTCTAAAATTTTAAAATCACAAGGCTAAAAATTGAATTACAGTTGTTACATCTAGAAGTGAAAAGCAATAAATAAAGATTTCTTTTCTAATAGAAAACCGTGTCTACGTGTATTTGTTATATAGGAACATATAAGGTAAAATCCCAAGACACCCTTAACTAATAATAATTCATTTCATGTTTTCACGTGCTTTTGTCCGTCCGGGCTGTAGACGGTAAAGCCTCCCCCTCTAAACTTTCTTACATATCTTGGTAGGTCAGGTCCACCACCGATGATTTATGGAAAATATTACAGACAAGCGGGAGCTGGCGCGGGCACGAACCGTAAGAAAAATAACGAATTTTTTCGCCCCCCTTGGGTACTACTGACCAATGTGGTAGCAGGAATTCCATTAGGAATTACACAACTTTGACCGCTTCTGGAAAAGCGAATTTTATTTGGAGTTTCCTGTCTCCGTGGCGGACGTCGCCTGCTTTTGAAAAATGGTAACGTTTGAACCCCTTTCCCCTCCTCTGAACGGAACATGACTTTGGAAAAGGAAATATTTATAACGACTGTCACTCTTCTAGTCAGAATGTTGCTTTTATATTCTACTAAGTTACGAACTTTGCCGCATGGGACAATTTTTCTGATCAAACTGTAAATATTATACAGGAATACCTAATATCTATTCTAAATTGTTACATGAATACCGAATTTGTGCATTTTAAATATACGATTTTCTTCGAATTTAGTATTTATAGCCAATATTTAAAAATGCGTTGTACCAACGGCTTTAAGAAATCAGAGACTTTTTTAGCGTATCGTTGCACTCGCTTTTTCGTGTCTTGGTGTAAATATTGGTTGAATGTGAAGTTTCTGTTTTACAATGTGTTGTGTATATTTAGAAAGAAGCTAATTGCATACATTAATTACGCCGTGAAAGAAAGGAGCACTGTAATGTATATGCGTTATACTTGGGGATATGTAGGCAGTAATTTCTGTGAACCTCCTGCATTTCATTTGAAGTTTCCTTTTTAATACTTTATTGTGTTCAATAAATTCTAAATATTTTAAACTAGCAGATTTTGTAATAGGACGTTTGTGCACATTATAGAACTACATAAAAGTTATAGTAAATATCGAGCACGTGAGTTAGAAGCCAGGATTGATATGTGAAGGCCTAGCATATTCGCCAATCCAATTCCAAAGTTTATTAGAAATATAATATTTAACATTGCAAGTGTAATAGCAACGTATTTTATAACAAAAGTTTATAGAAAATATTTATAAAAGTTTATTATAAAAGGTGATTCAAACACTGGGTATGTGGGCATTTAAAAAGTGTGATGTATAACATTTATGAAAATGGATTCGTACACGGTACAACAACGCTTTCAAATTGTTAAATTATTTTATGAAAATCAGCGTTCTGTGAAAAAAGTTTTTAGAAAATTACGTGAATTTTATGATTTACATAATCGTCCATCTGAAAGCACTATTGGTCGAATTATTAAAAACTTTCAAGAGACCGGTTCCGTGGAAGATTAAAAAAGTGAAAAATACAGTCGTAGTGGTCGTTCACAAGAAAATATTGGTTTGGTTCGTGAAAGTGTTGCTGAAGATCCTCAAATCTCCATTAGACGACGTTCACAATAACTTGGACTTAGTGGATGAAGAACACGGCGTATTTTACACGTGGATTTAGCTCTGAAGGCACATAAGGCTCAAATCACACAGGAACTGAAGCCATTAGATCATTTAAAACGTCGTTCATTTGTCAATTTCATCAATGAACAACCAGCTGATTTTTCTCAAAAATACTGTTTTCCGATGAGGCACATTTTGAACTTGGTGGCTATATTAATAAACAAAATTGCCGTATCTGGGGTGAGGAAAATACTTGAATTATTCATGAGAAACCTATGTATCCCAAACGTGTTACTGTTTCGTGTGCATTATGGTCAGGTGTTGTAAATGGACCTTACTTCTTAGAAAATGCTGCTGATGAAGCTGTAACTGTCAATAGTGACCGATATAGTCGGATGATAACTGAATTTTTGTGTCCTGAATTAATGAATATTGATCTTTGCACACGAATCAATTGATTTATTGAGAGAAAAATTTCCTGGACGTGTAATCTCAAGAAACGGTGATGTTAATTGGCCACCAAGATCATGTGACCGTGACACCGTTAGGCTATTTTCTTTGGGGTTATGTGAGAAGTCAGGTTTATAAAAACAATACACAATCAATCCTTGCTTTGAAAGATAAAATTGTCCGTGTCGTTGGTGAAATAGAGCCTCAATTATGTCAAAATGTCACTGAAAATTTTAACAAAAGAAGAGACCATTTGGCAGATTTTATTTTTCGCATATAAATGATACATCAATTACCAATAAAAAGTTTTTGAAAGCGAATGCAAATTATGTGTTTTTTTTATTCTTTAAAAAAACCGCGAAATTTGAAACAGCCCATTACATTAAAACAAGGAAGGAAGAATACCAGTTCTCCCGTACAATTGTTACAATATAAAACAACCCTTCTAGCCGTCGCGTCACGACTACAAACCCTGCTGATTCAATACATTTTGTTAAAAGGAAACGCTCTGTCAAATTCAACTCCTAGATCAGTAATGGTACCTTTAATAGATAATTAGTGGTTATTTATTTTGTATTGCATAGGTACAGGAGAAAAAAGGGCGACCTTAAGTAACAAAGCAACATTTAGACAAACTAACATTTAATTTGAAAGTAGTACATCAATCAAACGAGACACTCAAGTTTTGTTGTATGTCTGCCGCATCACTGGCACTATTGTCTTCGGAATATAGCTTTATAGCAACGGCATAAGTCATTACAGAGCAAGTTAGAGAATAAAGTATATTATTTTGTTAGGATAAATAGAAGCGGACCCAAGTTAGAGTCCTAAGGAATTCCAGAAGTAGAAATGAAACCCTTCGAAATACAATAAAATCATTGTAAAGCACACCATATCTCCTGTTACCCAAACAAGATTCGATTACAATTAAAAAAAGGGGACGAAAACCAAAAGAAGAGAGTTTACACAGTAAGATATCGTGGTTCAAAATATTGAATGCGCGGGGAAAAATCCGTAAATTGTCAAGTCTACTGACAATTAACTTTGAACTGAGATTCCGCAATATTTTCTAAATTCGTTAGATTCTAGAAAATTTGTTTCGTAAAAATAACGTTTCATTAAATAGATCGTACAACTGCCTTTATTAAATAAATTTATAGAAATCAGATTCAATAGATTTATTGAGAAATATATCTAGCTATGGAATGAATATTGCAATTGTCATTTACTTTTCTAGTTGAGTAATATGTCAATAGATTTTGATGATATGCTTTTAATTTAAAATTAATGAAATTCTATTCTTTTGGTTTATGCGTCGATTTTATAAAAGTATATTTGGGTCCATAGCATAAGCTCAATATTAAACAGGAATGGTTTTATACAATACATATATTAATTCATAAAATAAGAATGCGTATGTGTTCCTTAAATGTATAGTATATTTCGGCATGTCTTTTAACTTTTCCTTAACAAGGAATGACTGAAAATATTTCTAACCTCTGTCACTTTAGTATATAGAAGGTAATTTTTGTATTCCTGTACTTTGCTGTCTGTGCCACACGGGACAATGTTCTGATCGCACATTGTGAATTTCTTATCGGAATCACCAATCCCTGCTCAACAATGGAGCTGTGGTGTTACGGTTTCTAATTCACTTTCCGCCATCGCCAAAGACCTCGCCTCTGTAGATGCACGTTTCTCTCATCCTTTCAACCGATAAGAAATCCACTCATGCAACATACATTTTGTATGACAACACCTTGTTCTTATTACTCCTGTTCGGGCCCGTTTCCTGCACTTCAATTTTCTCTCGCCCGTATTCTGCGCCTAACCGCTGAATTATCCTGCAATTCAAAACGATTCTGGCGCTTGTCTTACACCCTCTGAATTTATTTAGAATGCTTTTCTCTGTTTTTGTTTTATTTATGAGGCAAATATCTAAGAACAGGAAAGTGTGATATTTTCGCTTGAGTAAATTAAGTTACCTTTGTATTAAGGTAGCTAAAAAGATTTTATCCTCTTTTATTGGTAACATATTCCATATTTTGGTTTGATAGAGTAATAAAAGCTAAATGGAAACTTTTCAACAATATGACTGGAAAAATAATGTATTTTAAACATAAATTGACCTAATTATTAGCATGTTATTCAAAGTAAAACAAATAAAAAATTCAGAAATGAAAACAGTAATAGTTGATTTCATTTCTTTTTAGAACACGATTTCAACTCAAATAATTTTTGCAGATGAATTTAAAATTTTTTTTCGAATACAATTATACGCTGCTGAAAAATAGTAGAGAAAGTATAGCATTTATCCAATACAGTAAAACCTGTCAATAACGGCCACCCAAAAAGCAAAATATATTGGCCGTTATATAAAGGTATCGTAATTGACAGGTTTTTCATTCTCACAAGTAAAATACATAATTAATTTTAGGATTTGCTTTCCTTATTTTATTA
>JAVIWB010002448.1:0-31373 GCA_031893035.1 Dermolepida albohirtum | reverse complement strand
AATTCCTTCCGACCAGCCAAACTGTGAACAAAGAATACTATTTGAGTGTTATGCGTCGTTTGCGCAATGCTA
Organism: Dermolepida albohirtum; assembly: GCA_031893035.1. Lineage (NCBI taxonomy): Eukaryota > Metazoa > Arthropoda > Insecta > Coleoptera > Scarabaeidae > Dermolepida > Dermolepida albohirtum. The sequence goes on along the minus strand of JAVIWB010002448.1, from coordinate 31,301 downwards.
TTCGTAAAAAGAGGCCAGAATTATGGGCCGACAACTCTTGGTTTTTGCACCACGATAATGCACCGTCGCATACTGCATTCATTCTTCGTGAGTTTTTCGCCAAATTTTCAACCGTTTTCGCGCCGCTGCCAACGTATTCGCCTGGTTTAGCTCCGTGTGACTTCTGGCTATTCAGCAAACTCAAACGACTGCTCCGGGGAAACCGTTTTGAGTCAATTGAAGACAATAAACGTGAATTGCTACGCGCATTGAAAGCTATTCCTGAAATTGACTTTAACAACTGTTTCGAGACTTGGAAGAAACATTGGCACAAGTGCATTGGGGCCAGGGAGGATTACTTTGAGAGGGACGAAATAGATTTGGAAGAATAAATTAAGAATTTAAAAATTATGAACGAAGTCTTACTATTTTTTGCCCATAGTAGTATATATATATATATATATATATATATATATATATACATGGTACCATTGTTTGCTTCGGCAGCCCTGTTTTTCCTATTATATAAGAAACAAACTCATATAAGGTTTATATCAAATAAATATAACGTCTGCACGAGAAATAAACACAAGTTTTATTTGTTTTTCTTTTTTCAGTTCGTTTGTGGTTTTGTCACATACTTATTTCCCGGATTGCCACCGAGATTTCGTGCTTTCTTCATGCCAATACATACCAATTCCGGTATAGCTATCTTTATACTAAGTGTAGCAACTGTTATAACTGGTTTAATGACGAAAGCCTTGTCCGCCATTTCGTGAGTATTTTTAGTATTTCCATTATTAAAAGCATACTATATTTAGTAGATTACAGGGGGAATCGGAAAACGATTTTTATCTCTTATACAGTGAGTTCATTAATGATTGAGATGGAACCGTATGCAACCAAACATACACTATTGGTCGCCTTACATTCAAAATTCCCTAGACCCTAGAAATCTATAGTTTTAAAAAAATTATCCAACACACTTAATATGAAATTAAATCCAACTTACCGCTGTGAAAATTACTGATAATTGATAACACGTAATTACAAATAAAATAAGGCAAAATGTCAAACAATTTAGTAGGGTTATAAAGAGAGATCTGTCACGATCTAGTTACAAGGATATTTCATACCAACTGTAATCTTTGTTGTTGTATAGTTGGTTGCATAATCCGTCTCAATCTTTATTGAACACATTGTATATTGCTTTGAATTACAAGTAATTGACAATGGTATCCAGCTGTGTTACAGTAAATACAATATTCAAATCCTCATCAGGGGAATTGTTTATAGAAATTGAGTATTTGGATTCAGTAGAAGAAAACAAAAACGATCTAAGATATATTGGGTTGGCAACTAAGTACTTTCGGTTTTGTAGTATAAAATAAAACACTTTTTTTTAAACAAAGAATAGTTTTTAATCAATTATATATTTTCCATTTTGCTCAATGACCTTTTGCCATCTTTCTTTCAGCTGCATGATTCCACGCTCATAAAATTTCTGGTCCTTATCAGCAAAAAAGTGAACCAGGTGCGAGTGAAAGTCATCGTCATTTGTGAAAGTTTTACCATTCAAAGAATTCTGCAAACTTCGAAATAAATGGTAATCAGATGGTGCTAGATCAGGGCTGTATAGGGGATCACTTCCCAGCCAAGCTCCAATAGTTTCCCACGAGTTGCCAAAGACGTGTGAGGCCTTGCATTATCTTGGTGGAAAACTACACCTTTCCGATTTGACAATTCTGCCCGTTTTTCTTTGATTGCTTCATCCAGTTTTATGAATTGTTGACAGTAAACATCAAAATTGATCGTTTGGTTCCTTGGAAGCAACTCCAAAAACACAACACCTTTGTAATCCCACCAAACTAACTGCATGATCTTTTTTGGATGCAATTCAGCTTTCAATGTGGTTTGAGCTGGTTTATCGTGTTTGCTCCATGATCGTTTTCGAACTATGTTACTGTACAGGACCCATTTTTCATCACCAGTGACGATTCTTTTTAAGAAAGGGTCGGTTTCATTTCGTCTAAGGTGTATATCGCAAAAGTTGATTCTTTGTGTTAAATGAATTTCTTTCAATTCGTGAGGTACCCAAATATCAAGCCTCTTAACTAGCCCAAGACATTTTAGAATGTTTTTCAACTATTGTGTGCGATACATGTAGCCTCTCCGCAACCCCTCGAACAGTTATATGACGATCCTCTTCAATTATGACTTCGATTTGGTCATCATCAACTTCAGTAGGCCGACCAGAACGTTGCTCATCTTTGAGAGAAAAATCTCCAGAACGGAATTTTTTATACCAATTCTGACACGTGCGCTCTGTTAAGCAATTAGCACCATAAACTTCACATATCTTTTTGTGAGCCGCAGCAGCTTTCTTTCCTTTACGGAAATAAAATAGTAAAATATGTCGAAAATGTTCGTTTCTGCACTCCATTTAAAATTAACCCACAACTAATAGCTTTAATAAAAATCACGCTCTACTTGCTTCTGAAGTTACATCAATGTGACTAGATCACACGACAAACGGTAAAGTACAGCACTAACATACATTATACAAAAAATAAAGCAACGCTCTCTATCAGTAAATACCGAAAGTACTTAGTTGCCGACCCAATAGTTCTCATCGCGTCGTTTTTACAAATGCAATGACTTCGATGTTCCACTTTGCGGGTCGTATTTTTTATCGTCTTATTTACGCCAAAAGAAACTCTATGTAATAAAATCCTATTCTATTCAACGACTTTCTATCTTTCAGTGTAAGACTATTGAGTTGAGATCCTTGTTTTCCATGCTTTCCTATTTTAGAATATATTTCTTATACACTCCGCGCAACATGAATAGGACCAACTGCATATATGACATTTGTAGTTGGTATAAACATGGTAGCGCGCTGGAATTGTTATTTTCGAAAATAAGAGGGTTGATAAAAAGATGTATGTAGGTACCAAATATAATTTTTGTAAAAGTCAGTGCAAATGTACGTTACTAATGACAATAAGTAGAGTAATTAAACGCCACTTGAATACGACCAATCTACAAAATAAAAGATTCGTTTGCAATAACAATATACTTTATTGTTCAATAATGAGTACTTTTGCCATTATTTCTTATAACCTCAAATAGTCGGGATGGAATGGAATTATACAGGGTTCTCAAGTAGTCAACGGGAAGTTCCGCCCAACTTCGTTTCAGCGCCTGCTCTAGTTCGTCAGCGCAACTGAATTGGGTAGCATTGGAGTACAATTTACGCGACAACCATCCCCAAACATTTTCTATGATGTTCAGGTCGGGGGAGAGCGATGGCCAATCGAGAACCTCCATGCCTTGTTCTTGAAACGAGCGTGGAACAATGCGCGCGGTGTGAATACTGGCATTATCCTGTTGGAAAATAAATGGCCCATCTGCCATAACGTTGGAAAATTTGTCTTTCACCTGTTGTAGCAGCTTGACGTAATTTTACGAATTCTGTCTGCCCTTCACTATTACTAAATCAACAGGTCCGTTATAGGAAACAGCTCCCCATACCATGACTGAACCAACATCGGCTCGCCTTCGTGACTGAATCACTTCATCTTTACGTAAATCGTGGAAATAATAAGAAAACCCATCCGGGCCATCTAAATTAAACTTCTTCTCGTCACTGAAAATAACAGTTTGCCATTCTCTTCTCCACCCCATTTTTGCTTGAGCAAACTGAAGACGTGCAGTGCGCTGAAATTCCCTTAAAGGAGGCGGTCGTTTAATTTTCAAACGTTTTAAATGCGGACAGGTCTTCAGTAACTTCTGTACAGTTCTTACCGATGCATTCGTTTCAACGTTATTCGCGATTTGTCTTGCCGTTAATGCCGAATTCGATGCTTTGCGTAATATGGCTCGACGTTCTCTCTTAGTTGTAACGGATGTTGTTCGCCCTTTAAAACGTTTTCCATAATTCTCGGGATCCCTAATAAAATTGTTCACAAACTGGTGTGATCGACTTATTTTCTTTGCAGTAGCCCTTGAGGAATACCCTTCTTGATGGAACGCTTTAATTTTTCCAATTTCTTCCATACTTAAGCACTTCTGTCGTCCCATCGTTGCACAATACCCTTAATTACAGATGTTTGTTTATCCGGATACACGTTGTAACTCGACACTCATCCGGTAGCTTACTATTAAATACTGGTCGTATCCAACCGGCGCGGTGCATTTTATATGTATGTGGTACTTACGTCACCCAATGCATAACGTTAGGCACTATTGCGCAATAATGCGTATTATTTGCCATATCATACCATTACAAACTTGCATTGTATTTTTAGTAAATGAATTGTTTTTCAAACCACCGAAAGCTTGCAACAAGTTGGATGGTCCTATTCATGTTGCGCGGAGTGTATCTGTGCATACAATGAACATATTTTCTATCTCTTGCAGCTTGCTTTACCTCATCCTTCCACGTTTTTCTGGGACTTTTTCGCCCGTTCTTTTCATGAGGTCTTGAGGTTTTGCATACTTTCCTTGTTATTCTTTTGTCTGACATCTTATATATGTGCCCTAACCACGTCGACTGTATTTCTTGTGTTCCTTTGTCGGTGTTTGTTATATTTAAATTTTCTTTGTGTGTTGCGTTTGTTATGTTATCACTTCACGTCTTTCCTTCGATAATTTTTAAGAAATCTTGTGTCTATGGCATTTATACTACTTCTATCTTTCTTTGTCGTTACTCAGGTTACACATCCATATATTATGGTAGAGCCAGAGACATCGCTTTCTTTATAACCTCTCCTTTTATAACTTTTAGTATTTCATTCTTCCCCAAGAAATAACTCTTCAACGCATTGTAAATTTTCTTCTCTTTTCTTATTCCTTCATTAATTTCCATTTCTAATCTTCCATCTCCTTTTATAAAGGGGCCTAAGCACTTCAACCTCTTAACCTGTTCTAGTGTCTGTCCATCTATGGTAATATTTTCTTTCTCTTTCGTTGTCACAATAATGGCTTTTTTAGAGTTTATTTTCACGTTGATCTTCTTTAATTCTTCGTTTAGCATGTCTGTATTATGTTGTAATTCCTTTCATAACTTTGCTAGTATTCATATTGTCTGCGTGTAACAACTCTGTTAGTAATACCTTTTCCATTTTCCAGTTTCCCACTTGTAAAAACTCTAATTTTCTCTTTTGCTGCTTTCACCAAAACAAATTAATGAACGATTGTTAAAAATGTATAAGGACTCTTCAATTAGAACAGTAAAAAGATGGGTTGTGGAATTTAAACGTTATCGTCTTGAAGACGATCCACGTGAAGGACGTCCAAGTACATCAACAGCAGAAATCTTGGCAAAAATACAAGATATGGTTTTGGAAGATTGTCTATTAACTGAGAGAGATTTAGTCCCTAGACATCTCATTAGGCAATGTGAGCAATATTTTGGCTGAAATTATGAGTTTCAGAAAGCTGCGTGCAAAATGGGTGCAGCACTCGTTAACAACGGAACAAAAACACATTTGAATGCGACCTTCTCAGCTACATTTGAAGTATTTTAGAAAGAAACGATTTTGTGTTTCATCACTACGGATGAAACTTTGGTCTACCAACATGATCCTCAATAAAAACAAGAGGTTAGGGAGTGGTGTGAACTCGGTACTTCGGCTCCGAAACGAGTTAGAATCCAGAAATCAACCAAGAAGATGTTAGCATCAGTTTTTTGGGGTTCAAAATGAATTTTAATCGTGGATTACCTCCGAGTGGTAAAACAATAAACTCAGATTATTGACCTATATACCTTCTGGACCAGCTGGATGTAAAAATTCTTGAGAAAGGACCTGCTTTACAGAAGAAAAAATCATTTTTCATCAAGACAACGCACCCCCTCACACAGCTCGAAAAACCATCGCAAAAACCAGTGATTAAAGGTCGAATTGTTGCGACATCCACTCTGTTCGCCAGACTTAGCTCCCTTTGACTTCCATCTGTTCTCACATCTCAAAAAGTTGATGCGTGGAATACGATTTTTATCGAACGAAGAGGTACTAGCAGCCGTGAAAGCGTATTTCGACATTCTTCCGGATTCTCACTTCAGGGATGGAAACCATACATTAGAAGATCACTGGAACAAGTGTACTGAAGTTCAGGGAGGTTATATTGAATAATAGAGTATATTTCAAGCCATGAAATCGTGTTTTTCTTATCGAATGGCAAAGCTTATTGAACAACCTAGTATTCTACTTTAGTAGGATTAATAACATACTATTTTAAAAGTAATAAAAGTAATTTAATCAATACACTAAAGTAAATTAAAAAAAATTACTTAAACGACGTATTTCCAGATAACGATATTTATTCATGCATTTCCGTTTCTTGTTTCAGAGATTACAGTGAATTGAGTTCAGAAGGTTACATGGTGAATTTTATTGCGTTGTTTCTAGTAATATTTGCGGTACTGGTATTGTATCTAGTAAATGTACGGGAATACAAACGAGTCCCACTCCCGTCAGATTAATTCGAATCGTTTTATTTATATTAATTTGTGATTGTTTTTAATTTATAATTTATTGTACATATGATAATTAAATAAAGAGCTTTTTATAAATCACGTAGTTTGAATAACTTTGTGTATTCAATAGACAGTCTGAAGAACAAGAAATTCAAGTTTGTAGTTAATCAAACACAGGCTCCATCAAAATTACCTTCAAGTTTGAAGTGTCTTCACAAAAGTAGTGTTTATATACACTTGAAAACGGAAATGTACTGACTCGCCTTGGAAGGTAATATTGATATTTAGGAATGAACCAAAGGGCGACATTACTTTTTCCACAGACTGTACATCATATTACTTTTTCTACAAACTGTACATCATATATTCAACGCAATCATCTTATAATTTTAAAAAAACTTTAGATAATGTTTATAACTCCATGGAACAAGGTGCAAAGCGCCATGCAGTTAGGCATTTTTACATGTACACGTGTTTAAATTTTACATACAGTGCAGCTTTTATCGCGATCAGACAATAAAACGTGTTACTGTCTTTGACTGACAAGTATACAATTATCCAATTAAATATAAATAAATATGAATAACAGGTATATCGGAAAGTCATTACCATTTTTTTCGTAAAAAAAGCTACATAATTTTCAAGAAAATGGAAAAATTTATTTATTCAAAGTATTGGCAATTTGATTCTACACATATTGCCCATCTTTCAGGCAATTTATGGATGCCAACCCAAGAAAAATGTTTGTCCTTTGAGTAAAAGCATTTATCGAGCCATTTTCTAACTTCAAAAGTGGCGAAGTGCTGCTCTGCAAGCGCGTGTGCGATTGGTGCGAAAAGGTGATGGTCGAAGGGGGCAGGGTCTGGAGAGTACGGCGGATGTGATACTATGTCCCATCCAAGTACTTTCAACACTTCCTTAATCAGTTATGCTGTATGAGATGGCGCATTATCGTGCTGTAAAATCACTTTACCGTGTCTTCGGACCCATTCTGGACGTTTTTCTATCAATGTATGGTACAAATTGATAATTTGTTGTCGGTAGCGATCAATATTAACTGTTTCACCAGATTTCAACTGTTCGTAAGACACCACGCCACTCTGTTCCCAGCAAACACAGAGCATTGTTTTGCGACGAAAACGATTTGGCCTTGGGGTCGATGGGCCGGCTTCGCCAGGTTATAACCATGATTATTTGCGCTTAGGAAATAAATCCATTTTTCATCACCCGTCACTGTTCGACGCAGAAATGACTTCCGATCATACCTTTGAAGCAGCATTTCACAGACGATTTTTCATTTTTCCATTTGCCTGTCATTCATTTGATGTGTCACCCATTTTCCCATCTTTTCGATTTTTCCCATTGCTCGTAGTCGATCGCTAATCGTTTCTTGAGCCACATTTAATACTTCTACCAATTGTTTTTGAGTTTGGGTTGGGTCTTCATCCAATAACTCCTGCAGTTTTGCATCTTCGAACTTTAGCGGTGTACCAGAACGTTCTTTGTCTTGCACATCGAAATCACCACTTTTGAATTGTCGAAACCACGCCTCACATATTTTTATGGTTGGAGCATGTTCATCGTAAGTTTCTGCCAGCAAATGATGATTTTTTCTTTCGATTATATAAGAAAAGTAATGCTTTGGTACGTAGACTTCCGCGGTCGTGGTCCATTCTATCAGTTTCAGTGCAGTAGTTCAGCCCTGAAGATGTCCCATACAAATGGGTACGAAACGTCGGCAGATATACTAGTGACGCGGTTCCATCCCGGAAACCCAGAACAGACAGATAAGAAAAGTAATGCGTTATGCAAATGCTATTCTCTAAGCACGGAACTCGACATTTTCAAAGAGATATAAATCTATGAGTGTTACTTTCGCAAAATATGACATGTATGGCTTTAAAATATGATGTCAGTAGAATAAAATGACATAACATTGCATACTTAAGCCTAGCGACATCTGTTAGAAAAACCGGTAATGACTTTCCGGTACACCTGGCATATGTTCTTTGTGATGGATTCTATTGAACGTTTAACTTAACGAATGCCTTCGAAATTATAACCTCGACAGTTTATTTCATAAATACTAGATTTATGATTTATCACAATTTTATCTTTTCTTATATTTAATAGAATTTCCGAACCAAAACGTAATTTTTTGTGATTTTTCTTTATAGTCGCTCTCTTTTCTTTGAAAAAGAATTCATTATGTTACAATACGACTTGTCTTTTAAAACCCTTTCGTAAATATCACAAGGTAGAAACAGGGGTTAGATTATGTAATTCAAATTTACTAAAAATAAGTGTCTTGCATTTAAAAATATTTTGAAAGAATTAAAAACAGAACGAACTAGGAATACGATAAGGATGTACTAAAATTGGATTATATTTCTTAGTATAATGATAAACTTTTTATTATTTTGATAAAAAATAACAAAATACACCGGATTTTTTTACTTACTTCCAAGATAACAGATTCGATATCGCAATATCCTCTTGCATCCTTTTAAATTTATTTCAAATGGGTTGCGTAAATTCGTTGCCTCCAGATCTGATTAAATCCCTTCAAAGAATTTTATCGAATTATTTGATAATTTACCACCATATTATCATGTGTGGATCATATTCTTAATCCACTAAATAACGTCATATAAATCTTAAAAAAAACAATTGCATTATTTCATTACGAAAGTTAGCGGTGTTAAGTTGTTTTTTAATATAAAAAAATATCTATCACTATGGAGACTACGGGGTAAGTTAAAATTAAAAAATTTTACGATTCTACCAATTTTTGAAATTTTATTTTTGCCAAAGTTTTTACAACTAAATTAACATTACACATATACAGGTTATTTTATCTTCGGGCATTCTTTTCTCCCAATTATTCGCTTTTGAACAATTTTATACGATGATTATCGATCTCGAGTTGTGGGGACCGATGTATACGAGGGTGGTCAGAAATGTTTCCAACCTAACAAAGATACAAAACGTTTTTTCTTAAAATTTATATTTATTTTTCTACATAGTTTCAATGTAACTCTACACACTTCTCCCAGCGATGCTCCCATCTCTTTAACCAGTTTAAATAGTACTCGGCGTTTTTCTCTGTAAAATAATTGTTCACGAAGGTGACTGCTTCCTCATTTGACGAAAATCTCTGTTTTCCGAGCGCAATTTTTAGATGAGGGAACAAAAAGAAGTCACTTAGGGCTAGATCTGGTGAGTAAGGCGGATGGTCAAGCAGTTCAAACCGTAATTCGTGGATTTTCGCCATGGTGTGAGACGGCGCGTTGTTTTGGTGAAACAGGATCTTCTTTTTCTGCAAATGTGGCCATTTTTCCACAATTTCTGCATTCAATTGTCAAGTAATGATGCGTAGTATGCTCCTGTAATAGTTTTCCCCTTTTGAAGATAATCGATTAAGGTAATTCCATAACTATCCCAAAAAAAGCAGTCGCCATCACTTTCCCAGCCGAAAAAACAGTTTTTGCTTTTCTTGGAGCCGGTTCCCCCTTTGCAGTCCACTATTTTGACTGTGTTTTTGTTTCGGGCGTATAATGGTGTATCCAAGTTTCATCTACAGTAATTAATAGATCCCAAAACTCGGATTTATTGCGCCAACAGAGCGTTGGAAATGTTCGTTCAATCACGTTTTTCGTCTAACGTTAGCAAACGCGGCACACAACGCGCGGACGGCTTTCTAATGCCTAAATTTTGATTTAACATGTGACAAACATGTTCTTTGGACATATTCCATAGACTTTGCTATCTGTCTCACTTTAATTCGATGGTCGCCTAGCACCAATTGGTGAACTTTAGCGATATTATCGTCAGTGTTTTTGGACGTCCCGAACGTTAATCGTTTCCCAAGCTCTTACGGCCACGCTTAAATTCAGCTGCCCAAAATTTCACTGTGGTAAATGATGGTGCAAAGTCCCCGTACACAGAGTTCAACTCATCTTTGATTTACGTAGACGTATTGCCTTTCAAAAACAAATATTTAATGGCAGCTCGATATTCGATTTTTTCCATTTTCACAAAAACACTCGCATCGACTCACTCAAACGACTGAAACGGCTGAAACTTTGGTGAGTACCTGACAATAGATACACAACTACATTCCCTAGCTTTTATTGATGAGTGCTGCCATCTTCACGTTGTGGTCGAAAACTTTTCAGACCACCTTCGTACGTTAAGGAATAAATAAAACACTGTCTAAATTTCACACGACATGATGTACTTATTGTGACTAGTTTCGTCGATTAGGACATTATTGAGGTTTGATAACTATAACCTGACACACCACTGTGGTAAAAGGGTTTTTTGTTAATTTATAGTATATAGTAGATAGTATATAGTCTCATCATAGTTTTTATTTTTTAGAGCAGATCTAATATTGACCTCCATTTTTTCGAGCGCAGAAGGTAAATAGTTTCTTATGGTTCGAATGTTTGGCAATACATAGTCTGTAATACATTGTATGTACTCAAAAACTGACAGAACAGTTTCTTCTTCGTATAAATTTTATGTAACATAAACTCCTTAAACTCCTTCAGATAACATTTTGTTTGTTTGTTTTTGTGCGTTTACGTGCCTAAAGCAGAAGAAAAGAGGCTTTTCTTCCGATAAGGGAACGATTTATGATACTAAACAAATTACATTAGCAGTATTGTATTTTAAGTCTGAGAATTGTCCGATAAATTTATTTACACTGTCTACGCACAGAATATTATTCCCTTTTGCACTCATAATTACGTCGCAATACAATAGCAAATATTGATCGTTTTTATGCGATAAAAACTCGCATGTAACTAAACTTACTACATTCTACAACATGCCCGATATACATCGGTGAGAGCCTTTACTAGCCAGAGACATCCGTACCACCTTTTCTCGCCGCTTATGCATAGTATCTAAACATTTTCAATAAATCTTTACAACTTCTTTGCTCAAAATTAAAAAAAAGACATCGAAAATTATTTGATTTTAAAAATTGCGTTAAAACTTTTTATTGTGGAACGTATTTTTTCTCTTATAGGATTTCGCTGGCACCACCACCAACCCCAATCAAAAATATACAAATTCCATATGCTATTATGAGTATTCTGATGACTGTTACAACCATAATGTTAATAGTTTGGACTAACCGTTACCAGGGTGGATTTGGATGGGGTTATGTTGCCATTCAACAATGGAATTGGCACGCGCTTCTGTGCTATTTTGGTTTCGCCGTACTTTTCGCCGAATGTAAGTATTCGTCCATATTTAATAAATCACGCTGTATTGGGTCGACGAAAAAGTTGGTCTAGTTTTCGGTACTCCATACCAAAAACGGAATCAATTTTATTTACATAAGTAAACCACTTCTATCTTCTTAAGCTAGCTTTTTCTCACATCCCAGAGCTTCTTTGTGGCTAATTTTCCAAATTTCTTAACCTCCTTTCTCATAATATTTTAAAGAGTATAAATAACCATAACAAGATATTTATTATTATTGGAAAGATGTAAAAACAATAGCAAAGGGCAAAAATTGTGGAGAAATATTTTCACTCCTATACCTACCCATGAATATCCCTGATACTATTTTAGGTATAAAGACAAAAATACTATTCTCATATGATTTAGCTTATTTTACTATAATTTCCGGCAATTTTTTCAATTAATATATGCGATGAATGAGTGAAGAATTTTTTAATATACAAAGGGTACTAAGAAAGTTTTGCAATACAGCTTTGTTCATTTAATTTTTTCAAAGTAACTTCCTCTTCACTCAATACACCTCTCCATCCTCCGAAACCAATCTTTAAACCAGTTCTGCCAAGTTTTACTAGGGAGTAAAGCACACTCGTTGTCCCAAGCCCGCAGAAGGTTCTTCATTTTCAGCTTCATTTTCACATGCGGGAACAGTGCAAAGTCGCAGGGTCCAAGATCTGGACTGTAGGAAGGGTGCTCGAGAAGTTTCAATCCTGTCGTAGTGAAATGTTCGGTGCAGGCTGTGACGCGGTGAGCTGGAGCATTATCGTGATGGAGGAACCAGGTGTCCATTCTTAACTTTGGCCGCAGGTTCTTCACAGATCCAATGACTTTAGGCAGGCACTGTTTAGTATACCACTTAGCTGTGACCGTTTTCTGTGTGTCCACAATTCCATTCGATTTGAAAAATACAGCTATCGTTTTCTTCTTTACAGATCGGGATTTTCTAAAAAATACGGGTGTGTCCTCACTATCAAAGACCCAAACTTTGTTTTGAGCTTTGGTCGGAACATTGTAATAATACAGCCAAGTCTCGTCACCTTTCACGATGTTGTTCACATACTGAGATTGTCCCTTATTAAACTTTTTAGCATCTCCCGGCACCAAGTCACACGCCGTGTCATCTGCTCTTCAGTCAGTCGATACGGCACACAGACAGAACAAAGTTTCTCCACGTGCAAATTATCATGCAGAATCGAACGAATTGCTGGTGCCTTTAGGCCTGAAGTACCCTCTATCTGTTGGTAGGTCACTCGCCTGTTCTCGCCAAGCATTTTCCTCACAGTAGTAACGTTTTCCTCCGAAACTGACGTTCGTGGCCTTCCCGGACTCTCAGCATCCTCCACAGTTAAATTTTCCCTGTGGAATTCTCTATACCACCTGAATATCGTTGTGCGATATGGACAAACATCACCTAGTGCAAGAGTCATTTCTTCGAAGCACTGGTCTATGTTTAAACCACGCACGAAATTATAACGCAAAACTGCCCTTATCTCATTTCGTGACTACGATGCCATCGCAAGCACTTTACATTCTCACTCCTAATGAATAACTGAGCCCATCGACATGGCGCGGCGGCTACTATGCACGTATGAACATGTCTCAACATGCAGCAACAAGTAGCTTCCTACGATTCATTGTTGCGTCATATTGCAAAACTTTCCTAGTACCCTTTGTAATTCTGATAATTTTCCAACTGTTAGGAAAAGTTAATCTTTAAATACATAAATTGAAAATAACAGTAAGTCTGGAGAGAATTTCGGCACAGTCCCTGGCGGAAAACTAACAGCTTCTAATGCATCATTCTACATATTTCCAAAAAATGTATTTGTGAAATTAATTATCGCACCTTGTATAGAAAGAAACATAAAATCAGTTATGATAAAGCAACTTGATGAATGGTGAAAAATTGTCAATGGAGTATTAATTTCAAAACTAAGAACAGAAAATTTCGGACCTGCTGATGTCAATTTCGACCGTTAGAATCAACTAGACGAAATCAAAATCAATTTTCATTTTAACTGCCAGTCTCTAAATAGTAAAATCAGTCTGATTATCAAGAATCTACACTTTCTGAAAGGCTTTATTTAATGAATACGGTTTTATACAATCCTAGTAACATTAGATGACTTAATCACTAAGATTGATATATAACCCCTTTCCACATTAACTTTCGTAATTCTGTATACGTATTTCGACAACTAAGTTGTCATCATCAGCAGATAATTAAGCAGTGTTGCACCTGGAGAACAAAGCCAAGACGCACACAAATTCAACTTCATTAGATGACTTAAAAATTTCATCTAAATCGTATAAGAATCAATTTATTTTTAAAGTATTTGGTTTCAGCAATCCTTATATTCAGAATTCAGAAAAAATTGTCAAGAAATATAAGCAAGTTAATTCACATTGCAATGTTAATCATTGGCTTTACACTAACAACAGTTGGACTTGCTGCCGTCTTCAGCGTGGGTACGACCGAACATTTTCTGAGTTTCCATTCTTGGATAGGCTTCGGGACGTACTTACTTTTTATATTGCAAGTATGACGCACATTTGACATGATTTTATGAAGCAATATTACCTTGTTTTTTCTTTTGTAAGTTCGTCTGCGGAACTTTAACGCACCTAGTGCCCATTTTACCACAGTCTATCACTGGTTATCACAGACAGTGCGGTCTACTAATATATGGATTAGCTACGCTAACGATTATAACTGGACTACTTTTCAGAATCAGCTTTATGTGGTAAGTACGTTGTTGAATCTATATCGATGGTGAATTGTAAGTGCTTAAAGTGCGCACTCATTCTTATCTCGCACCTAATTGTGTTCAACTAATCTAGCAATACTCAGTTGGTCGATCCATCGAATGATCAAAAGGCGATCGCTGAAATTATGTCAACATTCCCTCAATAAATTAAGAAATAATCCCTTTACGTCGGTCACTCATATGGCAATACTGTGACCAGAATAAAAAGCGATACCTCAATATTTCTTTTAAATTCAGCGTGTGATTTTGAACCTAATTATTGCGCGACGAGAAATCAAATTAGTTTGATGCTATTTCGATTAAGCGGCCTTGAATACGTCGAGATATACTGAATATTGATACTTATGTTCATTGAATTAGAGTTCAGATTTAATTCAATGAACATAAGGGTCAATATTCAGTATATCTGGACGTATTGATGAAGAATGATTTATTGCCTATCAGTCTTTTTGTGGAATATCTTACGCCCCTCTCTACTAAAGCTTAGATCGTAGCACAACAAGCCCGTAATGCGGTCCAGAATCCGCGAATTATTAACAGCTAACTTTTATTTTATAATCTGTCGAAAATATTTATATTTCTAGGATTATACAAAGTTATGGAAGAATACTGGCAAACTTCTTAGGACTATTTTTCGTTATATTCAGTATATTCGTACTCTACATGGTGATACATCCAGAATACAGATAAGATGAGTTTCAAGAACAACTGAATTTCCCATTAATTCGTCTTTATTATCCAATTTCATTGGTATATGCTTTTTAAAACCTTTCCAATCTATGTATTTAAAATGCAGCTGACTTGAAATTTGTTTTTGTAAAAAAGCTTGTTTCAAAACTATGTATATATGTATATATATGGTGCATATACGAGTGTGGTCTGAAAAGTTTCCGACCTAACAAAGATACAAGACATTTTTTCTTAAAATTTATATTTATTTTTCTACATAGTCTCAATGTAACTCTACACACTTCTCCCAGCGATGCTCCCATCTCTTCAACCCGTTTAAATAGTACTCGGCGTTTTTCTCTGCAACATGATTGTTCACGAAGGTGATTGCTTCCTCATTTGACGAAAATCTCTGTTTTCCGAGCGCAATTTTTAGATGAGGGAACAAAAAGAAGTCGCTTGGGGCTAGATCTGGTGAGTAAGGCGGATGGTCAAGCAGTTCAAACCGTAATTCGTGGATTTTCGTCATGGTGTGAGACGGCGCGTTATTTTGGTGAAACAGGATTTTCTTTTTCTGCAAATGTGACCGTTTTTCCACAATTTCTGCCTTCAGCTTGTTAAGTGATGATGCGTAGTATGCTCCTGTAATAGTTTTCCCCTTTTGAAGATAATCGATTAAGGTAATTCCATAACTATCCCAAAAAAACAGTCGCCATCACTTTCCCAGCCGAAAAAACTGTTTTTGCTTTTTTTGGAGCCGGTTCCCCCTTTGCAGTCCACTGTTTTGACTGTATTTTTGTTTCGGGCGTATAATGGTGTATCCAAGTTTCATCTACAGTAATTAATCGATCCCAAAACTCGGATTTATTGCGCCAACAGAGCGTTGGAAATGTTCGTTCAATCACGTTTTTCGTCTAACGTTAGCAAACGCGGCACCCAATGCGCGGACAGCTTTCTAATGCCTAAATCTTGATTTAACATGTGACAAACACGTTCTTTGGACATATTCATAACCTTCGCTATCTCTCTCACTTTAATTCGACGGTCGTCTAGCACCAATTGGTGAACTTTAGCGATGTTATCGTCAGTAGTTGCAGTTTTTGGACGTCCCGAACGTTCATCGTCTCCCAAGCTCTTACGGCCACGTTCAAATTCAGCTGCCCAAAATTTCACTGTGGTAAATGATGGTGCAAAGCTCCCGTACACAGAATCCAACTCATCTTTGATTTGCGTAGGCGTATTGCCTTTCAAAAGTAAATATTTAATGGCAGCTCGATACTCGACACTCACATCGACTCACTCAAACGACTGTCAAATAACAACTGCGCGTCCAAAATGACTGAAACTTTTGTGAGTTCCCGACAATAGATACACAACTACATTCTCTAGCTTTTATTGATGAGTGCTGCCATCTTCACGTTGAGGTCGAAAACTTTTCAAACCACCTTCGTGTATATATATGTATATATTTGGTGATAGCGTTCCTTGAAATTTTCATAACGCTCCTTATCCTTTGTGTATAATATTTGGAAATTCTTTTTTTGTTAAAGTATAAATTGATATTAAATAAAGAGAACAATTAATCCACAATTTCGCCTTAATGAATTAATTTTAAAATGTTATTATTATTATTATTATTACATACATATATTATATTATCACATGAACGATCACAGTATTGATAGTTCCGTCTCGTCAGATTAAATTTGACAGATTTATATGAGACCTAACTAAATAATTTTCGATTAATAAATAAAATATAAATAACTTAATAATTTACATTCATAATTGAAAGTTCATAGTATGTTAAAAGTATTTATCTTTTCTTAAAATATTATTTTATTGTTCATCATACAAGTAGTGGAAAAATTTATTGAGTCATGAAATTATTTTGATTGGTAAATTCAAAAATATAGTAAACAATTACATAAGTGTATAATCAAATATTAGCGACGCCGAAATATCGAAAATCTTTTTATAATAATAATAAAAAAATGTCAAAATTCCTAATAAAATTGCCTAATTTAATGCTTTCGAAGAAACAATCACAAGTTTCAATTTAAATTTATCAATAATTTTTAGAATTCCGGGAAAGTTATTTTAAGTATATTTATATAGGTGTCAAATATAATATTATTCATATAACATTAAAAAAATTTAAAATATGTATATATTTATTAAATATTTATTTGTTAGTGTAAGTCTATATGTGTGCATTTATTACAATTTTAATCATAGTTTTAAGATAATCAAAAAAGGTAAGAAACACCTTACCAAATTATTACAGGTTGGTAGAAAAGTTTTGAAAGCAAAAATGAAACAATGTGAATTTTTAAATGAAATTAGTTTTTTTATTCAATGTAATCTCCCTCAACTTCAATACATTTATTCCAATGATCCTCCAATAATTTTATACCGTCTCTGTAATGATTTTCTGGAAGCTCTGCAAAATACTGTTCCACGGCTGAAATAGCTTCTTCATTCGATGAAAAACGCTTTCCACGAACGAATTGTTTCAAGTTTCTGAAGAGATAGTAATTACTCAGAGCCAAATCTGGTGAATACGGTGGTTGTTCAAGCATTTCGTACTTTAATTCATTCAATTTAGCCATCGTCAAAACACTTTTGTGTGAAGGCGTATTGTCTTGATGAAAAATTATTTTTTTTTTCGCTAAACCAGGTCTTTTTTCACGAATTTTTGCATCCAGTTGATCTAAAAGGTTACAATAATGCTCTGAGTTAATTGTTTTACCTTTTTTCAAGATAATCAATCAATAAAATTCCTTTTGCATCCCAAAATACTGATGCCATAAGCTTTTTTTGCCGATCGTCCTGACTTCACCTCTTTTGGAGTTGAACAACCAACCGTAGTCCACTGTAATCGTTCTTGTTTCAATTTAGGGTCATGGTGGTAGATCCAAGTCTCATCCATAATTATAAGACGACGCAAGAAATCGGTTTTATTCCGCCTGAATCGCACCAAGTTACGCTGAGAAATTGGTTTTAGATCCAGTTTTTGTTGAATTGTTAACGAATGCGGCACTAACTTTCCAAACAGCTTTTTCATATGTAATTCTTCATGCAAGATATGGAGTACTCGTTCCTCTGAGATGCCTATGGTATTAGCAATTTCACGCTTAGTCAAATTCGGATCTTCACTATATTATGTACTTTCTGCTGTTGTTGCAGTTTTTGGTCGTCCACTACGTGGTTTATCTTCAACGCTTGTACGACCACGTTTAAACTCTAAAACCCATCGATGTACTGTTGGAAATGAAGGAGCACATTCCTTTAACACGTTCACCATTTCTGTATGAATCTCTGTTGCTGATAAACCTTCCAAAACAAAGAATTTGATCACAGCGCGATATTCAGTTTTTTCCATTGTTAAAAAAT
Source organism: Dermolepida albohirtum (assembly GCA_031893035.1). Lineage (NCBI taxonomy): Eukaryota > Metazoa > Arthropoda > Insecta > Coleoptera > Scarabaeidae > Dermolepida > Dermolepida albohirtum. The sequence continues at coordinate 12,752 of JAVIWB010002448.1, read as the reverse complement.
ACACCGACACGTCCAATTCAAATGGATTGCTAACAATGAATGAATTGACAGATCAAGATAAAATTTTCAGTGTGTTCATATGACACATGAAATATTAAGATGGCGTATAAATTTTGATTCCACTACTGCTTAATAGGTGTCGCTTTCAAAACTTTTCTACCAACCTGCATATATATATATATATATATATATATATATATATATATATATATACGAAACGTGTGTTTTAAGTAAGGGCCATTTGAAATAAAAACCAAACAAAAGAAAAATTTTCAAAAACTTAATTTATTTTCAGACTCTACATATATTTCTCTATTTTTCAACATAGCTGCCAAGTTTGTTTAAATACTTATCAAACCTTACAACTAGATTTTGAATATCCTCGTCATAGGAACTTGCCGCCTGCTCCGATAACCAAGCCGCTTCAGGAAAGTCGTTTGAAAGAGTGCATATGGTAAAACGTCTGTTCTGAAGCATTTTCGCTTCAAGTGAAGCCACCATATCGTCTGTGATCACAGATAGGCGACCACAGCGAGACTCATCATGGACGTTGTCGCAGTCAACTTTGAAGTCTCTGACCTACTTATGCACTTTGCCTTCACACATGGCAGTAGCTCCGTAAACTTCTCAAATCTACCGGTTAATGTCTAGAGCAGACAGGTTTCTTGCCCACAAAAAACGCATCACTGTACATCGAACGAGGCGGGCGATTCGATAGTCACGAACATTTTGAAGACAAAGAACAGACCATACAGGTTACCTACACAGCTGTAACTGAGCAACTGAGCACAGTTGTTCCCAAGGAATGCCGAGAAACGACGCAAGCACTCGTTCTGCGCGCGCACCACTTATTAGTGTATACAAGAAAACGGTCTTTACTTAAAAAACACGACTCGTATTTAGTAGTAATTAAAACACTCTGTGGAACATGGATTCACAATAAAACTACAGACTGCGAGAAACACTACAAGAGTGTGTATAAACATATAGTAGAATGCTTCGGGTTTCTTTTGTATGTAGCTTTACTGTGAATCCATGTTCAACACTATGTTTTAATTACTACTGAAGATGACAATTTAGGTGGTGAAATAAGTATCTTGTAGGATACAAGTATTAATGTGGTAATTTTTAAAATTTTTTTGATTATTCACTAACCTACAGTCTCCTATATACATAATTTGCATAGTTTAAATTTAAGAATTATCATTTGCTAATATTTATTATATAATAAATAAAATGTACAAAATACATATGTTTTAAATAAATAATAAATAAAAAATATAGAAGTTGGTTTTGAGATATCGTACGCCTCTATTATCACACATATGACAAAAATGGTACTAATGTGTGCTATGCACTCATCGTGTAAGTAAGAATGCTGCAAGTCGCGACCGACCGACTTAGGGAGCCTTCGTTTATACATACATCCAGCAATAAAACAATAACCAGCTAGCTGCCGCGGAGATCGTGGTCCACAAGCTAAACAGTCAGAGATAGATGTGCATAAAAAGGCGCTAAGAGAAAATAATGGCATTCGTAAAGTCTGTTAGTAAGCCATAACTCTATTAACCCACTAAGTTGCCCGAGAATTCCATTAGAGATATACGACGCAAGAAAAGAACACGGATATATGGACTAATCCTTTATTTAAATAATAAGTCAGTTAACAAGTAATTAAATAACTGATTCAACGTAAAAATATAACAAAAGGTGAGCATCAAACGAATAAATAAGCGTTCAATGTTACAGTTAAGTCATGTATGTCAGAGAATTTATTTAAATTTAGGATTTTAGACTTAAAATTATCAGGTCTCCAGGTCGCCGTCAGAAATAATCTGAACGTTAAAGGCACCATGGCTTTAAAAAGTTTGGGAACCTATGACGTAAGTATTTCGAACAATAGTTCGTTCCCCCCATATATAAATATATATATTCGCAGTATATATATATATATATATATATATATATATATATATATTCGCAGTATATATATATATATATATATTCGCTTAAATACGAAACAAGAAGATGATTGAGATGTCATCGAAACGTCGAGACGCCGATTCTTTCAAGAACTTCTGTCCAACATCGCGGAGACCCCGAGAATCTAATATTACTCATATATATATATATATATGAAACTCTTAACTATAAAATACAAACTTAACGTATTGAATTATTAATTAACTCAGTAATACTCAAAAAAGTTTATTACGGTAAAGTCCGGGAAATTATAACAGAAGTGACCGGCGATGCACCTTCCTCCTCCAGAATGTGGAGGTGTTGGCTCGTTGACGAAAGCGTACTCAACCGAGCAGCTTCGATAACTACATAAATATATACACTACGTACATATATGGTAAATAAAAAAACTAAAAACATAAATTGCCATAAGAATGTGTCCATACAAATAGCATCACTATGAAAAGGAAAGCGTACCTTCGATGTTGGGAATGTTTCGCTGATTGTTTCACTGCAAGCAGGTGTCAAATCGTCAAAACCGACTCTAATTTGTCTAAATTGGTCAGAAACACTCGCAACTTCCATTTATATCTCTCGACAGAGGCGTTCAAAATTTACAAAAGCGCGTCTGAACAGTTAGAAGTGGTGATATTCAATGACCTACATATACAAAGACTCATCGTCGAAGCACGCGGACAGGAGCAGAAGGATGCAGAGGAAAAATATTCTAGAAAAATAACCACATATACCTACAGCTCATCTATCGATGCGGAAATGAGATAGATATACTAGTATGATGCGTGCGGTATACATACAGACATATAAAAAAAAACAAAAACATGATGAGACCTGCTTTTCGCGGCTTAAATAAATGACGGTATTGAATCTAATAAGAAGTTAACATAAAACACGTATAAACAAAATGCAATATTTACAATGAAATAAACAAATATATGAGAATAAGCTAATACGACATTTGATGAAACTGAATCGAAATAAAACCTCTTGCTACATCAGAATACGAACGTTGATGTGGTAAAGCGTTTATAATTTATATTCTTTGATTTATTGTTGATATTTTTTACTCTTTCAATCTTCGACATATTTCTTAACTTCGTTTTTTATTTTATATGATAGCTGCTTCTACTTTTCTTCAAATTTGCACTCCATATGCATATATGTTCTGCCTTAATTTCTTTCTGTCAACATCCATGATTTACTGTATTATATACCGAGCAAGTCAAGTTTAATGTTACAGAAGATTTCTTCATTTGCAAAACTGCAGGATCCATCAAGGTATTGTTGCAAATGGTTCGCAAAAACCTGGTGGGCATACTTCTTTAACCTATTCCCAATGAATCACTCTCAAGACCTTTTTTTCGGGTTGCGGCCATAAGAATTTTTTTTTAGGTGTTAAAACGTTAATTAACATTTGAATGAACTTTCATCTGTTAGCAATCCGCCGAGATTTTTAAAGTGTTCAACTGCATATGCACTGGTAATCGATTTTAGCTTGATGGACACACACTCGTTCATCCGTTCGTACATTCGTATGTTTGAACAACAGAGGGAGGTATTCTTTCGTCATTATTTTTCTGTGTCGAAAAGATACGATAAGCAGCCCACAAAGAATCGTTTGTTAATAACACAAGTTTACCTGATGATAGGTGAATTCCTCGAAACGCGTCGTAACCAAGGTGTTATTAACATTTGAATGATTCTTTTAACTTTCATCTATTGGCGTTCCGCCACGATTTTTAAAGTGTTCAACTGCATACGCGCTGGTAACCGATTTTAACTTAATGGTCACGCCCCCGTTCTTTCGTTCGTACATTCGTATGTTTGAACAACAGAGGGAGGTATTCTTTCTTCATTATTTTTCCGTATCGAAAAGATACGATAAGCAGCCCACAAAGAATCGTTCGTTAATAACACAAGTTTACCTGATGACAGGTGATTTCCTCGAAACGCGTCGTAACCAGGGTGTTACTAACATTTTAACGTTCAGTTGTTAAATCCACATTTTTAATCAAGCGGCAAAAGTTGCGATGACATTCCGAGAAATTACAGCACGTCGGTACCTAGAACACAATTCCAGTTTGGATGATATCAAGATGAGATAATTTTATATTATCCTCTTTGAATTAAGCTCTATAATCATTTATAAAGTATTTAGTGTTATCAATATATAATTCAATAATAGTATACTGCGTTCAACGATTTCGTTATGTTTTTCTGTGAATTGTTTATTACATCGGTGTGTTCTATTGCATTCGATTTCACATTTTTCTATCGCATATTGATGAGATAACGCACGCCTCATGTAATGTTAACAAAAAAAAATAGAATATAAAATGAAAAGTTTCGATTTTCGATACGCAATATATTACTAATGTGTTAGGTATTTTTGATAATAATCATGCAGAGTTGGTAAACATCAGTAGAAAATTTATATAATTAACTTTTGTATTATTTTAAAGATAAACTAAAAAAATATCGAGCATTTAATTGTGTCTTCATCTTTCTTCGTTAAATTTATATTTTTCATAATTTATATTTATTATTAAGAATCAGATAACTCTTGGCATATAAATTAGGCGAAGAACAGGCAGCATTTCGAGGAGGGAGAAGAACAGCGGATAATATCTTTATACTAAGAAACCTGATAGAAAAGAAAAACGAGTCAAACGAAGACTTGTTTACTATGCTTCTAGATTTGAAAGTAGCGTTGAACAGGGTGGAAAGGTCGGTATTGTGGGGAATAATGGAAGAGATAGAATCCCCAAGAAAAGAAATTAGAATAGTCAAAAGTACTACTGTGGGCAAAAAATAGTAAGACTTTGTTCATAATTTTTAAATTCTTAATTTATTCTTCCAAATCTATTTCGTCCCCCTCAAAGGAATCCCCCCTGACCCCAATACACTTGTGCCAACGTTTCTTCCAATTCTCGAAACAGTTGTTAAAAGTCAATTTCAGGAATAGCCTTCAATGCGCGTAGTGATTCACGTTTAATGTCTTCAATTGAGTCAAAACGGTTTCCCCGGAGCGGTCGTTTGAGTTTTCTGAATAGCCAGAAGTCACACGGAGCTAAATCAGGTGAATACGGTGGTTGCGGCACGATATTGGTTGAAAATTTGGCGAAAAAATCACGAAGAATTAATGCAGTATGCGACGGTACATTATTGTGGTGCAAAAACCAAGAGTTGTCGGCCCATAATTCTGGCCTCTTTTTTCGAATAGAATTGCACAAACGACGCATAACACTCAAATAGTATTCTTTGTTGACAGTTTGGCTGGTGAGAAGGAATTCAGAGTGCACCACACCTCGATAATCAAAGAAAACTGTCAACATAACCTTGATTTTTGACTCGCTTTGACGTGGTTTTTTGGGCTTCAGCTCACCTTTGATACGATATTCGGCCGATAGATCGTCTATTTCCGGGTCATAAGTGTAGATCCAAGTCTCATCTCTAGTTATGATGCCTTTTATTTTGTCTTGATAGTTCGAAAGCATTGTTTCACAGACGTCAACGCGACGCTGTTTTTCGAAAAAATTGAGTGATTTTGGAACAAATCGTGCTTTCACTTTTCTTAGGCCCAAATGATCTTTCAAAATGGTTTTCACTGGTCTTTCCGATATTTCAAGGATGCCAGTAAGGTCTCTGACTGTTAATCGTCGATTAACAATTATCACCGAAGGCCTTTTGCAACATTCTGAACGTTTCGGCACCAAAAATTTGAATCCGTACACAAAATTTAATGGAACTTCTTTGTTGAATAATTTCACTCATTGTAAAAATCGCCGAATGCACTTTTTGTGCTTCAGAAAGACAAGCGTATACTAAACACTAATGATTATTTTGATGTGATATTTGGCACATATGTCACTGACAGTCATACCAACCTAGAAAAAAAATTTAAATTAAAAAGTCTTACAATTTTTTGCCCGCAGCAGTATATACAACACAGTTTATAGCATAGTAATACTGAATGGGGAATTTGTGAGAAGGAGAATAAACTTCTTCCAATTATTTTATTATTCTTCTTTAATTCTTCTTTATAAAGTAATTTTGATGGAGCCTATGGTTGATCGGTTGATACAGAACCCCTTTCCACATTAAATTTTCGTATTTCGTATACGTATTTCGGCAACTAAGTTGTCATCATCAGCAGATAATTAAACGGTATCGTACCTGTAAAATTTGATTTTCCGTAAAAACACAAAATTTAATGGAAAAGTGTGCATTTTGGCTTTCGACGGTAATAATTTGTTTCATGCTTTTTACATTTTCCAGTACGGCACTGTTTAAATCTGGTGATGATGCACTTTTTGAAACAGATATACAGAATACGAGAATTAATGTGGAAAGGGGTTATACATATAACAATCCTAAGTGATTAAAATATTCTTTGTAAGTTTGATTTTTCTTCTTTATATTCTTCATACTCTTTTCTGCATTTTGTTTGTACTTTTTCATTGTTGGAAAAGTTCCGGGAATGCTGGTCGATAAATTACTAACGAAAGCTGTCCAAACTCTGTCGATTATAGGATAAATAAATAAAATATAAGCAACGTTTTATCATAAGCCATCTATAAATGTAAATGCAATGCATTCAGGTAATTTTGACTAGCCTTTTTTAACTTAATCACAGTAGTATATTAATTTTCGTCTGTGGACAACTAAGTTGTCATCAACAGCAGATAATTAAACAGTGTCGCACCTGTGCACAGTGTGCGTTTTGGCTTTCAACGGTACAGATCGTGTGCGGAATTTGTTTCTTCCTTTAGCCGAATAAAAGCTTTGTTTGTGTTGTAATATTAACGTATTTTTCAACATTTTGTTTCGGCCACAAGTATTAACAAAGATGCACACAACTTCCGCCTTTGGCCTTTGCAATTATTTATTTTGTACTTTCTCCTAGGTGATAATTTTGATGGAGCCTGTGGTTGATTAACTTAATCACTTAAGGTTGATATATAACCCCTTACCACATTAATTTTAGTATTTTGTATACGTATTTCGGAAACTAAGTTGTCATCGTCAGCATATAATTAAACAGTGTCGCACCTGGGAAACTACGGCTAAAATAGCCGTACGAAAACAAATTCCGCACACGATCTGTACCGTTGAAAACAAATACGAACAGAAAACGAAAATTATCCCCTTCAGTGATTAAAACAATGCATCCATATTGTCCATCGAGATCTGAAAAATTCAAGATTATCCCCCATACTTGAGTCAAAAATTCAAGAAGCAATACGTTCAATTTATGACGTCCTTTCTTCCAAAAATTTTCTTAAACATACTTGAAAATCCAATAGGGAAAGTAGAAGTTTACAAAGACCTGAAGTTATACTAAATCTATTTCAAATATAATCCAGAAAATAACTCTTCGAGCTGAGCTTGGTAGCTCAACTACTACGTCAACGCGTACTACATAAATTGATGTATTACAGCGTCCGATATCTATGCAATCTATGGACCGGTTATCTGCTACGAATAAATATGATTTATTAATACATTCGGCATCACAACATCCCTCACTTTAAAGTCTATTTTTAGCGTAAAATATGTGAAACTTTAATCACTTAATATTTCGCGGGAACTCATTAATTCGTTTCCCAATTTGATATTTTTTTATCTATTTTAGATATTAGCTATCAGTTAGTACGGATTATATAAATTTCAAGAACCAATTGAATTATCATTATCGATCAGATAGCTTATAGTGTTAACTTGCATTAATTTTCAAGGATGTCCAACGTAGCAGCAAATCCAGGGTAAGTTATGTTTGCGTTATATAGGGTGCTTTTTTAAGTGCTTGAGAACTTTAAATGATAATACAAGACAGAAATATTGTTGGAATGAATTTTTTTTTATTATAATCTGGTAGATAATTTCGTGGCATTTATTTTTTAAATATGATTTCCGGCATATGTCCGCCGCGGCTACGAGTTACATAGTCCATTCGATCAGTCCAATTTTTGACTACTTTTTCCAATAAATCTGGCCGTATGGCGTCAATGGTGGCTCGAATATTGGCTTCCAATGCTTCAAGAGTTGCTGGTTTGTCGGTATAAACCAATGACTTAACATAGCCCCATAAAAAGTAATCCAGAGGCGTTAAATCGCACGAACGAGGGGGCCAGTGAACAGTACCACTTCTGGAAATAAAGTTGTCACCAAATTGATTTTGCAATAAATCGATTGTTAAGCGCAGCAAGTTGCCCCGTCTTGTTGGAACCAAATGTCGTCGATGTTTAGCTGATTAATTTTTGGAAACAAAAATTCAGTCAGCATGGCTCGATAGCGCTCGCCATTCGCCGTAACTGCAGCTCCTTCCTCATTTCGAAAGAAATAAGGACCGATGATGCTGCCAGCGTGTAAACTGCACCAAACAGTCAATTTTAATGGATGTAATGGTGATTCGTTAACGGCTTGAGGATTGTCTTCGCTCCAAATATGGCAATTTTGCTTATTGACGTAGCCTTTTAACCAGAAATGAGCTTCATCATTAAACACAATTCTTTGATAAAAATGCTCATCTTCGGCCAGTTTCAAATGAGCCCATTCAGCAAAAATGCGACGCAAACGATGATCGTTTGGCTTCAATTCTTGCACGAGCTGTATTTTATAGGCACGTAAGCCAAGATCCTTACGTAAAATTTTCCGCGTAGTCGAAGGACAAAGGTCAACAAGGTGAGAACGACTACGAATCGACATTTCGTCGTCTTCTTCAATACTTTGCGCTACAGCAGCAATATTCTCTTCGGTACGCACATTTGTTTGTCTTGTTGATGGTTTTGAATCGAGAAGAGTAAAATTAGTGCGAAAACGATCAATAGCTGCACGAATTACTTGCTCACTAAGCCGATTATGTTGACCGTAAAATGGACCAAGTGCTCTATGAACTTCGCGAACAGATTTATTTTTTTCAAAGTAAATTTCCACAACTTGGAAGCGTTGTTCTGGTGAATCGTCGAACAGAAATGTCAACACAGTTTGACATTATCAGCTGTCAAGCCATAATTATCAGTATTGATAGTTCTCATACAGCTTAAAAAACACCCATTATATGTATAGAAACTAGCGCAATCAAAATTTTGTATCAGCTATGTATTTAAAAAACAACTTTGAAGCGTGGACTATATCAAATTTTCGAAGAAAGTTTTGCAAAATAGAATTATGATCCGGCAAATTGTATATTTATTTGTATTTATCACTAAAGCTCCAATAAAATCTATTTTCACAAGAATGTTCGTGTTCTGCATACGTATTTCGACAATTAAGTTGTCATTGTCAACAGATAATTAATCACAGTGCTTAACCTGGATCAACAGCAGAAACATCTTAAAGTACATCCCCTGCTAACTGAACCTATTTAACGGTCGTATAAAGAACTATGACGCACATCGAATTTAATCGACCTGAGAAATATAGTTTAGCAAAACATGTACTAGACAATAATCAAATCGTAACCGTGGATTGTCTACAATTGGTTAAGAATTTAAATAATTATGGTAAACTAGATATCTATGAAAGTATATTCATTTCAAAAAACAGAAACTATGTGTTAAACTCCGATGGTGGTCCGCTTCCGTATTCTTTTCTCTTTCAGTTCATTGAAAAGTAACATACGACCGTTAAAAGGGTACACATATGTTAGCAGGGGTTATACTTTAAGAGAAATAGTTGCCGGTGATCCAGGTGAGACACTGTGATTAATTATCTGCTGATGAAGACAACTCAGTTGTCGAAATATGTATACGGAATACTAAAATCGCTGTTAAAAGTAGTTTTATTAACCTTTAGTGATTAATTTAATCAAACATTAAAATTTACCTTGTTTATTTGTAAACGAAAATATTTCCCAGACTACCATACACTGAACAATTCGGAGAGACTATGAGGAAGATACGCCTTGTCAAAATCAATCGAAAAATGGCCGGACATGACAACTAGCTGTAGCCATGATCCAAGAAAAGATTCGGTACTTTACTAAAGACCGTGCTGAAACATCAACTCGTAAACTTTCTCATTTTTTTTTTACACTTTCCACACCACCATTGTTCGAGAGTTCAAATAACTTAAAATACAGGAAAGGACAAAACTGTCCAAAAGTTCAACTACAGAGAATTCAGCAATGTTGATTTTTGTGAAATGTGGAAGCAAAATCATCTCTACTCTTGATGAAAAATATCCTCTATTTTGCCATACGAAACGTCTTGGTAATTTTACTTTTTGCACAAGAAATGTTGATGAGATTTCCGACGTAAAATATAAGACAAACTTTAAATTCCAAGGGAAAATATTAGTATAGGTTAGGTGAAAGGGAACAACGGCCACCAACTTTTACTGTAAACATTGATTGTTGAAATTGATTCATTTTCTGCATTACCAAAATAATACCAACATGTTTTAGCCAGACGTGGCTTCAAGTAATTACACCGAAGAAATGTCGTGCGTCAAGCTACGCTTATTGGCACATTTTTAGACTTTATTGACTCGAAAAATTTTTATGAGAATGGTGGAGATGTTCAAAATGGGGATCAGTCAAGGTATAGAACCCTGCCAACGTCTTATGCGAGACTTCCGAGTAAATATTGACACTATGTCTTTCAGAATTTAAAACTAATACATCTTGGTAATTAGAAAATGCAGTTACAACCGCCTTTTTTCCGAAGGTAATCGATATTTTTTCGTCTATATGCAAATTCTAATGCTCCCGTTCCATACTCTAGCGTTTGCATTTCTATTTCGATATTATCGAAGGTCTTCGTTGACAATAATCTTTTGTAAACAGACATTACTTTATTGTTAATATTGTAACAGTTGTTATAGCGGTAAAGCTGACACTCAACAATGGATGAAGTTCTTCTTTTGCATCAATTTATCCAAAAACCGATTTCACAATGTCATTTCATACTGCAGTAAGATCATATTATGAATGTGACAAATATTTAGTCAATCCTCTTTCTCGTCGAAACATATTGCCTCATTTGACAACTATAGCATGAAAATAACCATAGCCACCTCATACAGGTGGCTATGGTTACTTTCATACTGTAATAGTCAAATGAGGCAATATTTTTCGACGAGAAGGAGAATTGATTTTGATTCGTTGCCTTTATGTGGCGAAAAGTTTAATAAGACCATGCAGACTATTACTAGATCAATAGATTTTCAATAACCATAGCCACCTGTATGTGGTGGCTATGGTTATTTTCATGCTATAGTAGTCAAGTAAGACAATATGTTTCGATAAGAAAGAGTATTGACGATTCGTTGCCTTTCAGTGACCAAAAGTTTAATAAGACCATGCAGATTATTATTGGATCAATAGATTTTCATCCACAGCACTTTAAAAGAAGCAGTGGGCAAATATTTTCAAGATACCAATATGCAAACAATCAATATAAACAGTTGAATTTGTCATGGCGAGTGTCCATTAAACAATCTTAATTAATATGTAAAATAAATCCAGATTAAATGCTCTCGAATCTTATCAAGATAGGAAGTATTTAAAAAAATACGTATTTTAGAAATATACGAGTATTATTAAAAATGCGTTTTCTTCTCTCTCTTATACAGGATGGTTCGACCGCCGCCTCCACCTCAAAGCAAAAATGTAAAGATACTTTACATAGTCGCCATAATATTTGGTGTTGCACTGGTCATTTTAACTGTGGTTTGGTGTACTAGTTTTCAAGGCGGATATTCATGGACCAATAGTTATTTTAATGCTGCACAACAATTGAATTGGCATGCCACCCTCACTATGTTTGGTTTTTCCATATTTCTTACTGACTGTAAGTATTCATCTATGTCTAACGGATAACAACAACTCTTAAAAGAACACATCTCCCTTAGTTCGTAAATAAAAATTTAAATTAAAAGAATTTTTCAACAATTGGGTTGGTAATATACCTCTCAGGTATCTTATCGTCAATATGAGTCAAGGATATCCAAACTTTTTAGCCTCCACTAAGTCCTAAGGGCCAAGACTTAGCTAACTCATCATAGGAACGTACTGTATTGGGCTAGTTTACGAGTGGGATACCTATGAGGCAGGGCGCGGTGGTGGACTTCACTCCGTTCTCAATTTCGATTGATGTTTAATTGACCGTTAAATAAAAACATTTGATTACACTAGGAAACATGTTCGTCGTCCTAGATCTGACACTTATTTTTGACTAACTTTTGGCATCTGAATCTAAAAATGACCCTAGTTTCTGCCTATCGCGTTAACTTTTTAAGCTATATAATATCCTCTCCTTGTCCCAAAAGCCATACAAAATGTGCATACAAAGGAAAATAAAGGAACAAATTACGAAATACTGTTCACAAAGAATAATTTTATTCATACAAAGACTATATACAGGTTGGTTGAAAAGTTCTGAAAGCAAAAATGAAACAATGTGAATTTTTAAATGAAATTAGTTTTTTTAGTCCATGTAATCTCCCTCAACTTCAATACGTTTATTCCAATGATCCTCCAATAATTTTATACCATCTCTGTAATGATTTTCTGGAAGCTCTGCAAAATACTGTTCCACGGCTGAAATAGCTTCTTCATTCGATGAAAAACGCTTTCCACGAACGAATTGTTTCAAGTTTCTGAAGACGTAGTAATCACTCGGAGCCAAATCTGGTGAATACGGTGGTTGTTCAAGCAATTCGTACTTTAATTCATTCAATTTAGCCATCGCCAAGAAAAATTATTTTTTTTTTCACTAAATCAGGTCTTTTTTCACGAATTTTTTCATCCAGTTGATCTAAAAGGTTAC